>VXAZ01007544.1:321601-699998 GCA_013399875.1 Gymnorhina tibicen
TATTTTTTTTTTTTTTTTTTTTTTTTAGCCAGGCTACGATGAGCTTAACCCAGACTGGAGACTCTCTAGTGAAAAAAGAAAGAAAATAAAAGGTATGCAGTACAGTTAGATTATTATTTTATATCACTGTGTAGTTAAAAATAGTAATGCAAATATATCAAGAGTGAAATGGCTTAATTAAATCTGTCAGGTTGCCAAAACTGTATGATTTGAATTTGTAGCATGGCAGAGCTAAATGAGTGTCACAATAGTTTTTTTTTCAGATGCTCTCTTAAGAAGGCTTTTGTAGCCATAAAGAAGTTGATATTTCAGTTAGCAGAGGATTTCATTTTTTCTTTCTGTGAATGTCTTATAAATCTTGAAAGCTAATGTAATTTAAAGATGCTGGTTTAAAATTCTAAAGACAGTTCTAAAACAATTTCCTCTGACTGGGTTTGCCTCATCAGTCTGTATTGTTTTCCAAAAAATCAGGCCAATCTGTGCAGCCATTTAGCACCTGGTTATTGCATGGTTGTTCCAAGAGTGCAGAGATCAATAGCTATTCCATGATCCATTTGCTGCTGCATGTATACATCTATATTATTAAAAGATTCCTGTTTGTACTAGTTTTCTTGGTGATTCTGTCTTTGGGTTAATTCATCTGACCTTCATAGGTAGGCTGCTGACTAAGCATGAGTAAAAAAAAGTGATAATCTGACCGGTTTCTTACTGGTCTTTGGGGAAAGTGGAGGAGGAGGAGTGGAAAGTGACGTGTAGGGAGCAAAATGAGCCCACTCTGATAAATGTTTTATCCCAACACCCAGCTACCATAATCATGACAGTCTTGGAAATGCCACAGCTTCCATCGTCAGTCCTAGAGACTTTTGTTTATTCGGTTTTTTAGTTTAATATTCATAACAACCTCCTCTTGAATTACGTTCATATGTTTACTTATTCTCAAAAGCAGTGTAGCCTTTTCTGATTTTCATTAGTATTAGGTTTGTTGTCGTGTTGAGGGTGGCCTAATAGGTAATGAAGAAGATCTTTATCAAAGATGAAAAATCTGTCACTTTTTGTGCAACTAAATCAGTTTACTGTGGATTTTTTCCAAATAATTTATATTTATTTGTAATTAAGTGACTTTTCTTTTGTTCTCAACAGCTTTATTTAATACAAAAATGGTTTAGTAAAATATAATTGATAGAAAATACAAACTTAGTGAACCAACATTGCAAATATAACAATAAATACCTGTTAAATTAGACCATATTTTTTCATAATGGAAGTCTCTTCTGTTCTTACCTGAGGTTTAACATTATCTTTCTTTATATGGTGCATTCTTATTTTAGATAAAGAATCCTATTACCCATTGATAGATGTAAATTGGTGGGCAGAGAATTCTGTCATCCTCGCTCGCTGCTCTGGTGCATTGACTGTGTCATCTGTCAAGACATTAAGAAACTTGCTGGGAAAGGCCTGTGAATGGTTTGAGAGTTCTCCTCAGGTCACTTCAGCTCATGATGGAGGATTTCTAAGTCTGGAGGTGAGGAATGCACAAGCACATTATCCTTTTGGAACGTGCTACAACAATTTGCTTTTTTGTATGTTACCCTAAGGTGGAGTGGGTGTTAAAATAGAAGATGTTATTACTAACAGGAGAAGTGATTCCTATCTGTAGATAGGTGTTGCAGGGAAATTCTGAACTTGCTGCAGCTTAACTGTTCTAGGATAAACTTGATAAAACAATAAATAACTTACGGAGAGTAGAAGCAAAACTCCTGGAAGGTTGAGTCCCAGTGAGAGGAGACTAGGAACAGAAAAGAACTTGCATTTACAGTAGCTTTGCCTTGTATGTTACTGCATCTGAAGAACACTGCAACCATCCCTCTTCCACTTTGAAATAAGAGAGAGTGAACACATTTCAATTAGACATGAGGAACACAATTAAGGCAGAGCCACGTAAGAGATACATTTTTTGTTTATTTTTAGTAGGATTCCAGAAGGGAGTAGAATATAATAAAGTTCATTAGTAATTTTCTCTAAAACTGAGAAA
The DNA here is from genome assembly GCA_013399875.1 of Gymnorhina tibicen. Taxonomy (NCBI): domain Eukaryota; kingdom Metazoa; phylum Chordata; class Aves; order Passeriformes; family Artamidae; genus Gymnorhina; species Gymnorhina tibicen. The sequence goes on from VXAZ01007544.1 coordinate 323,634, forward strand.
ATTACTCTTTTCTAAAGCTTATATTGAAATAGGTCTTAAACATCCTAATCAAAAGTTTAATACTGGAATCAGAAAATCTCAGTACACACCAAAGCTTGTGTGTGTGTTTTTAGAAAGTTGTATTATTCTGGAAATAATATATACAGCCTGTGACTGGCATACTACAGTCTAAGGATGTAGTCTGAGATTGCATTAAACAGAAGACCTTGCTTTGAATAGCTGAGAGTTGAAAACACTCCTGTATGATGCAGTAAGCTATAGAAAAGTGCGGGAAGATGTCTCCACTGTTCTGCCCTCTCTGGGCTGGTGCGGGAGGTTTAGTGTAATGGCAGGTTACTATGAAGCCTTCACTTCGGTAGGTGAGGGATGAAGCCTCAGATCCAGGAGACAGATGCAGTCGAGGTTTGTGGAACAGGTTAAGCAACCTGAGAAATAAAGGGTTTAAAGGAAGGATGTTGATTCTGAAATTTAAAGTACTGGAAGTGGAGATGTACTCAGTTCTTACCAAACTAGTTTAGGTGTACTAGGTGGATGTTTCCTGTTCATGTTTTCTGTGCAGTGTGAGATAAAACTTGTTCCAAAAAGACTGCGCTTGGAGAGCAGGCCTGGTGATGAAGATGAGGGAGAAGACGACTCTGACTCGGATGATGAAACTTCTGCTAAGGACAGATACTTCAGCTACCTAAAGCAAGGCCTGTACTTTGTGACAGAAATGGAACGATTTGCTCCTCCACGGAAACGACCACGCACTATTACAAAGAATTTCCGCCTTGTCAGCTTGAGATCCACGACTCCAGAGGAACTGTACCAGAGAAAAGTAAGTCTGGAAGGAAAGGTCACATCTCTCTTAATCAGCTTTATTTAGAAAGAGCTTTTTATTTTTCTTTTAATTCCTGTTGTGTTAAAAAAAGGATTTAGGCACATATTTCTGAGAGTCTCTTAACTGACAGTTTACTGTGTCACCTAATCAAAGGGATCCTTGTTTAAAACTAGTGTTATAATAACTGAAATGAGATGATGATTTCAGTGGGAGACACTGTGCATCATTGGCTTGGCTACACTTGGACACATACTCATGTGTTTGCACATAGTGAAAGACTTGGCAAATATATTGAATGAAATCAGTTTAACTTCTTGTTGGCCCAGGAGTGGGTTAACTTACAGTCTGATGTGAATGTTTTGCATGTTTTTTCAGATACATGTACAAATTAGACCTGTGACTCAATTCTTACCAAATGGATACTGCTTCGTTTTTAGGGCTCTTGGATAGACTACTTTGTCTAGGCCATTCCAGTTGTTCTGATGGTAAACCAGCCCACTCTGTAAGTGTTACAGTTCCTAGGGAATGCTGATGTCAGACTAAATATGATGTATAACTAATATGATGTTACCTAAATAACATCTTTCTTTTATTTGAGGAGAAAATCTCTGATTTTCTAGAGATGGTCATCAGATGTGAGTCTTACTCATCTGTGTCTGGAACCAGTCTCTTTCCTACATGCTTATGCATCAGTAATTATCCCACTACCTCTTTCAACACACAGAATTAAAAATTGTTTGTTTAATATGGAAATCAGATGACTTTCATTTTCATGTGTTTGCTTTTTAGATTGATAATGAAGAATATGGGGAGGCTTTGTCTTTGGCTCAAACATACGGCCTTGATTCTGATCTTGTGTACCAAAGACAGTGGAGGAAGTCGGCTGTTAATGTTGCTTCAATTCAAGACTACTTGGTACGTTTGTATTTCGTGATTTTTTTTTTTTTATGCTTTCTTATCAGAATGACTGTGTTATCTTTACTGAAATGGAATTCTCAATTGTGTTCTAATTTATGCAACGTAAATTGGTGGCAGTTTGAAGAATTGTCCTGCAGATTCCATTTCATATCATGTGTAAGAGAGCAATTTAGCTGAAGGCCTTAACTAGAAACCTTGGCAGTTAATGAAAGTCTTTGTTTTGGAATATCTTCTAACTTCTGTTAATAACAACACACTTTCTGTGTGTAATCTCTTCCCCCACATGCAGCAGTAGATTATTGCCTGGCAAATGAAGAATAGTAATTGGAAACATCAAGTGTTTAAACTTCCAGTTATTTTAGAAAAGAAATTAGGAAGGTGAAGTTGTTATCCATAGCTATACAGCAAAGTTTGAATACCAAAATTTACAGTGAACTCTGGTAACTGTAACTGAGCTTTTCAGTAGAATTCAACATGGGGGTTTTTTGGCTTGGAAGAAACACTTCTAACTCGTCAGACAAGTGGTGTCGAAGTTGTACAACCTCATGGTTGTGGTAAAGTACTAGTATAGGTGTAGTATTAGTTTAGCAGTATATAGTTTAGTATTAATATAGTAGGTATGGTATAGTATTAGTAGTATAGGTATATAGGTATGTTAGTGTATATGTAGTAGTGTAGGTATGTTGGTATAGGCTAAAGTATTCCAAGAAATCAAGAGAAATATAATCTGGTTTTATTTTTTCAAGTCAGATACTGGCTGAAAAATATAGCCATTCTGTATGTGATCTGTAATGTCAACCAAAGATCAGCAGATATAAGGCAAATATATTTTGTAATTCTGGTGCCTTTTCTGTTACAGAATCCTGCTGGCATGTGAAGAGGATGGTATTGAAAATTACTCTAGTGCTATTGTGGAATACATACATTTGGTTTATAGAACCTGTATTTTACCCCTAAACCATCATATTTTATTTAGTGTAAAGAGGAGTGATATTAATTAGAAAGTACAAATAATAACTTCTGTTCCAGTTGTTGTGGAAGTTCTGCTAAATCATTTGGTATTTCTGGGCCCTTTTCTGCCACATATACTCTGAGAGAATTGTTTATTGCATTCTCATCTGTTTTGTTGGTTTGCATTGTCAGTCATCAGAGGAACTCGGTATTTTCTTAAGTGGAAGAAATACATGAGGAGACTTTACCATAATATCTGGTTCCGTTGCTTTGTATTGGACCATGTAACATTGTATCTGTGCTCTTGTTCTTGGACAGAGCAAAATCAAGAAACGTTCATGGGTTCTTCATGAGTGCTTGGAAAGAGTTCCAGAAAATGCAGATGCTGCTAAGAAGCTGCTTCAGTATGGCTTGAAAGGCACAGACTTGGAGGCTCTTGTGGCCATAGGAAAAGGAGAAGATGGTGGCAGGTTTGGGAAGAGCATTTTTTTGTTTGTTTTCTTTTTAAAGAATGGCGTGTTTTCTAGTAATTTGGTAAAATTTTTTCATATCAACCAGTAGTGAAAATATTAAGAAGCTTTTACGGGACATAAAGAAAGGTCATGCTTTGACACAGACTATTCTCTAGATGCCCACAAAGTACCTATACATTTTACCTCTGTATGTATATAAAATATAGTGTTCATTGTAAATATATGCCCTGTAATTTCTTCATCAGAGGGAATTTATGATGTCAGTATTTTACTATGAGAATCTGTTTCTCTTGCTGCTTCTGGAAGCTGCAACTAACCCTATAAATGTGTTCTGTTATATGTCTTAATTACATTGATCAAACAGAAGCAAGATACAGTAGAGACAATTCTCAGTGTTCGGTTCCTGGTGGTAGATATAGAAAGAGGCTGTTCTTTTTTTGTGCAGTCATCTATTACCGTTGTGAGCTGGAGAGCTGCTGCCAATCCCACTGCTAGCTTTGGAATTTAGAAACTGTTACCAAGTTTGGTTTTGGTTTGTTTTAGGGAGGGAGTGAAAATGAGTTGATGTCTCTTGTTGGCTTGGGATGAATCCCTACTTGTTTACAACACAAAAACTCAGTATTTTTCTATAAATGTGTAGATTTTTTGTCAAGACATAGACGAAAAGCTGTTTTAAGATGTCTCTTTAAAAATTAGTTCATCTTTTTTTTTTTATCTTCATTGCTTAGATTGTCAGTTTTGTCTTCCAGATTCATCTTACCAGGGGAGGTGGACATCGAAATTCCCTATGAAGACTTTTTGTCACCTGATGAAGAAATGGATACTAGAAAGGAAAAAGAGGCCAAGAAGCGTCAAGAACTGCTATTATCAGTAAACTTCTCAAAGTAAGTGAAGTGTTAGGCCATGTTTTATTCAGAATTATAGATTTATAATTAACTACATAGTTGCAAGAACATAATTACTCTCATATATATTATTCCTAATAGAAAAGTGGTTTAAATTTTAGTTGGCATTATATTGTGTCAAAGTTCTCAGTTTACTTAATTTCTTGATACATCCCAGTGCACAAAGCCATTAAAATGTGTAATCTTTGTCATCATATGCATGTGACATAAAATATTAATGGCAAACATGAAAATTCCTGTTCTGAACACAGGCTGACACTGGAACAGAAGGAGCTCTGCCGTAGCAGGCTGAAGCTGTTAACTTACCTTGATCGCCTTGAGACCTATGAGGTGAGTTCTTCTGAGTTCTCACACCATAGGTATTCCTGCAACTTTTGCATCGCATCATCATATCTTTTTTTGTTACTTATTGTGGTATTAGTGTTTATAGCCTTCTTGAAAGGCTACAGTCAGTCACTGGAGAAAAGAAAGATGTTTTCTGCTCAAGTGACTGTGTTTCTCCTGCTTCACTGTTTCAAAAGACTGGCTTCTAGTCTTGAGAGGTGCAGTTGGGAAAAGCCTGCTTTGAACATCCTGTGTCTGTAGGGAATCGACTTACGTAACGACATGGGACACGGAGTTCAGGTAGGATTACTGTGATTTCCCTGTCAGTCAAATTGGCAAGTTCTATGCAGGTTCTCTAACAAATCTTTTTCTTCCATGAGCTTACCAAAGTGAAAGCTCTTGGAATGCCAAACTGTATTTTACTAAGTTTTTAAGTTTTAAATTTGCAGTTGGCAATGCACACACTCCCATTATGGCTTTTGCCATATCTCTGTAACTAATGATGTCTAAACTGTAAGTAAAATAAGGCAGAAAATTGTCTCAGTTTATCAACCAAAAATGCATCTGTTTTTTTCATACTGAAACAAAAAACCCAGCATACTTTTGAGCATATATCTCATACTTACTCATCCTAGGATAAAAAGACTTTTTGATGCTTTTGTAAATCTTGCATAAAAAGCAGTCTCTCTTTTTTTTTTTTTTTTAAAGGAAATCCTTGGAGGGCCTCATGCAGCTGAGCAGCATTATGATGGAGAATTCTTTAAGAAATTCAGAAATCAGAATATTGTACTTTCAGCAAGAACTTACGCTCGGGTATTAATATTTATGTTGCTGGAATGCAATGTTGTTTTGGTGTTGCTGTTTGCACTTAAGTGGTTTTTCTTCCTCCCTTTGAACTTGGTTGAATCTCAATGGAAATTTAAGAGGGGGTGTCTTTGTTTGATTTTAAATGAATAAATACTGTGACCCTGACCTTATTTTCTTTGTTTAAAGAAAATTTAAAAACGAACTGTTTGTTGTATGACTGAAGCTTTCTTGCTCATTTTTAGTCTAAATCAGTCTTAAGCTCTGCAACTTACTGTTCTGTTTTTTAGGAAAGCAACGTCAGAGCCCTGGAAATTTTGTTCACTTTCCATGGATCAGCTTTACTTCCACACAGACAGGCAATTCTGTCCAATTTTCCAGAGACTACTTCACCACACGAGTATGCTTTGCTGTTACCTGAAGCTTGGTAAGGATACTACATCAATAGATAATAACTCAAGAGATGATTTTTAGATTAATGCATGAATTAGTTTCCACGTATGGCAATCTGCTGTTGGTTATTGTCTGGAATCAAGAGAGCAGCTATGTCTGTATGGGACTTGACTTGACCCATCGTCATTTTCTGCTTTATTTTGTGCCATTTGTGGAATCTTTTTGGTCATTAACAGGAAAGAGGGATTTTAGAGGTTCTTTGCTCCATTACGTATCTAAGAGGGAACATGGACTTTTCTGACCTGAAACTGCCCAGATTTTCACATGTGTAGTACAGGTCTTTAATTGGTTTGTGGTAACAGCCATAATTAGGAAATTAATAATACAAGTGTTTAGGTCTCTGGAAGCAAATACATTTTTCTGGATTTGTTTTGCGAAGTAATTTAACACTTAAGCAGTCAGTAACTTCAGAATCATTAATCTTTTTCAAACTGATTCTTGCTCAACTTGGTATGGTAGAATTACAAAAAGGTTTAAATACAGACTTTCCTACTGTTTCATTTCAGCATAAAAGGTTATTTTGCTGTAAATTTCAACGAAATTTTTGTAAGAGAGTCTTCACTGAACATCATAATTATATTCTGTATATTAATTAGAAGACTTTTTGCTTCTAGAGTTCTTCTTTTAGACACTTAATTATGAAATTAGTTTTGAAGCATATTGTTCAGTGCTCATAAAGAGATGGACAGATTTCATTATTTAATATTTTACAATAGGACTTTGAAGCCTTCAGAGGGAAAGTTTTTGGAGGAGCTAATAGAATTTTTTTTTTTGTAGTCTTCCATCATTATAATTAAACTTTTCACTTCAAGGTTTTACCAGTCTCTTTTGGGTAATTCTCCATGTAGAATAGGGGTTTTCAATTAATTAAATTATTCCCCTGACACTTCTCCTAACTTATAATACTTACAGTTTTATCCTCTCTGAAGAGAAAGATCAGTCTTTATTTCCTGATAGCTGATGCTTCCCTTTTTATTTGTTGGTAGTATTAGGAACACATTTAGTGATTTAGGTAAGGTGTGAAAACACTTGTTTTATCCTTTTCTTTAAGGTAACTGTTAAGACCATGAAGAGAAATTATTGCAGTGTTTATAAATTTTTCTCTGTTGATAAGATTTATAATGTGAGACATAGGGAAGAATGGTCATCTTAAATGTGGTTATGATCTATTGTTGGTCATAAATAAGCTCCTCATCTTTCTGAAGGGTTACTTGGTGTTGGTTTTGGGGTTTTTTTTTTCATTTTTTATTTCGTTGTTTGGTTTGTTTGCAAAACTGACTTACGTGCCAAGAGGCAAAATGACAGCTGAAATAAAACATTTCACTAGTGATCTAGTAGTAAAGATGTGAAGTTATGGGGTAAGAACTTAGTTTTGTCTGCTACTGAAAAATGAAAGTATATATTTTGAATCTTTATTTTCATAGTAGACAGAACTTTCCAGTGCTAGAATCAGATATGTGCAGGTTCATGCTTTTTTTCCCCCAGACTGCAGAATAGACAATACTCTCTGTGTCTTCTGAAGTTTGTGTCTTTGGACAACTACAAAATGAAGATGAGATCAAACCCTATATACAAAAATCCCATATACTTATAAAAACATAAAAATATACTGTGTATTTGATAAAACTTTTTTCTAAAATGTTCTCTGTTACAAAACTGATTGCTCACATAATATTGCTACATATACTCCCTAAACCAATATTTCATTAATGTAATTAAATTAAATATGTACTGATGATAGTATCTATTAATGAGAATAATATACTAGTGAAATAGATTTAAGTTGTACAAAGTAAAATTTTCTTACTATTTTATGAAGGTTTTTTATGAAATGGGATTGGTCTCCTCTTCTTCTTCCCCTTCCCCCCAGTTCACATAGCTTCAGCTTCTGTCAATTCTGGTTTCACATGAATCAAAGAGAATTGAAGTTCTTAGTTATTTTTCGTGAGTTTGTCCTTTTAGCTCTAGCATTTGTTTTTTAGAGCTTATTAATATGGATAAAATTACTGACATTCTGTAGATCTGTTGTCAGTGTTATGAAATGTAGTTTAAATGAGTGTGCTATCCAGTTTTCTTCTTATTAGAAGGCAGTATGTAGACAGAATTTGCTGTAAATTAACTGATTGAGCGAGATTATGATATTCATTCCCACAGAACATTAAAAAGTTGTAAGCATTGACTGTAAGTAATACACTTCTGAACAAAAGAAAAACGTTACAAAAATATAAACCCCTATGTTTTAATTGGTAGAAAAAGTGTTGCAGCATTACCACACAGTCCCTTTAGCTAATGTGGCTTGTAATTACAGGGGTTTCAAGACAGGCAGTGAGAGTGAATCAATTTGTGTCGATGAACTTTGACTTTAGGCAAATAGATTCTGAATCAGGAAAGGACTTTGTCTGGTTTTCCTTTTGAAATTTCACACAGTTGCAGTTACGAAATAGGGTGTATCCTGCAGAAGGTGGTTTTTTTTTTTTTTTACTTTCAGTTGCAAAAAAGGCTGCTGTCTCATGATTTCTTTTAGATCCTTGTTTTTTCTGAAAATTCTTGGTCACAGTGTCTGTACCAGGAGACATATAGGGTATTTAGTCGCTGTGGTGCATGTGATGAGACCACTGTCACAGATCAGCTGATGGCATTGTCCATTTAAGAGTGCAGCCTTTTCCAGTGGCCTTGCTTTAAGAACGCCTTGTTCATGCCTTGTTGATGCCTTTGTGCTCAGTCTCCTGCAGCTCACACCCCCTGCTGATTAGAAACGATTTTGGTGGAGGTGTCTTCTACATCATCATATATGGCTGTGTGTGTAGGACGAAGTAGTTTGAATTTACCATATTGTGACTGTGTACACTGCAGACTTCAAACAATAAGGGGATTGATTCTCAGCTGCAGTTCTGTGAGGTGACACTCTTCCCTATGGGAATTCACTACATTGCTCTATGCTCACTTAATTCTTCTGTCTCTAGGGGAATCTGGTAGAGGAAAAACATGAGGTCGTATAGCAGGTGCTGCCTTGTTTGTGCATTGAGCAGGTGAGGTGGGTAAATAGGCACCTCCATCTACAGCCAGGGTAAGAGCACTGAAAAAATTGCTTGCTGTGCACCCCCACCAACATGAATGTACCTACAAGTGCTATATATGAAGAACTTCCTAACCTATAAGAAATCTTTTTGTAAAGGTTGTACTGTAACTGCCATTTTCTTTTCATCTGCATCCTCCAGTTCAGCTGCAAATAGTAAATTCTCAGTACCTACTGAAAGAAAGACTCCTTTGATTAGTGCATTCTGTAGGCATAAAGCAGGTGTTTTTCTTGTACTCGCACGTCATTTACATTAGGATGGCATTTAAAGGCCAGTGTCACAAAAACTTGAGGTCTTGTCAGTCAAGGAAGAACTGGCATAATTAATGGAGAAAAAAAGTACAAGAATTTTTTTTTTCCTGCTGTGACAGGTTTTTAGGAAATACATATATTTTTTCCCTGTATCTGCTTGTAAAAAATCTCAAATGGTAGATATCCTTTTGTTTCTCATTTGTGGCACATATTGTATAGCTTAGCACCTTTAGGGGTTACTCAGAACAGTTCAGGAGTTCTCTGTCTAAGCAGGGAACTTACGTATTCATCAGACTCTTGCAAAAGATTGATTTAAGTGAGCTCAGCAGCTCCCTAAGTTGAGAAGGAATCTGAAATACTAAGACACACTGGTGGCTGTAAATGCCTGTTGGCTTCAAATTGGTATTGTGATAGATGAACATTACTAAGTAATGTGTTTTTGCAGAATTGGGATTGTAATGTTTTCTGACTTCTTTTCATATTAATTCTCAGGTTCTTTTATAATGATAGCTCCTATGTCTCTGCTGTCTCTTACTGGGTTCATGCTCCTTCTCAAAGATCCATCAGATGCACAGACTACATCTGTTAGGACAACTAGAATGAAGGTGGTAAAAGTTTAGGTATTCAAAGGAGATGAGATGATAGCTCTTTTTAATCTTTGTTTTAATAGCTATAGCTAGTGTTCTTATCTATAGTTAAGACTGTTGCCCTCAGGTTTTTAAATGTGATCTAGGAAAAGAATGTTTTACCACCATTATAAATACATAACCAGAGTATTTTTCCTTTTCTTTTAAGTTTCTTACCCTTTATGCTAGGCTTAACTGCTGTATTGTAACATTACTGCTCACATTTTCAACTCACAGAAGTCTGGAACCTCAAATGTATGGTTCCCTCAGCAGCCATAAGTCTGCTATATTGCACATTATGCTATAGTAAAAATCTTCCCCCTTAAGATAGCAACATTTTATGTGTTGCTGTGTTTTTGCTTCTTAACTTTCTCAAATACTGGTGTTCAGTTGTGACATAAAGTGAATTTTACTGGAGAGTTGTGGATGAACTCCATTTGCCTGATGAACTAGGATGGGAATGGAAGTATCTCCTAAAAACTTAGTGAAGGTTTTAAAACCTGAAAATTTCCATGTAGTTGACTTTCATCTATGAATAAGTACTACTAAAAGTTCTTAAGCAATTAACTTTGCCTTTTCATAATGATATCTTCTCCTGAACTGGGTTTTTAGTTATTGCCTGTGGCACTGCAGTTTCAATAAAGCTCTTAGAGCTTCATCTCTTCCCTTCCTCATATGTGCATGTAAATAGGTTTAATGACTAAACGTCTGCAGAACTGTCTAATACATAGTCCCCTTTTTCATATTAGTTTTTTTTCTTGTGAAGCTGAACTGCTTTTTTTTGTAGTGTAATTCAGAGGTGTTCATGTTAAAAGAATTGATCACGTGGTCAGTTCTTTTTTTGAATTTGCTTGAATTCATTTGTATAGTGCTACAGTGAAAATAATAAGGGCCTAAATTTTATGTGCATGTCTTTTTTCTTTGCACCAAGAGGAAGAAAAAAGAGTTCAGAGGTAGAGGGAGCAGTGTAGTTAATATTATTTCAAGGATGTATTTGGTAAAAAAAATGGCAGATCTTACCTGCTACTATGAAGTAGAAAAAATAATTTTTGGCAGAAAGATTAACTTGTCATAATGACACTCATGTTCTTGTCTGGATTGACTTCTGATAAGAGCAGGGAAGGTTCTTGTCCATGTGAAAAATAAAGCAGTGGTTTGGAGGAAGAGAGAATCGTCTGCAAACTGCTTATGTGGGATTCTGTGATAACAACAGGAACAGCTCATTATAGCCAGAAGGCTGCTGCAGACAGTGAGCTGGCAAAAGTACCATAGATGTTGGTTGTGAGGAGTTTTTGAAGACAAGAATGAGAACTTGGAGCCATGAGGGAGCTGTGGAGAACATGAACTGTCAGGGAGGAAGGAGGGAAGTTTAGCAGATCCTGCTGTGCTGGAGCTGAGCTGTCATTCATCTGAGAGAGCTGAGTGTGTTTGGCATGGAGAAGGTTTCAGACAGGCCAGTAGCAGCCTTCACATAACTTCCTATAGCATGTGAGCTGAACTGTGGCTGTGCTGTTTATCCACAGAACACTGACAGGATTTCCTTTGTATTTCTGGCTAGTTAATGCTTGACTTGTCCTGACTTCTTCTACCATGTGTGTCTTTTGCTTGCATAGTCCTGAACTGAAGTTTGGCTTGCCTTGCCCAATCTTCTAATGAAGTGTACTGCTGCCATTGTCTCATCTGTTGTTCTTTTACAGGGTTTAGAATAAAATTTCTCCCAGGAACATTAATTATGCTTTTTAAATGTACACTTCTGAAGTAGTATTTTCACTATTTGGTGGCAGACAGCTTTGATCTTACTTGGAGTTCAGCTTTGTCTTTAAAATACCTTCCACAAAATCAAACTAGGCTATTGCCTCAAAATTTTAATTGTATACATGAAGAAAAAAAACCCACAGTGAGCTTCTGAGCCGTGCTCATGTAGTGTTAGCTGACTTTTATGATGTTTAGATTATTCATTCTAGGTTGTTTAGGAGGGAAGAAAGTTTCCTTCTCCCCAAATTTTATTAGAGGTTAACCACATCATTTAAACATAGCTTGATTTATTTATATGAAATCAGTTATAACTTTCTCCTCTGGTGGCAGAGCTGCTTCAAAAGACCTGTCATTGCAGTGTGCACAGCAGGGATTCTGAAGGTTAGTTAACTGTGGCAGCCAAAAGCAGTGGGATACCTTTTCCGCTGGTTTATGCAGATCAGTTTTCCCAAAATGCATGATGTTTTTGGCACTGTTTTAGGCAGCAGCTGTACTTCAGTCTTGATAAATTTGTCACGTCCTATGGATATTCCTGGGAAAATGAAGCTCTTCTCTCTCTGCCCACCACTTCTGTATCACATAGTATATTGAACAATTGGAAACCTAAAAATACATGTAATCAGTTCTGTAGTTGCATTTACTAATTCACTATTCAGATACTATAATGAAAGAAAAGAATGTTTTCATGCAATATGAACAATGCAATACATATCACAGCTATTTGAGACTGTATGACTGGGATGAATTTCTTATATTTCATCCTCAGCTATGGAGTAATTGTGACATACCAAACCTGTTTCAGAAACATAAGAATTGCAGAGCAACAGAAAGTGGCATTGATTTCCCCATTGCCATCTGAGAAGATACAGACTTTGGTCAAATGAGTTTTTAAATTAAATTAAAAGAGACTCTTTTGGTTATTTTATTTATGTAACACACAAGCTTTCAAATGAGGAATTAGTGTTTCTAACATTATTTTTCAGACAATGATACATGATTAAAAAAGAACAAGCGAAGATTAATCTACTACCAAAATTCCACAAACCTACTTTAAAAACATCAGTGTCTTTCACCAAAAAGATACTGTTTCATAAATGTGTTGGGGCAAATTGCATTTTGCATTCAATGTGGGTGAGTTTACAAGGGTAAAGATTTAAAGAAAAAATACTCTGAAATTTCAACTTGAGGAGTCCTGGAGACAGGCCTGTTGTATGAAATGCTTAAAAGGGAAAAAAAAAGCAAAGCCACACAGTTGCTACTGGTAATGGAGAGAATTGGAACCTGACCTTAAAACTGAGTTAGACCTTGCTCTGTTGAAAGCCTGTCCTTGGAGAGAAAAATAATCAAAATAATCTGCAGGTTTGAATAAATGCAGTTGGTAGGATACAGAAACTACAATAAGTTGGACCTCTTTTGTCAAAGAAAAGAATGGGAAGAATTGCCAAGCCAACGTAAACAATAGAGTGAAAAGAGCAATACAGGAAAAGTAAGCTCTTTTTGAAGAAACAGAGTTGAATACCTCCATAATCAAGTCCATTTACTGGATTCCAACCATATTTATTCTACTCTTGAAAAGAAAAGAGAGAAGGGTAAAGGGTAGGGGAGAAGCAGCAGCTCTGGAAAAAATAAGAAATACCCCAAAGCCCTGCTAATATCTGCGTACAGTTATAGTATAGCACAGCTGATAGTTTCTTTTAGTTGGGAAAGGAAGGCATCTGCCTTAGTGGCTAGGGTGATTTGTCGCCGTGTCTGGAATTCCGAGTCCCTAGGAATGCAGACTTAACCTGCACGTGTCTCTGAGCTCTGTGGGATTTCAGTTACAAGAACAAACCTGCAAAGTTGTGTAGCACAAGGAGAGTGAACTCTGGATGCAGTAGCACAGTGTACACTGCATAAACAACAGGCTGCCTGTGCATGCTGAATTCACCACTTCAGCCCTGCTAGATCTCTCTCTTGTGTGCAGGGCATGTGTGGACGTTCTGATGTGCCCCCGTTCAGCTGGATTTGCTGTACAGGTGTTGTAAACAAAAGTATGATAGAAAAATGGGAGCTCTGCCTCTTTTCAGATATGTATTCATGTCTGTATCTCTTTGTCTCATCTGTGTGCATGTTTTTGAATTTTCAGACTGCAATAGTATTTTGACACCTGAAGTCTTTCTCAACTGACTTGCTTCCATTTTAACAACTGCTTTTCCAGAGTTTTGTTGCTCTTTGTTTCTGCATGAGTCACTGAAATTACTGACATTAGAAATCTGAGGGAAAAATAATAGTCTGTGCTACACCATAAGTATCAGTTAAGAACAAACCTTACGGTATATGTTGGGATAAATACAGCGTTCTAATCTTTGCCTTTATAAAGAGCTTAGGTATAGGGATGTCTCATCCTTTGCTTCTATCAAGACTGATTTGTTCCAGTCCTTGTATTTAGTTTCAAATACAGAGTTTTTATTAACTGTTCGGAATGAGAAAAGATAGTAAGGACAGTTGGATACAGTCATGTATACATGTTGGATACAGGGGCAAGAGGGAATTGCGTATTTTCTTAGCGTTGTTGAGAAGGTGAATGGAGTTAGGAGTCAGCTCTGCATGCTGTGGGTTCTGCTAGGGGTTTTTTTGTGTATGTGTTCTGAGCTCACCAAGAAACTTACCTGTTAAGACTGACTTTACATAAATGCTGACTTCTACTAGGATGAAAAATCTTGCAGCTGAATTATTTTTGGTGGTGTTTTCTTTAAGCATTTAGAGGAGATGGTTTCTGAGTGCTGCTTGACTCTTGGTGAGAATTTAAAAATCTGAAATTCCTCTCTCAACTTATTCCAGTGGTGAGCCTGAATACTTTTAAAATGGCAAATGGAGCCAGAGCAGAAAATACTTTTTAAAGTATTTTCTGTGGCTTATCCATACACCTGACTTAAAATATTTTAACTCTAACTTTTTCTGCTGTGAGAAGGGAAAAAAGAGTAGACATCTCGCAGTCAATCATCTTGCACTGCATGATGATTCTTTCCCATGAAATGAAAAGTACTTTTTTATTTAGTGTTTCACAGTGAGGTCTGTTAATAAGCTTTTATGAAAAACTTTTGAAGTATGCTTTTAGCACTTCTGGAATTGAGGTGTCTGGACAACTGTAGGTTTCCCTTCTGCAAAGCCTTGTACTGAAACATGAGATTGGTCTTGGTAGATTTGGCCAGAAGGCAAATGGCCAACGATAGTTTTCAGGAGAGGAAAATAGGTACAGGCAAGCACATTGCAACATTTACTTGAAGTTTCTCAAGTGAGAAATAACATACATCTATAATATATGGCTCAAATATCCTCAACTAGATATTTTCTAGATGTAGTAAACTTTCACAAGACTTTATTACAGGAATTCATTCTGGTTTTGAATCCAGGTACGTGGTGGCTTACCTTCTATGCTGTGCAGCAGGTGGTTAACAGCTTAGCTACGAATTGTGTAAAACAGTATCTGCTGTTTATTGTAAACAAGGCCCAGTCTCATCAGTATTTACACTTTTGTAGGATGTAAGAACAGTGAAATACCATTTCCTATTTAAGCAAAATGATAACATGAACAACTTGGTGTCAGTCTTGGCATATTGGTTCTTTCTTCTAGGATTCTTCAGTCTGCTCCAGCATTTGGAAGATGGATGTCATACACTTCTTGCCTCTAGTCATTCATATTGCTTGTCTCTGTACTTTTTACATTTTTTTTTATTGTACCCTGTTGAGAAAACAGGCAGAGAGAGGCAGAGTTGCACTTTGCTTCATCGCTTGATGGATTCTGGAGTTGCAGGGAAAGGGGGAAGGAGAGCAACTTTCACAGAGGGCAAAGCCTGGGAACTTGAATTGAGTGAGATCTTTCTTAAACATTACTTTTTTTAAGCAGTAAACTTTCAGCTTCAGTTGACACTATAAACCTGGGATGTTAGAAAAGTTATTTTTAATGCAGTCTGTACGTAATTCATGACTTCTGCTATTTGGAAAGGATTCTATTTTAAAGTGTATCTTAAAAAAAATATTTGAAACAGTTGGAATTTAAGGGCAAACCCAAGTGGCTTTTGTGTTATAGGGATGGGAAAAAAAGTATCAACTTTTAGACAGGAAGAAGGAAATGCAGATTATTTTCTGAAAAGAGTTAGGGATATGGGCTGGATAGGTGATTGCACGTCTGTAGAAAGACGCATTTGCTAATACCTGTTGACTTTAAGCTGGGGTGGGTTATGCTTGCTTGCATAAAAATTAAGCTTTTTAGTCTCTAATAATTGTTTATCAGAGTCAGTAAAGCAACTCAACTATGTTAAGAATAACTGGAGGTTAGAAACATGTAATTTGTACTGATACATAGGTTAGTTAAAAATAGCAAGTTTTGCCAACTTTAATTGTAAACCTTTTGTGCTACTGAATCTATAAAGAAATGACTTCTTAATTGGAACTCTGTGTCCTGGATGTAACTTCACCAAATCTCTTGCAAAGTATGCTGGATTTGGCAGCAAAATTATGAAGAATGTGTTCAATGTGGTATTTGGCAGTACAGGTTTGGGCCAGTAGATTTTTCTTTAACGTCTTTTTTTTCTTTTTTTTTGTTTCTCTTCTGGTCTACTACTGAGAGACATTAGCATTAGGATCGTGTGTGTGTGTGTGCCTTTTGAAATGTCTTGGTTCCTTGTCATTCAGATCTCATTCTTGCAAGGGTGGTTTTAAATTTGCATTCTAAATGTCTGTATTTGTTTATTTGTAGTAATTTTCTCATCTAATAATTTGTTAGTCTAAAGAGGAGAATGTTGAAGTTTAAATATCCGTTAAATGTATGCACCTCTTTCCTTACTATTTTGCTTGACTTCTTTCTCTCAATAACAACCAAAGCAACCACTGGAAAAACAGCTAAACCAAAGAAAATTTCCCCGAAGTCTCTTCTGGGCTTCTGAGATTATATAGGAAGATTTATTCAGGTTGGAAGCTCTTACTTAAGAGAGTCATGAAAAGTCCAGGTGACTACTGGGAACAAGAATTTGCTTTCAGAGTAAATACAATAAGTGACATGTGCTGCAATTTTCTTAACGGGTCTTGCTGTAATTATTTACCTAACATTTGTTTCCCCTGTTGTTCCATTGTCAGGTAAATGCATCAGAGACTCTTGCAAAAGCCAGATTTTGAAAGAGAGGGATGGGAGCACAGTTCATATTCTCTTTACTAGAATAATGGAATAGTTCATGTTGGAAAAGACCCTTAAGATTAAGTCCAACTTCAAACCTAACACTGCCAGGTTCACCTCTGAACCATGTCCTTAAATGCCACATCTCCATGTCTTTTAAATACCTTCCAGGGATGGAGACTCAGCCGAGAGGTGAGAGAAAATGACAGAGAGGGTCTGACCTTGGTTTGCTGGTTCCCTGGTACTCTTTGGGCTGTTCTCAGTGGAGCTGTGGGAAGGAATGAGACTAAGAGAAGAACAGGATCTGGTGCAAGTTCTTTGCTTTGTGATTCTTAAGCTTCTGAAACTGCTTAGGCCCTCAAGCTGCTTTTAGAGTTTCCACTGCCAGCTGGTCCTTGCCAACAACTGAATATCTTCTTGCCCCTGTAGTTTATAAAAAAGCGATCGTTGTTTTATTTTACTAATAAAGAAATAATCTCACATACAGTATGGGCCTGTAGGACTTGACTACATCAAATAATTTTAACAAAGTGCATTACAAATTTTGGAGACAGAAAAACAGTTTAAGACATTAGTATGTGAGCTAATGTTGGAAGAAAAAGCTATCTGTAATGTGAAATTGGAGTTGTTACCTGAAAATCTTCTCTTAATGTTATTCTCTCATAGTAGTTCTGCTACAGGTCTGCAGACATTTGAAACAGCTTCTGAAATGAAACCCTTGTCTGTCCTTTGCTGTAAAAGTTCCTTTTGTTTCCCATTAAGAAGGTATGTTAATATTTAAAAACACCCACCTAACTCCTCCCAAAAGAACACCACCAACAAGAAACTCCCAAACTCAACCAACCAACCAAAAAACCAAACAAGCCCCCTGTCATATGAAAACAGGTTTCCTCAAACCTTTTGTGTTTGCTTAGTCTGAGACCCTTGTGCCAGAGCAGTCTGTCAAGTGTCCCATTATGGGGGCTCTTCACGGAGTGGTGCTAGGTCAGAGGGCAGTTCTATGCCAAACAGAATCCCCTCCTGGGTCTTCGCACCTTTATTCAAGTGTGTTCCCTGCTGCCAGTGACTGCCAGCCCCCTTGAAGGACTCACACTAAGAGTTTATGGTATAACACTCTTTATTAATAAAATTGTGACAGGTTAAGGTTCAAGAATTGTTGGTGATAGTATCTGACTGCAAAAACGTATTCAAAGCAATATATACTGTATAATATAACAAGCTCTACTCCCTAACCAAAGTTAGCTCAAGGTACTCATTCGGTGTGCATGGAACATGGTTCTTACCCAATGGACATCCCTGTGAGGGAGAGGACAGGTTGAGCCTGTCAGCTAATCCTGGAAGTTACCATGGAGTCTTCCCTGACTTTCCCCCCATTCTTAACTTTTATACTACTTCTTTACATTTAAGTGAAGAAATAGTATAAAAGTATATACTTTTATACCTATTCAGTGAGGGTTGGAGGTACCTTGGAGGCAGGGAACATTGGTATAGTATCCGACGTAACGCTGGGAAGGGAATATGCACCAGTCCAAGGAGGGTGTTTTTGCCACAGTTGGTGATTCAATGGCGAGACATCTTCCTTTATCTCCTTTGGGTTTTAGCTGCTCTGTGGCTTACCAGCTAAAAAGTGCTGTTGAGTTTCCTGCTCTGCAAGGATTTCGGCAGAGCCTGGCCATGGTGTCTCAACTCTGCTCCAGCCTTCATTTAGTCCCCCTTAGCATGTATTATGTGGGGGAAATCAGACACACTGACCTCATTCCATGCAGGGAGGAGCAACTGCATTTTCCCCTATAATTTCCATGCTGTTACAGCTGTGCCTATAAGTTTCCACTTTTCTTTAATTTTACCCCCAATCTTTTCCCTGCCTTCACACCCCTCTGCTCCCCCAAACGAAACAACCAACCAATCAATCCCACCTTGAAATGTCTTCTTAAGCCTACTACTTAAGCCTACTGAGAAATGAACGCGAAGAATTTGCTAAGAGATGAAATTGTCTTTTTTTTTTTTCTGCTTTCTTTTCTGTTAAATAGAACACAGGAAAGGAGAGTGTGGGAGTCCAGAGTGCGGGGAGAGTATTATCAATTGAAATATAAAGTCCTGTTTGTACTGTCTTGATTTTTTAATTTGGAAGGCAGCATTAATCACGCTTTGGCTTTTCTGGTATTTGACATTTCAGCTGCTAAAGAGAACGTTTTCACTACAAACTGAGCCTTCCATAATAACATTCTTGTGTATGACATTTGAAATATGACTATATTAATTTAGTTCATGAAGTCAGTTTTAAACATTAAATTATTGGTAAATTATGTTATTTAAGATTTAAAAAGCTACAGCACCTCTAATCCCCAAAATGAGTGGGGTGATGATGAATCTTTCAAAAATAAGAAAGTGGCTTTATTCCTGGTTTTCATACCACAAATGTTAGTTTGGAGTTTTCTTTATGAATTATTTTTTAATGGTGTTGCTACATGGTGTGTAATTATAAGGAGAGCCACAGTGTTTTGTTCATGTGAACTGGAATTGAAAGCAGGCGTTGCTATAGCTCTGACACAGGAATTAGCAATTTTCCATCCTCACCCCTCCATTTGTTTGACTTCTATAACCTGTAAATCTGCCTCTACCTTTTTATTGGATTACTACAGCATGTATAATTTGGAGGGTTGGAATTACAGTGATAAAGCATGAAGTGTTATTTGCTAATGCACAGAGAAGGGGAAAAAAAAGTGACCAGTCCTCTGGGTGAGATGTGTATGGGGCAGGGCAGTTTATGAGCATGCCTTGCTTTGTTCAGTGAGTTTAATGGCTGTTGCTAAATGAGATGGAGTTACTGATTTTTAGCTTACTGTTTTGACTCTGACTATATTGTGAAATTGATTTGTTGGTTGGAGTTGTGTTTATTTTTAAGATGCTGAGTTACAATGCTGCTCTTCAAGGGATGAGAAGATTGTGTCAGTTGTTAGTTTATAAACAGGGATTGTCTGTGTACTATTGCCATTGCTGTTTATTTTCAGGGTCAGGAGAAAACGAATTAAATTTAAAATAGCTTATAGTTCCATTATGCTGCAACTCTAATGTCTCTACTTTGTACATGGTTTGATTCTTATTTCTACAAGTGCCAGAACCTATAAAGTTCTTCTCTTCCCCATTAGTTTATGCTCTGCATAGCTTGACATGGTTTTCTAGTGTTTTATGCTGCCTAAACAGCTAGCCTTCTACACCAAGCCATAACTAATCGTTCTAGTAATAATCCATTACATTCTTAATCTGCATCTTAAATTAAACAGTTTTTATTTTCTTCAGCCTCAGTATTTAGAGGATGTTTCACTGTAGAAGTTTGTAGTCAGAAACCCACATTAAACTTAATTGAGAAGATCAGCACAGCAGGGCATGTGTCATTTCAGTATGAGGATTTGTGCTAAAATAGGAACAGGTTTTTGGTGGTTTTTTTTCAAGCTTTGAAGATGATAGGTTTTTACTCATTTCAGTCTTTCGTGACAGCATATGAAGTCAGAATACTTACTGTGAAATGGTAAAAATTCTGAAAGCATGTAGTGGGTTTTTTCCTTTTTTAAAAGCATGGTCAGTAAGAAAATAAATTGGATCTTTAATGGTACAGGTAGAATATGTATTGTGTTTGTATGGATAACATACAGGCAAAACCACACTTGTAAAGCTGCACTAAGAAGTAATAAATAACTGTAATTGACTGACATGCTTATTATGAATTCACTGAAATATTTTTTATGCTTTGTATTCCATTAATTGAATACCATAACAAATTAAAAAGACATAAAATTACATAACGTTTCTCTTTTCTGTCATACCAGCTACAAGAAGGGGACATTGAAAATTCTTCCTTGGAACGAGCAGAAACATCGTGAAGAAGACTGGTGTGAAAAACCAGAATGCAGGTAAGTATATATAAAAGCAATATTGTAAAGAATTATTTACTAATTCTTAAAATGCGGGAATTGACCCAGTAAGACTCACTTATTATTTTTGTATGCACTAACTTGTGTTTTCAGCTTTCTCAGTGAGACTGACTGAGCAAATGGAAAGCAGAGGTTGTGCAAACCTGGATCTTCAGTAGAGAGCATTTTCTTTCATGATCTATCACATGTTTGAAATCTCTTACTAGAGAAGATTCTTTCTCTTCAATAGAGAGGATTCTTTCTTTCATGATCTATTTCCTGTTCAAAATCTCTTAGTAGTTCCTTTGCTGACAAAAACTAGCACTCACTGTGATTGGCATTTGAGTCTCATTAATTTATTGTGTAATTGTAGGTTGATTGTATTGTTTTCTTTAAGAAGTTTTAGGAAAAAGACTGATGTTAAAAAAATAGGTGAGCAAGTATATACTTAAACATATACTTTATTTTATTTTTTTTTTTTAAAGGATGATTATTGAACCAACTTTGCAAGATGACGGCCAGTTTCTGTATGAAATGCAACCTGAGTTACTGAAGTACAGGACTACTGACCTTTCAGTAGATCTCATCACTGATTGGTATTTGAGCAGAGCACAGGAAATTGAAGAATATGCAATGCAGGTGAGAATAGGAACGAGGAAATGATGATGGCTGAGCAGCCTTCTTCAACAGAATCCATAACAGTCTTAGTGCATATTGATAGACACTTCTCCCTCAGTAATGTACCCTGGGTCTCAACTTCATTATGGCTTTTGAAGTACTTGTTTTTTTGTTTGCACTGTACTTACGCTTGCTCTGAAGTTTACTGAGCCAAATAATTAATCCATAGAAATGAATAAGAAGACAGTAGATTCTGTTTCATTTGTTTTACCATAGCAGACAGTAGCTCTTTTGTAGTCCATGAAAAGTGTTTACCATTGTATTTTATGTTTGTAGCTAAGGGAGGGAAAGTTGTGCACAGCATGTTGGGAAACATGCTTTATTACCTGTCATATGCTGCTGTGTCACGTATACTGATACGTGTTGGTCACATGTGTCACTGTCACGTCAATATGTGGTACTGTCATGATTTCTTCCTGACAATTTTACTGTGTGTCTGTGGGACTACCATGCAGCTTATTTTTGCTTGATTTTCTTCATATGTTAAAAGTGTTTGAAGCTCTATGAGGTAAAGATAAGCATTGCACATAAAAAAAGAGCTCATCACATGTGTACCTCCAGTATTTTATTGCTTCTCAAGCCAATTTAGGTGCATGAAAAGGAGGGTGACAGGAAGTATCACTATAGGTTAGTTCTGATGGGTGAGTTCTTCTATTCTACAGGCTTGCAGTCCTCCAGGGCTCTTTTGAATCATAGTTGACTGTGATCTTAACAACCTATCAGTAGGTATAGAAATAAAAGCAACTTCCAAGGATCAGTTAAATTATATAACGTACAAATTAAGTTGCATTCTGCTCTCCAGATTTACGTCAGCCTTGCTGAATATTTGCAGCCAGTACTGTGTTCTTTGAAATTGAAACAGAATCTTTTGTATAAAGGTAGTTTCAGTCACTAGGGAAGAAGACTGTCATTAGTTTTTGTGACATAAAATGCAACAAAATTACTTAATCATGTTCAGCTAGAAAAGTCACATTGCATGTCAGTTACCTGATTGTCTTACTTTAAAGCATTCCTTCATATTCCATGTACTGAGAGGAGTTGTGTGTGGTCTCCAGAGGGAATAATATTCTAATTTACATGCATCAGTAGGATGCATCTTGGTTAAAACCATATAATGACATCATCTGCTAAGATTAAGCATTTTATGGTCTTCATAAAGCTGAGAAGGACAATCCATCTAGGAATATACAGTCCCCAAAAGCTTCTAGGAACTTAAAATTGCCTATTAAGCAACAGGTAAATAAAACAGATGCACAGACAGGACACAGACTGAAGTTGGTTTTTGGCAAACAGTTGTACAGCAGTGTTTTTGTAATTATTTTTCAGATTGACTGTGCTCTGTCCCTTGTTCGTCTTGGCATGGAGAGGAACATTCCTGGTCTACAGGTGCTTTGTGACAATCTGATCACTCTTGAGACAGTGGTTTATGAGACTGACGGTGACCGAACTTTGACTTTGAAGGAACTCTTAGAGATGAACGACATTGACAAGCTGAGACTGTTGATGAAGAATGTAAGTATTTTGAATAAATCAATAAGTATACCTCGAAATCCAGTAACTCAGATTTTCCTGGATCCTGTATAGTGTCATTTTTCTGATGAACCTCCGTCATTAATTCAATAAAAATTCTACATTTTCGCTGTTCATTTTTGTTGTTGTTGTTGTTGTTGTGGTAGGGTTTATTTCTTTGTTTATTTGTTTCTAAAAAAAGCTAAATCGTCTCAGTTTTCTCAAAGACCCACTTTGTCCCTGGCTGAGGACTCAATGTTACTAAATCTTCCTTTGAAAGCTGTGAATTGCCTTTTCATTGACCTTTTTTTAAAGGATCTTCATTGTAGTTCTTGGTGATGCGGCAGATACCACAGTATTGAATGTTTTCCTTGGATGTTTTTTGGTTTCTTTAAATATTGTCAAGAAACTTTAATATTTGCCTTTGCACCAAATGTGTGTTTTTGTTTCTGTATTGAGCTTGTCCATGGCATTCAGAATAGAGAAAGACATCTTGGAGGGGTTGAAAAATAACTAGAGATGGAACAGGGATCTGAAATTCAGTTGAAGAACACACAAACACCAGAGGAAAATAGGAAAACACTCAGAAATTAATGTGTTTTTTTTTATGTAGCCACTCATCACTTGGTTTTCTGTCTTGCATTCTTGCCGAATTACTGAAAGTAATGCTACTCTGACATGCTTGCATGGTCTTTCTCTCATTCTGAAACTGCAGGAGGAAGGCAGTCTTTCCTCACTAATGGACTTTACTCCTGTTCTGCTCTGTTTCCCCAAGCCCTTGGGTAGCAGGAAGATTGTTTCAGGGCTTCATGATGTAGTGATCTGTTTGTGATAGGTGAAGATACTGTTTCAGTTATATTGATCAAAAAAGGTTTGGTTTTTTTTTTTTTTTCCTTGATTTTTTTGGACAATGAAGCTGAACTTGTTCTTATATTTTCTCTCTGTAACTCTTTGTGCTTTCCAGTCCTCAGATGAAAAATATGTGAAGAACGTTTATCAGTGGATGATCCCTTTTCTCCACCGCTGTGAAAATCAGTCCCCTGGTCTTGCAAATGCCCTTTTAAAAGAATATTTAGTAACACTGGCAAAGGAAGACTTGACTCTACCTCTGAAGATATTTCAGAATTCAAAACCTGCTGTAAGTAAAGAGCCCTGTTGATTCTACTGGTTCCTTTAGAAGTTCTTGTCCTGAAGAGGTTAATTCAGAAATAGAGTTAGTTCTTCTAAATCAGACCATCTTTTTATCTTTCTCTTTTTCTTGGACCTGGAATTTATTATGTTTTAGAAGATATTAATTAAAAAGTTTTATAGCATAAATTATAATGCAGCTAAACTATCCTTGATGAGATTGTCAAACTAATGTAATAATGATTCTAGCCTAGTAGAATAAAAATTACAGATTCTTCTTTGAAGTGATTTTCTGGTGACCTGTTTAAAGTAAATTCCTGGCATATTTGCTTTATAAAAGTGGATATGAAAGAGTTTAATGATCTCACTAATATTTTTTTCCTGAGGAATTTTA
The DNA here is from genome assembly GCA_013399875.1 of Gymnorhina tibicen. Lineage (NCBI taxonomy): Eukaryota > Metazoa > Chordata > Aves > Passeriformes > Artamidae > Gymnorhina > Gymnorhina tibicen. The sequence goes on from VXAZ01007544.1 coordinate 347,763, forward strand.
CTTAGGAGTAGATTTCAAGTTACTCCCCCCTCTCCTGCCTTCCTCAGAAAATGTAAAGAATAAAGTGGGGGCTTTTAGGATTGAGGTGAGAGTTCAGTGAGTAAGGGTTGAAGTTGCCTTCCATGTGAGTGTTTTATGCTGCTTCTATGGCTTAAGTAATTATTCCAGAGCACACAGGCACATTTTTGCATGCTATTGACTGTTCTGAGTATATGGACAGAAATCAACCAATGAAGCACAACCACAGCTCTTTAATTTATGTTGGTACTGTTGTACATATTAAATAAATCTGACAAATGTTTGCAGCAGTTGCCTTTCCCTGCACCCTCTCCACTTCTCAAATTCAAAAAGGGTATAATGACATACCGCTCTTCTTTCAAGTGTCTGCACTGCAGAAAACTAGCCAAGATAAGTTTCAGGTTATGACTTCACCATGTTGTTAGCAAGAAACATTCTAATTGCACCTGAAGAAAATTTATTTACTTGGAGTGCACGTCTTTCTGTGTTCAAAAGAAAATTAACTGTTGAATTAGAAACAGAAAATAAAAACCAGTGTACTTTCTTTTCTTGTTAGTGTCAGCAAAAAATTATTCCTGATCAGGACCAGCTTATGATTACGGCGCTGGAGTGTATTTATAGCTGTGAGCGAGATGACCAGCTCTCTCTTTGTTATGATATTTTGGAATGCCTTCCACAAAGAGGATATGGGTAAACATTTTATTTGTAAATTACTTGGTTATTTGTAAATATTTTAGATATATTAAATATAGTTGTGAATTAATGCTTTAAAAAGGGTTGTTAAGTCACTAAAGGGCAGACCAAGTTACTGGAATATTCTGTTCACCTCTGAGCTGCCACAACTGTAATGTGTGTATATATACTTCTGCTGTGTACATACGCTACCACTTAATGCAGCAGAACATGAGTTAAAGTAGCAGCCTAGACCAAGGCTTCTATATTGTTTCTTAGACTTTCATAGTGTGATGAATTGAGACCAAGTGTTAGCGTTGTCTTACTGGTTTTGTTGCAATAGTGGCATCTTGCACTTAACTTAAAAGCAGCAATATGTCCCTGTGAGAGAGGGAAGATAGAAAACCTATTGAAGGACAAGTAATGCTCAAGAAAGTGAAAACATGAAGAGGCGATAACTCTGTGATCTGTGAGGTGTAAACTATTCTTCCAGTATGTTTTACATAAAGGAAGGAGAGAGCCTGAGAAAAGTCTAAGGAAGAAGGAAAACTTCTGCTCTTGGGAAATTGACGGACCCTCTAAATTTTAACTGTCTTTACAGCAAGAAGCCCAATAGTTTTAATATTTCCAAGTAAACATATATTTAATTTATTCAAGGAATGTTTTAAACTACTTATCTTTATATGTATGTATTGTGAATTACAAGAGGAAGTTATATGAAGTATGTGTTTATTTATATATTTAATTGTGTGATATCATTGCAGGCCTGAAACAGATAAAACTAACACTCTTCATGATGAAGTAGATGAACTGGAACAAATTCTTAGGTATTTCATTATGCTAAAATAAATATTCTTACAGAAATCACTAGGCATAGACAAGAACATTTTTATGATAAGAATCCTGCAAGAATATTTTTTAATGCTGTCAGCAAGATTATCTGTATGTTTTTTGTATTCAGAATATAGAAATTTTGAATGGTTTTATCTCTTTGAATAGTATAAAACTGTAGAGATGTTTTTCATAGAATAAAAGTTTGGGGGATTGTGTTTTGGGGTTTTTTTGTTTTCTTTGGTTTTTTTTTTTTTGTGGGGGTGGTTTGTTGGGGAATTTTTAAATTTGGTTGGTTGGGGATTTTTTTGGTTTGTTTGTTTGTTTTATTTTCAGTGGGGTTTTTTTTGGGGGGGGAAGAGGGTTATCCTGAGGAATTTGTTTTGATCTTGATACTCTATAATGCTTTGAGTGATCAAAGACTAAAACTATGAAGATATGTCATCAGGTATTCAAAAAGGGTTTACCCTGCAGTATTATTAATATATATATTTTTTAAAATGTAGGTAATGTTACTCTGGCTAAATCTATACTGTTAGAGATTTTATGGAGACTGTTTGCATTTGCAGTACATTGTTTTGAGTGAGCTTTAATACTCCTGCTGCTGCAGCAGTAGTTGTACAGTTGTGCAGGATTCAAGCACGCTGACTGTCTGTTTGCAGTGTGTCGGAGCTGTTGGAGAAGCACGGCCTGCAGAAGCCGGTTTCCTTTGTGAGAGACACGAAGGACAATGCAGAGGAGGCACGGAAGCTGATGGTCAGGCTGACAAGGCACACAGGTCGCAAGTTAGTATTCCACGAGGAACGGGGGTTTAGAGAGGAAGGGTGGTGAGGTAACAGTGTGCCTGCCTGCTTCGTGGCAGCAGGGAGCTGTGGTGTTCACCCTGAAGGTAGTGTACAGACATGCATTTGTTAAACTCATGATTAACGTGATTAGTGTTTTGGCTGCATTCTCCACAGTCAAGAATCTCTGCTTTAGTATGTTCGTGTTCAAGTAAACAAGCTTAAAAGGCATAGTGGCTGCAAAATACCGCAGGATGATGAACTGTGAAAGTTAACATATTGTAAATAAGGTCCTTTAAGACCTATTTAATTTTATTGAGAGTGTAGGATTTGTAAAATAATGCTTTGGTTTTTTTGGTGTGTTTTCTTGGAACCCTTGTAATAGGGTAATTTATTGATTTTAGGTATTGATTCTACCACTTATATTCCTGGTATAATTTTTCAGCTTTTCTAGTTAAGAACTACTTCATTTAACTCATCTTTCAACTGTACATGAGTTACTAAATGGCTCTTGGCATAAGCAGACAAAATTTTTGAATCCTGGGAAAACCAGCCGTAACTGCGGGTGATGTTCTTTCTTATTTAAAACAAATATGCCCAACAGTTTGTCCATTATGGTAGAGTGGTATTTAGATTTTTAGTAGCCTGAAAGCTTTTTAAGACTTTTAGAAACCTCTCTTTAGAAAGATCAAGACAATGCCTCTGTAGGAAAAATGTTGATTTTTCCACTTGTGTTGGAGACCCTTTGTTTTGCCAAAATAAAAGCTAATGCCACATGAGAAAATCACTATTAGCCAGAACTAGCTCGTGTAATTTAAAAAGGTCTTTTTCTAACCGGACAGGCTCAAGATAATGTCAAAAAACCTTTGTAGTGTTTTTACTAGTGAAAGTTTTGATAGAGCACAAGAAGTTGAGGCTTTGTGGATAAACAGATAATCCATGGATTCAGAGGGTCAAGAATCTAAATACCACTCAATTTTAAGAAACAGAATAAAGTTGCAGCTTTATTCTCCTGTGATTGCATGCAATTGATTAGTCTTTTGAGATTGCCTACAATGAACAGCACTTTAATGATCCTCAGTTGCTGTTACAGACTTGGCTTTGCCCTGCAGTTCCTGGATCAGCAGGAAGATAGCACTTCCAACTTTCTGATGTATTATGGAAAATTATCAAAACCTAGCTGGGGGCTCTTGAGGAAAATTGCTTTAATCCCTGTCTTATCCCACAGAAAACAGAAAAAGCAGTTTGGATACTGCATTGTTGTCAAACCATTTTATCCCACAGACACTGTTTTAATATTAATTAATAGTGAAAGCCTTCTTCACTCCTGGTCAGGTCTCATTAAATACTGAAATAGCGTTTAAGAAAACTCGTATTTTTGGTGATGGAAATCTACTGCTTTTCTTTAAATTTGTTGGGGAAGAGAATATTTAATTAAAAAAAATATTTGTAGGCAACCGTCAGTTGGTGAGACACAGTGGAAAGAATTGCTCCAGGATATGTTGGACATGCAGCAGAAAGTGTATAGATGCTTACATTCAGATACTTGCTATGAGGTGAGTTTTATGTCTTCTTACTGACTTATGTCTGAAGTAAGCTATAGATTCTTATTTCATATTGTTGCTCACAAGTGTAAATACATTTTTCTGTGTTGTTACTTGGTTGTCTGCTGGCTTTTTTTACAGTATTTTATTTAAGGAAAAAATTTCTGGTGTTTATTCATTTTATCTAAAGCTTCTCTAATAAATATCCTGTATATCTTTTATTAAAATTCTACTTTTTAGAAATTGAGTCAACTTTGTGAGATTTTGTTCCATAGCCTGTAATTCTGTGTATACAAATGTGTTTAGCAATAAACACTCCAAACTAATGAAAATAAAACATATCTTCACTCAAGCATTTCTTAAACATGGAGTTCTGGTTTGATAATATTATCCAAGATCATTATAGGATTATGGACTTTCTACTGCTTGCAATTGAAGTAAAATTATGTGAGATAAGAAATCTAATTTCATTGAAGGTAAAAACCCTTCCATGTGCATAAAGCCCAAACCCATGTCGTTAGTATTTGTGAAGGACAGCTATTAGACAAATACAGAATTTGCTGTGACATGTATTGTTTGTTTACATTTTCACTTCAATGTACTGCAGTTTATTACAGATGCAGTACTGTGTCCACTACAATTACTGTTTATATAAAAGCAGGTTTTATTGCAGTTTACAGATTCAATTGCTTAGGGCAACCCCTCTGATTAGCTCTTCAGGTGAAGTTTTAAAAGCAAATTAGAAAAAAAAGAAGGAAAAAAACAATGCTATTCAACTTATACATGAGAAAAATGATTATTTCCCTGTAGTTGTACAACTAGAAGAATTGCAGCATGTTTAATAGTCATGGTTTTGTGGTAGGCTGCATCTTGATGTACTTGAACTTTCAAGTGCATGTTAAAAAACTGTAATACTAGAGCACTCTGCGAATAAGGCATTTGCTTTGCTCTGATCTTAATGTAAGTTTTCTATTGACATTATTTTTTTAAACTCTGAACCATATGATTGAAAAAGAAACAACAAAGGGTTTTGGAAAAAGTTATGTAGTGGTGCTGAAAATGCCTTGAAATGTAGTGCTGTCATATGCAATGATACTTTGATAACTTCAAAACTGATAAACTGATGAGGCAGGAAGGATTTGCAATCCCGTCTGAGGTTTGGGTATTTTTTAGCGTGATGCTTGCTCTCTTCTTCTTTCATGCAAAGTGAATTCTGTCCTCTTGAAGGAGGACTTCATAAATTTTGAGAGAGGTGAGTGTTCTATGTGTGATCTTTGAGGAAGAAGGGTCAGCTGTGATACTTTGCATCTCTCACTACTCCTTGAGAGTTAATAGGGTGTGAAGTAGAAGATGATCCAACTGTGCGATGTTCTTTAAGAAGCACTGAACTGTTTTCCTTTCCAGGGCATGAGATGGTTTGGAGAGGTTCTTCCTAGAAAAGAAATATCTTGAAATTAAATTATGATTGGATAGAGTGCTAAATAATCTCATCTATACCCTCTTTCCCATGAAAGGTTGGACTAGATGATCTTTAGAGGTCCCTTCCAACCTGGGCTCTTCTATAATTCATTGATCCTCTTGAATTTGTTATTAACTTTGAAACCTTTTATAAAGGCCATATTGTTGCAGCTGTGATATTTCTGAAATGATTAAGTTTCTGTTTCTTTTCATGAGGACAATAACAACTATGCTTAAGAAAAAAGCAAATTATTTTTGTAAGGAATGGAGATTATTTTGAGTGTCTTCAAGGGGGCAAAACTTTTACCTGGAAATAAGTTAGGTGTTTTGTGGCAGATGCAGCATTATATCAGTTTGCATTCTTTGAAGATAGTCTTGTTTGAAATTTAAAGAACATCTTACATACTCAGTTCTAAATAATTTTAGTTACTTTAGAATACAAAATTTCTTCTCATCTGTTGTTGGTTTTAGGGTCTTAATAATGAACTGCGTTTTCAGATTCTTAGATCACATTAACACCTCAGAATATAGGTATATTTTTGGTGTCTTAAGTCATACTGTAAAAAGACAGTGAATATGCTTTTTTTCCCCCTTCCAATAAACAGAAACTAGCAACTAGTTAATTTTAGCTTTACTTAGGTGAATTGTAGAAATACTTTCTTTGGCAGAAGTCAGATTTTCTGCTTGGACTGAATATATTCTTTTGACTTCAAAGATAATTTTATTTGAAGGGGTTAATGCCATAGAAAGCAGATAAGCTTATTTGAAGCTGCTGCTCCTGGAGGTTATTAAATGACTGTTCTTTCTTTCAGATATTCACTGAAAGTCTTTTATGCTCAAGCAGTATAGACAATATCCACTTGGCTGGGGAAATGATGCATTGCAGTGTTTGGTCAGTGGATTTACCAAGTTCATCAAAAGGAAAGCCACAGTACCGAGTCAGCTATGCAAGAAGTATTGAACTAGTTTTGGCTGCTGGCAGAGAATATTTCAATTCTTCAACAAGTTTGACTGATAGCTGTATGGAGTTGGCCAGGTACATTTACAACTATCATATACATAAATACAACTGATTTAATGTTGTCATAGCATTAGGATTTATTTGCTAGTACTTCCCACCCCCTAGTCTTCTAATGAGAATATTTTTCATAAGCAGGCTGTGGAAATACAGAGTGGCCTTGCTTTTAATGCAAGGAGTTTAAAAACCCTTTTAATGCATAAGGGTCCTGTGACCAGCTTTTCTCTTAGGTTTTTATGGTGATACTTCAAAATATGTGGTTTATAGCTCAGATACTCCTATGAATGTGTGACCGTGTGTTTATTCTGTTTAGTAACATGTTTTGCTGCTTCTCTGGATTACCTTCAATCAGTTGTTTCATGGTAACTTGTTTCCGCAAGTGATTATCGGCGTGTCAGTCTCCTAGCAACCTCATGTATGTGTTGGTTTAGGTAGAATGTATTTGTCTTCTCTTTAGCTCTTTTATTCCACTCCTATTTTAGTCTTCACCCTGAAATATTTGTCAATGTGCCTGAAAAATCTGATGGGTTCAGATGGGATGTTCAGCTAACATATGGTTTTGTTTTTGATTTAAAATGTGTATTCTTAATTAATGTGTGGAGATAAAAGTCATATGATAAACTGGACAAATCAGATACTTGGTTTAATGTGTATGGTGAATTAAGCCATTTAAAGTCATTGAGATGAGATGCCATCTGGACAAGCTGAAGAAGTGAAGCTCATGAGGTTCATGACCTTCAACAAAACCAAGTGCTGGTGCTGCACCTGGGCCAGGGCCACCAGTGGTGTCAATCCAGGCTGGGGGATGAACAGATCCAGAGCAGCCCTGCCAAGAAGGACTTGGGGGTGCTGGTGGGTGAGAGGCTGGACATGACCCAGCCGTGTGCCCTTGCAGCCCAGAATGCCAGTTGTGTCCTGGGCTGCATCCAAAGCAGCGTGGGCAGCAGGAGAGGGAGGGGATTCTGCCCCTCTGCTCTGCCCTGGTGAGACCCCACCTGCAGAGCTGTATCCAGCCCTGGGGTCCCCAACACAGACCTGCTGGGACCTGCTGGAGTGAGTCCAGGAAAAGATGAAGGACCTCTCATGTGAGGAAAGGCTGAGGGATTTGGGATTGTTCAGCCTGGAAAAGAGAAGGCTCTGGGATGGCCTAAGTGCATCCTTCCAGTACCTGAAGGGAGCCTGCAAGAAAGATGGAGAGGGACTTTTTACAAGGCCATATAGTGGTTCAGGGGGTAATGGTTTCAAGCTGGAGGAGAGTAGGTTTACATTAGATGTTTGAAAAAAAAAAAAAAATCTTTACTGTGAGGGTGGTGAGGCACTGGAACAGGTTGTCCACAGAAGTTGTGGATGCCCCATCCTTGGAAGTGTTCAAGGCCAGGCTGGATGGAGTTCTTGAGCAACCTGGTGTACTGGGAGGTGTTCTTGCCCATGCCAGGGGCTTTGGAACTACATGATGTTTAAGGTCTCTTCCAACCTATATCCATTCTGTGATTCTATGATTTTGCATGTTGATTTACTTTGTTCAGTGTATATTAGTAAAACTACATATGAATGCACTGTACCAGAATGCAACTTGTATTTTAAAAAATTATCTAAAAGCTTATTACAATAATATACTACTCATATGATTTTAAAAAAATTATTTAGAATAATGTCCTCTCAATAATTGCATGTATTAGTTCATCTTCAGAGTAATTTAGTGGGGTTTTTTTATTGGTTTTTGTTTGTTTGTTTTTTATTTGCTGTACCTAGTTGAGGAAACTGAATTTGTGACAATGACTCTTAATGTTTCACTTCCAGTAAACTTTTTGCACTGTTTTGCTTTTATCTTCTAGAATATGGCATTATCAAAGTGCAATAGTGGTAGGAGAAATACTTCCCAAAATAATTATGTATTTAAGTACATATACCTTCAACGTCATCTATTAAATTCATTGCAGATCTAAATTCAGGAGGGTTTAGGTGATGTACTTATCACAACCAGTTGAAGGCAGTCCAAAACCAGAAATTTGTTAAAATGTTTAGCCAGCCATAAGAGAGAGACTGTGCCAAACGCTTCCCATGTGCATTACAAAAATAGTGAGTATTTTGACATTTCATAAGCACAGTAAATTACTGCTGGTGGTTGTTTTGTTTTGTTTTATTCCCTGGTGAACTTTTCCCACATGTTTAACTTTGAATGTATTCATCAAACTTTAGAAAAATGTGTTTCATTATTATTAGGTGCTGTCTACAACTCATTGAAGACAGTCCAAGTGCTGTTCAGGAGGAGTTGGACCTCATTCGTGCTCTGGGTTACCTGGAGGAGTTTGGTGTGAAAATATTACCGCTACAAGGTACTGCGTAATTTTATTTTTTATATGATTACTTGAATCACAGGCATAAATATGCATGAGAAATAGTTACTAGTACATAAGTGTGACATGATTAAACTTAAAGAGTTCATTTCCTGCCTCCAAGCACTTTACAGGCACATACAAAAAGTAATTTTTATAAGGAAATGCTTTAAATTATTTGAGGTAAGAAGGATATTTGCATATGGCGTCTGTGTTTTGGGACTTACTGTTAGCAGGACTTTAAAACAGAGTATCGAGTGTATAAAACTCCTGGTGACTTGAACAGAAATAATTTGAGCTCATCTTTCATTTGCCAAATAATCTGCACTTGCCTGTCTGCTTTAAAATAACAGGTGGAAGAGAGATACTTCATGCAGAGGCAATTTTCATGTCTCCACTGGGCTGTTTTAATTTTGAGGTATATAAAACCCAATGACAGTGGAAGTGAACTTCTGCAAGGTATTTCTTTTGATGATGTGCTTAAAACTAAATCTTTTGGAGCTCTGACTCCAATGAAACAGAAAGTTGTTGGACAAAAGTTGGAAAGAAGTTATGATTATGTACAGTGAAATTGCATGAATAGTAATGGAACTGAGCGAGACGAGCACTGAGCCATGAGACGTGCTGATGGTAATGTTTTACTTCTGGCATTGTGCAGAGAAATACTGGGATTTATGGATAGCACTTCAGTGCTTTCCACTTCATGGAAAATGAAGTAGATATTCTCAGTGGCTATTGTTACTTTACTTTGGTGTTCTCTTTTTGTTTTTTTCCAAGTATTTGTTCAAGTGATTTGATGCTCCATATGTTATATACAGAAATCTTACCATTTCTGCACTGAGAATGTCTGATTTCTAGATCTTGCAGTACTGGCCTGTTGATTTCTTGAGTAAAATTACTTTTCAGTCAGTTTGTTCAGCCTGTAGAAAAGTGCACATATTTTCTTCAACTTTTTTTGACGTGGACATGGAAGTATCATTTTTAAAATGTAGCAACATAATACTGTATTAACAGTATGTGTAATACAACTGATCTAGATTAATTAGAATATGTGAAGTCATGCATGTAATTTCATTAATGATCCTGACTTATCCTTGCTTCAGTATCTTTCATGTAAATTAGATTAATCTAATAAGATTAAAATGATGTTTTCAAGTTTTAATGAAAGCCTTTAAATGATCTGTTACTTTGATAGAATGTCATTAAAATAGCACTAAGGATCAGCTGTTCCCACAGCAATTGTTTTTTAGAAATAGACTTTTATTTGCAGTTCTGTGTTTAGTTTTCTGTGGATCTTCCCCCACTTCTATTTTTAGCAAACTCAGCAGTTTAAGTTTATGAACTACTGTTATGCTATATTTTAATAAAATCTGGTTTGAAGACTCCTTATTAAAATGAAATGTGAAGAAAAGTCCATGTTTAAGTGTTTGACCCATGGTATTATATCAGATTACTTTTAGATATGTATTAAAAATTCCTGCTTAAATAATCAGTGACTGGAAACATTTTATTGTTGTATACTAGTATATGCCTGTGATAGAATATTAAAAATGAAACTAAAAATATGGCCTTTTCCTGCTCTTCCATTCTTATTCATTTTAGTCTAATTTGATTTCCAGAATTAATAGTTTTCATTATGCTAATACTTCTTCGCTCTTATTGAGAGGCCTAGTATCCTGTGTTTTAAGCCCACTATGCTAATGCAGAGTTTATCCCCCATGCAGCCATTCACTCTTACTTAGTGTTAAGTGGAATATCTGCATGCTGTTTCTCTGTGTTCTGAGGACTTGCATAGTATGAAAGCATTACCTTTTAAAGCAGCTGCCTGAAGTTAGCCACCCACTAATTAGCTAAATAGGGCACCGAAATCAGTTCATTATATTAAATCATGCAATTAAAATAATTGTTTAATTCTTGGTAAAATCTTTTTTGAAACACAGTACTAATTATAATCTGCTCAGGATACAGTTGACAGAACCTGGTGATATGCAGTCTATCCTTCCACTTCCTCAGAAAGTTTTAAGTAAATTAAAACTACATGAATAGTTTGCTAATGATGGTTCTTTCAGTCTGTGTAATGTCTCTTGTCCATGCTAAAATAAAATGTAGTTAATAAAATGTTGTAAATGAAATGTGTTGTAAATAAAATGTTAATAAAATGTGTAAATAAAATTTTGTAGTTACAACATTCTAAACAAAAGTTAAAGTCTTTGTTAGCAGTCTTTCAGAATGTTGCAAAAATGATAATTTAAAAAAAATTGTATAAAGGTATATCGGTTAATTGTACACATTTAAAAACAGTGAATGTGAAAACAAAAAGAAGTTTTAATTCAGGTCAGTTTTCCTCTTTTTGCTCCCTTCATAACTTGACTTGCTAATGATTGGGGCTGGATATCCTGTGGTGGTGTTTTAACTTTCTGTTTATAGGTATAATTGAGGATCTGTATGCAAGCAGCTTTGAGCTGGTTTTCAGTTTGTGTTTGCATTCTTATGCTCCCCAGCAGTCCTCCTGCCCTATGCTGTTTAAGCAGGAACACAGCAGTCAAGTTCATTTGTGCAGTCTCTAAACCAGTTCTGCTTTCAACAGTGCGTCTGTGTTCTGATCGACTCAGTCTCATCAAGGACTGTTTGGCACAGATGTCAACAAACTATAAACAGTCTGCTAAGCTCCTGGAACTGGCAAACCTGCTAAGGGTTGCAGGTAAGCTGTGTTAATAAGACACTGAATTGCATTGCAATGTGCATTTTTGTTATGTTTTAGGACATTTGATTGATCGTTAGAATATATGTTCAAAGAAATCACTAAAAAATCATATGGAAGAAGAGAGGAATGAAACATTTCACATGAGTGGAATATTTGGTGTGTAAAATAGCTGAAATGGTCAGCTGCTACATTCCACTAATACCTGAAATTAAAAAATGCCTTGTCTAATCTAGAGCTGGAGTAAAGGCTGTACTAGTTTGAAAACAAACCAGTGGGGGACTCCAAGTCAGAAGTACAATTTAATATGAAAATTAAAAATAAAGGCAAGAAACACTGGCTTAAACTGACAGAGTCAGGATACAACCTGACACCCTATTGGGCAGGGTAGTGGTAGCAGTATGATTAAATGGTGGCTGCAGTCCTCCTGAAGTGATGGATGTGGTTCTGTTGAAGCAGTGATCCTGTAAAAGGGTCTGGCCTTCCTCTGAAGGCGCAGTGGTGGTTATGTAGCTCTTCTCCTCTGGTAATCCAGTATGTAAGGGCTGAGTGTGGTGTTCTAAACCTCAGATTATATCCAGGTAGGAATGCTTGGTTCCTCCCCCTGGGCAGAGCATCTCACAATGGGATGATGTAATTTTATGAGTCATGCAGTGAGGCTGGATGGCTCATTAACAGAAAAATATCTCTCTGGAGGGAGTTATCAGATAAAAAACACTGCCCCACCTGGTTTGCACAGCTGGCTCATTAACAGAAGATATACTGCGGAGGGAGTTATCAGCGATGTGTCATGGAAGAGATAAAGAACACTGCCCCACCTGCTTTTAACAGATGGTGATAGAATACATACTTTTGGTTACATCTTACATTGTAACCTAAAACAAGTCGTATTTCAGATTGGAGGAGTTGTGGCTGAGAATATCTTGTTTTACAGTTAATTGGTAGTACTAAAATTACTGTAACTGTTATTACCTCTGTCAAATAAGGTAGTCTGATTTAATAATAGTTGCATTTAAGTTAGAGTGGGAAAAGTTGTCTGTAAAGCATGAATTTCAGCTGCTAGACTTCAGTCTATGCTGCATGTATCTCCTTCGGGCACTAAAAATAATGCATTAAGTTGAGTATTCATTTGAGGAGCTGAACATCTTCAAAGATGGAGTCCTGAGGATATTGGGGGGGGTTTTATGGTTGTTTTTTTTTTTTTTTTTAAATAGCCTACCTAATGTATCTGCCTTTCGATTTTTTTTTTTTTAATTTTTGAAAAATACTTTATCAATGCAACTGTAAACACAATACTGCTGTATTTTTATGATGTAGAAGTAGAATATAGGAATATAAAATAGGTATTTTTATTTCATGTAGCATATAAAATCCAGTGCATTCCAGCTTTGTCACTGAAGCATGCCTGGCTAATTCCTTTCTCTCTCTCTATTTGTTAAATCATTTAAGATTTTTTTTCTTATGTTTTCAGGAAGCTTAGGACTGGCAATTTTTTGCGTGGTATTATAAATAGGGAGGGAGATATTTGAGACAGTTGTGTGAGGTTGAGAACAGAGGTATGGAAATTAGGTTGTTGACCTCCCAAGACACTTCGGTTGTAAGGAAAGGAGTCACAGGAACCATCCTAACTCTGGTCAGCACAGTGCTGCTACATGAAAGGTGGCGGAGGGGACAGGAGGGTACTATTTTGGGTAACTGGATCCAATCTACATATTTAATATGTAATCCATAGAAAAATTGGAATGACAGTTGTAACTACTTCTTCTTTGCTTGTCAGGCTTTTGGGGGAAAAAAAAAAGTCTCCTTTATTGGTTCATAAGACAAGATTGCTGTACAGCTCTTTCCTCCTCTCTGCTTTGTCCCACTCACAAGTTAAAATCTGTCAATTTTTCTTAGTATTCTGGGTTCTTTGGGCTAACGTTGCTGATTTTTGTTTTACCTTCTTTTTGAATCTAAGTGATTCTCTTTGTGTGAAAGAAGGAAAACCAAGATCCAGAGAGATTCTGTAAAGCTTTGTCCAGTAGTGTTATCCTAGTGTCTTAGCTGTAGGATTTGCAGTGCCCTGGTATGTACCTTTGAAAAGGGATCAAACTTGTGGCTCCCATCTCCAGAGACTGAAAGATGGCAGTCCCTTGCAGAGTAGGTAGAGAACTTTAGGGAATTTGTATAGAGTTCATTGATACAGTAGTGTCTGTGTGCTAGTGCTAATCACAGTGACACTTATTTAGACATCACTGAAAAGAGAGATTTAAGAGGTATTTAAAGCCAGATGATGAAATGGCCTCCCAATTCTTCTCTTCCATGCGTTTACCAGACTAGAGAAAACCAGAAGACGAATGTGTGAGGTGGTTAATTTTTAAACAGGTGAATGATTTAAAAACTACTACTTACTCTACCAGTGACACATTTATCTTGTGAGCATTGGGTTCTTTGACTTAAATGGTTAACCTTGGGAGTAATGCTGATGGTTGTTCCTATGGTAAGTAGGGAATTCTAGTAGTAAAATTACATTTCAAGAGTGAGTCTTGGTAAGGAATACACAACTCAGACATTTTTCTCTTGTGCTGAATATGTAAGTAACATGATCACTTTCAAAGTAATCTTTTGGATATAGAATAACATTTATTTATCTGAAAGGAAAATATAGCAAGAAAATGTTTTCAGTAGTGACTTTCTGTGGTAGGGGAATGTGATGGAGTGTTTTTTAAATTTTGTTTTACATAAGTAGTTTTAAGCCTTTGTGATTAAAAAACATTTCACTGTCACTGAAGGATGACTAGTTGGATTGCTCATATTGGAAAGCTGTTATCTGTAGAGAATGTTCATTTATGAGTAAGATACGGATTCAGTATGAGAATGCCATAGTTGTGAATTTTATCTGAACTTAATTGTTATAGGAGATGGGCTATGGAAAATGGATTTATTTAATTTTAAGAAACTCAGTATTTTTAAAATGTTCTTGTTTGTTTGTTTGTTTTTCTGGATTTGAAAGCTGTAAACACCATACCACTGTTATGGAAATTTTTGTGCGTGACTTTCCAGCCCATTGACAAGTATCCAGAAGATTAGCCAGTAGCATATAAAGGAAACATGATTGTCATCATTGCTTTAAATCACGCATGTTAATGCAATATTTTTCCAAATTATGAAAGAAAGTCTGTAGAGCTTTACTTTTTGGTCCTTACTTGTTGCTCTGTGTACCTCTGATGAGTGGTAGAATAGATAACCTTACACTGATTTTAAAGAGTCTTAGAATTTTAATAGCTAGGTTATTAATACCTTTGAAGACAGATTTTAAGTGTAATGCTGGTATAGCCTTGATCATAGTCTGTAATGAGGAGCGCTGTATATAATTTGACTGTAGAGATTAAAAAAAATAAATTGAAACATGACATGTAGAAATGGTATTTCTGTACCTGTCACCTTGTCATTGAAGTTATTGAGTTACAATTAATTATTAATTAATATTATTAATACTATTTTTAATATGATGAAGAGTTATTTTAGGATTTGGTAGCTCTATCATAAGTATGATAACAAACACTAGTATTATTCCACAAATAAGTTTATAGACAAAAGGACAGCTTATGCATACAGATTCTAAGAATTTTAAATTAGTATATTTTATTTTAAACTTAATATTAGAAAAGGAAAACCTTCTTGTAGTTCTAGTACATATAGTCTTTGTTTGCAGGTGTAAAACTACTGGGAAAGGGTATTGTGATTTCTAACAGCTTATGATGAAAGCAAATGGTCTTACTGAGGTATTTTTGGATGGGTCTGGATATTGAAAAAGGGGATTGAACTTTATGGACTTGTTTAATGAAAAGAATTAGATAAAGTGCCGCTGGGATAAAGATTTGATTTTTGTCCTTAATTGTTTTTCACTACTTAAACAATTACCCTGATTTATGAGCCACCTTTGCTGTGTAAGAAGTTCTGATTTTGTCCTGTGGAACATACTGACTGGTATTGGTTGTGCATGCTCAAAGTTGTGGTCCCTTCTGTTCCAAATCCACTTTCTAGAGTGTTTTTAGTGCTTTATCTGCTCAGTGGAGGAATTTGTTTCAGTATTTTCCCCTCTGTTTCCCCTGCCATGCCACCCTGTATAATTACTGATTGGGAGAAAGACCTGCTCGCTACATCTGTCCTTGTCTATGTAAATTTCTTACATATGTGTGTATATAGAGCATAAAGCATGTGCTATGTTTTATTATATGTAATATATAGCCAGTCTATAAAATCCTAAGAACATATATATTTTAATTTAAATTTTAAAAGAATGCATTTATTGTGGATGCAAGGGTAGATTGCACAGAGTTACTGTTAAAGATCTTTGTGAGATGTGTACTCTGAATACAGTTTGCTTAGAGAACAGCACTGGAAGTGAGTAATAGAATTTATATTCATACTTACCAAAGTTAAAATCTTGCTTAGGTAATGATATATCAGTTAGCTTCTTAATTGCTTTAAAGTATTTGATTAATTACAGTGAACTCTACTTAAGCCTCATGTCACTACCTCTGTAAAGTAAGCACACAAGTGTTATCTTAATTTCACAGATGGGTAAAGTGAGTGAGGGAGAATGTGCTCAGCATGACAGCCAGAAAATGTGCACCTGCTCAGGGAGCTGGAGTTGTTCTGTGTCTTGCAATCCTCACTTAATTTGTGCTCTTTGTTAAGAAAGGATGTAAAGAATTCACTTTATGCAATTACTTGAGTAGATGTGTGCAAAAAAAAGTAGGGAAAAAAGGCTTCTGTATCAGAAATTAGGAGCATCTTCTCTACTCTTACTGTACATCAAAGATCTACTGAGTGTTGGTCATTTTTTCCTTTGTCAGGCTCTCTAGTAACGTTTCCATTATTCTCTTTTCTCACAGCTTTCTATTGTAATTTATTTAATTTTAATATCCATAAGTGAATTCTGGTAGCTTTAAACTTTGCTCAGATTCCTTTGTTAAAGCTTATTTTTGAAATCCATCTTTCTTAACACTGACTTTCTTGCATTTGATATTAACCATGTAGATGGCTTCTGATTTCCTAGCTATCCTAAACATGGCAACATGGAATTTCTGAAGTGTATGTACAATGTTGTTATCATTTAAGTTTTAATGGATAATGCTTTTTCATCCACTCACAAATAGCATGCATCTTACCCAAGGTGTTTCAATAAGCTTTTTTTTTGCTTTATATAATCTGGATTGGATCCAAGCTTTTAAAAAGTATTTGCATATCCTTTACTTCTCAAAAAAAAAAAAAAGATGTATTTCTGAGCCTTCATATTTTTTCTCTTGCCATTTTTATGAGCATCTAAGAATCATTTAGGTTATAAAAACTCTTCAAGATCACTGAGTCCAACCATCAACCTGGCACTGCCAAGTCTACCACTAAACCATGTCCCTGAGTGTCACATTTACATGTCTTTTTAAATACCTCCACTTCCTTAAGCCTGCGTGTGCATATGCTTCCCTTCCTCATCTCCTTCCACTCTCCAGTTTCTGAATTTGATTTGAATCTGTATGTCAGGCGTTATCATTAAGGCTTGAAACAGAATTACTATGTAATATAATCAGGTCACTATGTTAAGAATTTTGTCATTCCTGTCTTGGTTTTAAGTCTTGGATATCTGTCAAAATAGCAAGGGAGACAATTTAGAATTCAAAACTTTTCCTTTTATAAGACTTTATTATTGAAATACCATCAAATGATGTGTTACAAAGCTGAAGCAGTGAGTTTTTCTGTGTCTGAATAGAAGACAGTGACTAAACTGCAGGAGTGAGCAATATCAGTCACTGCATGGGTAATGAAAGGTGTGTGAAAAAGGGCTTCACTCAGGGATTCACTGAGTAACACTGGAGCCAGTGGTTGTTCTGTGCCATAACAGTGAGTGCCAAGGTGATGGAAGTGTCAATGAGTGTAGATATGATGAGCAACTATAGCCATGGACTGGAAGGAAAGTGATCCTTATATTTTATGCTTGTGCTTTTGCAAAACATGCACAGATGTATCCTACTGCATCAAAAGTACTTGTCTGAAACGTTGGGAATGGGGGACTTGACACCATACAACTGGTCAAGCACAGTTAAAGAAACCATTCCTTGGTCCAAGTGTTCTTCCTTTCTTTCTTCAATCCCACTGGTTTTTAAGTGGGAATAAATACCAGTGATTATTTTGGCTATCTGAAATCTGAGGGGTAATAGTTTCATTGTTTCTCTTGACTTTTCTTTGTGTCTGCTACTTAGTCAGATCTCTCTGTAAGAAGTCAAGCTGTCAGGGTGAAGTGGGCATCAGGAGGTGAGTGGCAAGTACGTGTCCCTCACTTAGAGAAATGACAGCTCACATTTAGCCTGTGAGGATAGAAGCACCTCTTTGTCATCTGTAATTGCTTTTGCCTGAATGAGAGGTTCCCAGGTTCCAGAGGGCAAAATTTTGCAACAGGAGAGCCTTGAATGTGATTAATTTGTGACATCATGTGCTGGCAGTATATTGAGCAGGAGGCCGAAAGATAAAATGATGGGAAGCCAACCTGTTCTCCCAGCTGAGTTAGTTGTGATGTGCCGGGATTAGGGGAGGCTTGATTGAGTTCAGTAATTAGGGTAACTTCACTTGCCTGAAGGTCATTGTAGTGCAACCGCTACGGCTTTCCTTTTGAGGAAGCTTTAAAAAGAAACTTGCTTTATCTGTGGTGATGGAGCTGCAAAGTGTAGTTAAAAATAACAGCTATACAATTTAAGAACATGTACTCTTTAAATGGTTTTTGAAACTGGATCTGTTTAACCTTCTGAAATATTTGCATTTCACAAGTTGTAGTAATACAGTTCCATAAACCAGTGCCCTTTTCAAATGGCTGTAACAACACTGACTGCATAAAATTGCTTTTAATAATAGAGGAGAAGCATGAGCAAGAAGCTTGCATTTAAAAAATCCACTCATTTTTATTCTAAAATTCTTTCCTAAACTAAAATTAATAGATTATTTTTCCTGTGTGTGTTCTGTCATCTTCTCATACAGTGCATGGACATACATAGTATTTTGAGCACAAGACTGGACAAACTAGTGCCAGCAAATTGTTCACTCTAAATTGAAAAAAGCTCTTAAAAATATAGATGACTAGTAAAGGATGACAGGTATAAATGTTATTTATATTGACTATAACTGGCTTTCAAAAGGAGATGAGCTGTCTCATTAGATTTTCATCTGTGAATGCTGATGTATTAAAATTGAGGTCAGGATGTTTTCTACAAAGATTCTTGATGAACTTCAGTCAGAAGGCTTCAACAGTATTTAAAGTATAAGATTTGGTTCATAACTAGTGGAAGAGGCATTGTCCAGAAGGTGTGGTGACTGAGATGGACATATGGTGTGGAAAAATTAGTTTCAGTTCTACTCCCTCAGTTTATGAGGTTAGGGATTTTTAAATGCTTATGTTTTCTGTGTCTCATGAATTATTTGGAGCCATGAAGTGGCAGTTTAAAATGAGTCTTTGTATATTATAAGAAAAAAAATTAAATTCTTTTTCTTCTATTACAGTACATAGACTTTATTTTTTTCAGTGTCAGGATTTTGATTTATAAACATCAGTTTTGGTCTGTGCTTTGGCCATCACATAAATACAATTTTCAGAAACCTTTTTTTTTTTAACCTTGACAAAACATGCTTTCTTTGGGTGTGTGTGTGNGTGCCAGTGGTTTTTAAAAATACATCACTCCTTTTATTGTTTCCTTCAGGAAAAAGCAGATAATTTTATTTCTGTTTCAGGTTCAAGAGGGGCATTTCATGTTATGGTATATAACATGATGTATTTATATATATACACACATATATAAGGTGGTATAGTTAATTATTAAGAAATAAAGTAGCAAGCTTAAGGTGACCATTAATTCCAATTAACTAATAAAATGTCTGAATTTTTCTTACAGGAGATGATTACATGGAGAGAAAAGGTCAAGTTTTAATCCTTTTAGTGGAACAGGCTCTCAGTTTCCAGGACTACAAAGCAGCTAGTATGCATTGCCAGGAGCTCATGGACACAGGTGAAGTGAATAAACAGGGGTTACATGAAGTGATGGTGGTGAAAACCTGAATTCTGACTCTTGCCTTACTGTGAGGTGTGGTACTTCAGATTGGACCATTTCATTAAAATAGCAGTTAAGTCTCATTAGTGGAAGTGCACTGACACGGAATAGAGACACATACAGCAAATACTGCATGGAATAAGTGTGTACTGAACTATTGGATGTGTAACCTCAGGGAGCTTTTCTGTATGCCTCTGGGAACCACAATTTCTACTTCTTTCTACACTGTGTCCCTCTCAAACAGGTAAAACTATGTGACTGCATCTAGCAGGAATGTGCAGGTCTTTTAGAAGTCTGCCCTTCTTTCAGAACTGTTAAGATATCTGTGCTATTTATATAATTTGTGTATGTGACAGTATGAGCAGAGGTAAATGAAATACATGTGTCAAGATACTAAGGAAGATGGGATTTGTTTCTTTGGCTCTTTTTGTCTGCTTTGAGAATGAGGGGGAAAATGCAAGATGAATTCATATTTTTTTAATATATCAAGTGATATATTTTATACTTTGCTTTTTATAGCCGCTCCAGTAAGATATTGAATATCATGCTCTGAAATAAATGATGAGTTTCTTATTGTAATATGTGAAAATACAGGATGTAAGCTTAGAGATGTCTAATATATTGTTATCTAAATAGGATAATGATTAGTCTTTTATGTATTTGGTCAGTCTAAAGTTGAGCTATGTCTCTGTTTTATGGAGCCTTTATGGTTCCTTTTTCAGGGGATGTTAAGTCTTGGCAAGAATGCCACATGCCTTCCTTTATCTCATCCGATAAGAATTAGGCAGCATCCTCCTTTCACTTGTCATAGGAAGTGTGTTTTGTGTTCTCTTGTAGGTTATTCTAAAAGCTGGGAAGTGTGCAGTCAGCTTGGGCAATCCGAAGGCTACCAGGATCTGGGAATGCGCCGGGAGCTCATGGCCTTTGCTCTGATACACTGTCCCCCCAGTGCCATACAGGCGCTGCTGGCAGTGAGCCGCTCATTGCAAATCCAGGTACCTCTTTCTGGAGCTTCTTTCTTGAAAGTTCAGTGCTTACCAAAGTAAAGGGGACTTGTGCTTGTTTTCAAGTTTGTTCCCTTAAGTTCTACCCTTCAAATATATTTGTATTTGTTCTGCTCTACTTCTCTACTTTCATTGTTATATTTCAGCAAATTAGGTCTCTTTCTAAGCAGTTTTGTGTGATGAGTTGGCTTCTCAAGTAGAAGTGCAGTTGTGTTCTCTGTCTTTAGTACTTTTAATTTCTTTGTTGATTGCCTGATTTAAACATTTTATTTGCAAATGCAGTTGATGAATTTTAAAATATTTTCTAGGTATTTATACTTTGTAATGCAATTTCATTAAATACCCACATAAATGCCTATTAAACATTTATTCTTTGATTTTTGTGATCTTTACCCAATGTGCAATGAAATTATTTTCTCACTGATTTCAATGATGTAATGGTTTTAACAACTACAACAGGTTTTATGTCTGAGCCATCTTTATTAACTCTGCAATGAGTGACTTCATAGAATCACATTTTAGGTGTTAAGCTGATCACAGTATATATGTGAGAACACGTAATTGTGACATTTAAATACAACTTACGTCAAGGTGACACAGCAAAAGTTTTATTTGAAACTGAAGGGCAGTAATTTAGGTTGTCAAAATGTTAAATTTCTGTTCACTGTAATTGTGGCTTGGCCTACATACTGTGACTTGAGTTCATAATTGTCTTAGTTGTCTAAGAGTTCACAATGTTAGATTTATAATCGTGTGATAGAAACATCTCAGAGGTCTTTGGACACAGAATGTAAGAATGGGGGCAAAGGGAGCCACAGCTACAGCACATGTGCAGTCTGATTAAGGCAGCTGCAAGTGTGTAGCCTTTTCCTTAAAAAATCCTGTGAATAGCTATGTCTGTGAGAAAACAGGCAACATGTGAAGGTGGAAGTTCTGTGCAGAACTTCTGCTCACAAAGCCGCTGTCCTGTGGCACTCTTGCCTTTTTGGAGTTGCCCAGTGCCTTAGAGTCCCAGTTCAGATAATGGATGTTTTAGTGACAGGTCTGTAGACTACATTGTACAGCATGGTACATAAAATTGAAAAAAAAATTCTTAGATTATGTGAAAAATATTGCACAAAAATCATGGAGAAGGGAAGGTCATTTTGTCTAGTGACTACAGCAGTGAGAGGATGTCAGAGATGCTGTGTTTTCCACTTTGCATCTTTTCCTGCACCCTTGTTTTTCTGCCATGGAAGCCTTTACGTCAGAGTTTCTTGGGCTTCCTATGAGATCAGTTATAATTTTTACATTTGCTTATTTGACTGGTAAAAGATAATATTTATTTCATGTTTGTAGATTCTTCTTCAGGCTGTGAATTACCAGTTTCTTCCTTCTGAAGGAGGTGAGAACGTAAATATCTCTGTGCCTTCTTCATTGATCAGTAAGGATACAGAGGTAGGTTTTAATGCGAATTTTATAAGTAATAATGACTTTATTCTACATTAGTCTGAAGAATCGAATTGGAGTTTTTAGCAACATCTGTCTGCTTACTAGATAAAAAGACAACATTAGACATACTCTACTTTCTGTTGTTACATTGTTTTAAGTTCAAAGTTTTGCTTATGTATTTATACTTTGTTCTGATTTTTAGTTGCTTCTTCCTACACAGTCTTAGCACCATTGAGAAAAAATATAAACCCAGAGGCAGGAAAAGTGCAGCAAAACTTACATTAAAATAGTCATTTTTATTGGTTTGGTTTTTTTTTTTTTAATCTTCCCCAGTTGCAAAACAGAATATTTGAAAATAAACCTGAAATACATATTTAATTAAAAAATGTTTTGAATTAAACTTATTTTTCCCTTTAGTTCTGTGCATCATGAAGTTTATGACGTGTCATTTTATAATATTCATATATTGCATGTGAAATTATTTTTATGTGTAAGATCAGAAGGAACATTGAGTGTTCCACAGGCAGGACAACAGGAAACAAGTCTTCTGTTACACTTTCTGCTTTTTTTGTCTTAATATTTTACATCTGTACATGTACAATTACAAATACTTTTCTTTCTTTAAAGAAGATGTAATTATTTTCCTATTTATGAAAAAAGGAATGTGTTTTTCGCAGTCTTCGAAGTGGAAAATTCTAAATTTAATTTATTATTTTCTCTGTTTTTTGTTTAATTACGTAGATGATAAATAGATTGGGGGTGGGGAGAGGGGAAACCTTAAAGAAATACAGGAAAGGAGAGAGGAAAAAGGAGAGGGAGAGAGAAGGAAAGAGGGAAGGAGAGAAAGAAAGAGAAGGCTCATGTTGCATAGGGTGGCTTTTTGAGAAAAGTATGTGAATTCTAGCCTCCTTGGAGAAGATGTCTATATTTTGTGTATGGTTTTTATGTATGTACATGTGTATACGTGTGCATAAATATATATATGTGTGTATACATACTTGTATACACACATGCATATGTAAACATACATGTACATATATGTATTTGCATATATATAAAATAAATGGCTGGAAGGTAAAAAAGCACTGTAAACAGTACTCAAAGGAAGAGGGCCAAACATTTTACGTGTCTGCCAGAATCATCCCTATGAAGAACAGGTCCGTTTTCACTGGCACAAATGCTTTTTATTTTCTGGAAATCTGCAGATGCAGCTCTCTGAGCAGGAGATTTTTAAGTAGATGTTAATAAAATTGATATGGGTGTGGATGCATATGTTTACAATATTTTAATGTCTATAAAAATTTGTCATGCATCACCTTTCATGTGCTGTAATACTACGTTGTGGCAGAACAATTAGACATGCATATAAATGTTTCAGAAATTTATTCAAAGGTTTATCAGAGTTGAGTAAACTCACTAATTAACTTTGCTATCATTTCAGTTTGGCTATCTGAAGCAATTTTCATTATGCTGGAGAATTGACATTCAAAAATTTCTCCAATATAGCTTTCATTTCCCCCCCACTTATCTGTGGTTGATTGTCTCTTTAGAATTGGAATTGGGCAGACAATTGACCTGGCAAGTTTGTATGTTGCTGCATTGAGGTTATTTTCTTTCTGTTTAATACAGCTCCTTGGCACATTGAGTTTCAGACTGTTACACTAGGAAATGAAGTTCTGTATATTTACTAATTCTTTCTTTTTGTTCTCTCCCAGTTAACTTAATAGGGGTTTATAGTTTTTTTCATTTCTTGGAATGACACAGGAGGAAACATAGCCAAAAATTTACTCACTGTATAACTCTTCCTTTGTTACAGACATCTGCAATGTTAGAAATGCATAATATTCAATAAATCAGTTTCTCTGACTTCACTGAATCCCGTAACTGCAATCCCCATAATTACATATTATCTAATTCCTTGTGCTTCACCTTCATTGTCTTGCACAGAATTTTAGTTTCTTCAAAGGAAAAAAAAACCCAAACTGCAAGATTTTTCTGCCTTTTATCGTACTCCTTTCATTTTCACTTGCATGCTGATTAACTTACAGAATCCTTTTTTCAGGAATTTCTTTCTCAGTTACTGATACCTTTTCAAATTGGTGCTCTAAGTGTAAGTTTTCTTATCTTGACTTGATTAAGTTCTGGCATACATGTGTTTGGGCCTCCCTTTCTCTGTTGCATTCAGAATACACATCTCTAAGTATATCAGTTTTGCTTTTCAAACCTTTAGTGACCTTCTATCCCTCTTACTTTTGTCTAGCATTGAATCATTAGTCTCCACTACCATTTCTTCCTTTATGTCAACCAGCATCACCAGCTGGTCATACTTTCTCATCAGCTTTCTCTTGATGAACTCTTCTCTAGAAATTTCTAAACTAATTTCATTTTTATTCAGTTTTTCCTCCAAATTTTTTCCCCTAAACTTGCAGAAATCATGATAGCTGCTGGCTACATATATACATAGACTATGTAGAAATGGTTCATTTAATGTTGCTGTCATGTTGACTTCAGCATAACTTTTCTCCAAATTTTTGGTGGTCCTACTCTGAAAGAAATTCATGAACGCTGTGCTAAAGATGCACATCATTAATGATTTTATAGGTGCTAATGCATTTGCACAAGCTTTGTGTCATCTTGTTACTGTTGTTTGAACTCATGGCATCCATTTGAGAAGTTATCCTTTGGAAGCTATGATGATTCCAAACGTACCAGATTGTTTTTAAGCAAAATGTTAAGTTTCACCAATCCTCATCCTTTTTACTTGTGTGTGCTACAAATGCCTAAACAACTAATCTTGTGCTTCTCAAGCAGAATATCTCAGTGAGAAGATTAAGCTCTTGATTAATGAAAAGCCTTTCAGAATATTATTGGTAAAACTATTAAATTCAAATAAAATGCTTAGACATGAGATGCTGTGTTGTGTATAAGCAGTAGAAACAATATTCATCAGTTGCCTTGTAAGTGAGCTCTGACTTTGGTAAATATGCATAATACTTAAAATATGTTTACGTCTGTTATAAATCATTATTTTTTACATATCTGAATATGAAAGTGTAATTACTGTAAAGTGGCACATCAACCCAAGAGAAATTAAGTTTCAATTTTTTTGAAAATGAACTCTTGATAGACAAGCAGATGTAATTTCTAGAGGAGAATATGTTCAAATTATAAGATGATTTTCTGAAAGGCTTCTTAAAGAAAAGAATATTTCTGATTAACAGACCGTTAGTGTCTTCTTTGTTTTTCCAGTTTTCCCAAGGACTAGATCTGGGAAAAGACAGGAGCTCTTAGAACATTTGTTTACATTTAATTCGTAGGTCACACATTTTTATCACAGCTGGTTAGAAATGATTAGAGAATCATGATTAGTTATCCTCTTGTCCTTTAGATACTGCCCCAAAATGTCTAGACCTCTGTCAGATCTGCAAGTGTTAAGCAGATGTCTTAATTACTGCTGTATATCTCAGGCAGTCATCAAAGCCTGTGTTTCAGCAGCTGAATCAAACGCATTGTGTCTGCTTAAGGCTTCTTTGTTACCAGTGATGGTATGGCCCTCATAAGAGCCTGGGCGTTCAGTGATTCCTGAATAGCAGTGATGTCATCTTGAGCTGAATCTTTTCCATAGTCTCTAATTTAGGGTCTGGTTCATCATTGCAGGACTGGAGTTTTCACTTAGACTGGTTCATAGCTGTAACAGACATTGAAAAAAAAATTTAAATCCCCAGTATAAAACCCTTTAAGGCACAAAACATAAATGTAGACTCTACATGAATACTTTTGTTAAAGAGACTATTTTAAATTCGTGTTTGGCAATGGAAGTACTAAAAAGGGAAAAGGAAGACCTAATGCATGATGCTCTGTTTTTGAAGACTCTCTTCTACCTCATTTCATTTCCTTCATAATCTTGATATATAATTATTCTTAACATACAAGATGTATGGGTTTTGCATGTTTTAATCCTTGCACCTTGACTAATTGTCCTTAAAGACCAAAAACAATCCTAAAATCCATGCTGCAGGTGTTCTAATTTATTACTGCCTCTTGAGTGGCTTATCTAAAAAACAGTTGGCTTTGTTACACATCCTCCCATTAGACTGTTTGGAATTGTATATGTGTATGTATGAGCAAAGGTGTATGTATATAAATATGTGGTGTATATATATAAATATTTTAGCTGTTATTTTAGAGTAACTTGATAATTCAGAATTTATTGGTTGTCTTTTTTTTACACATTTAGATTCAAGCAGATTTTTAATCTCCTAAGTTGGCTGCTATTTAATAAGTTGTTATTGCTATTATTATTGTGATTTTAATCAGAAGTGCTTACTTTATAAGGGATGTCAGGAAGAAATAATAGAAAATAATTTCCCCCAAACACCCCTCAGAACCCCCAAAATAAAACTTCTCTCTGAAGGTACAATTAAAGTTGTTTCCTTGAGATCTCCAACCTTATTTAAGAAATAACTTCTTTTTTGAGAGATTGATTCTGGATAGCAAAAAGTTGTAACCTGGAAATGTTGCTGCTCCAAGTAGAATTGCTTTTCAGAAAACAGAATTTCTGTTTGTGCTGAAAAAACTTAATTACTTGTAAGAGTTGAAATCCTTTTTAAACAAAAATCAGTAAGTTTTATCTGATAGCAGTAGTGCCATAAGCATTCACACCTGCATACAAGTTAGCTCATTAGTTTTCACACTGCTGAAGGAGGTTTATTTAAAAAGAAGTGTTTTGCTCAAATGCAGTTGAGAACTTGGGTGGGATTTTTCTTCTGGTTCTGTTTTGGTTTGGTTTAGTTTTGGTTTATTTTTCCTCCATGAAAAATCAATTCTGTCCTACAGCGTCTGCTTGAAAATGGTGGCAGAGAGGAATTAGTGTTCTGTATGTAACATTATTAAAATAAATTACAAAAATTAATTCTTCTAATTACTAAAAGTAATACTTCTTAATAAGTACTTAAAGTGGTTTATGTAAAAAATACATGAACAAGGAATTCTTCCCCCAAGCCACTAGACCTAGGATTTTCAATAGATTTTAATTTTTCAGAGCAGCAAAAATTTTGACAGGTTGTACTTGGCATGCACTTTCTTCATTTGGTGAAGCAAGAGCCGAAATTCTTAGTTTAGCCAGTTGGTTCATTAGTGGTGCATCTGTGAAATACACAATATGATCTCAGAAAAGATGAAAGAAAATGCTGAAGGACTTAAGATGAACCTGCTACTACAGTGGTCAGCTTGAGGCAGTAATTTACTGCACATTATAGGTAGTAAAAAACCAGTTGTCTACATGAAGTTCTTCCTGATTGAAGCTGATATGTTTTCTTCTCTGAGGTTACAGTGGGATGTATTTCTCTTCAGCATAACTTGGCGTCCTTTGGCTCTGATGTTTGAAATTTATCATGAGTTAATAAGTTGTAAACTAATACTTCCCATACAGTTATACAGGTAGAATTTTTCTATTTCAATACACTTCAGTGTATGGAGAAATTAATAGAGTTGTTAGGGATAAACATATAACTGTTAAAATTTGCTGTATGGAGGAAAATATTTGTTTTCTGTTGTGAAAACAGTGTGTTTACATTAGTGTGCTAATTATCTATTTATAACTACTGTGCAAGCATTATTGAGCATGCAATTAACACAAACCTTTGAGAACGGGAATAGCACAGATCAGACAATATGGATGTTCTGGGTATTATTTAAATGCTTTCTATGAGGCAGAGCTGGCATAGAAAGCCCCACCTGTGGAACATGTCTCTACTTTTAAGAATGGAGTTACATGTGAGTTCATACTAAGTGAAGGTGTACATGCATGTATTGCAGAAGCAGGTTTTTGATTGAGAATAGGTTGGAGTTCTTGCAGTCTTTTAGGCTGGCTGTTTTCAGCGCTTTCTGTGCCAGCTGCAGAATTTCAAAGCTTGATGATACTTCTATCACTTGGTCTAGAGATGTATATTTACATCTCTACCATTTTCCCTATTGGGAATTCAACTTAATTAATGCTACCTCTGTACAAATACAAGATTGTCTCTAGTACCAGCTTTCTTGAATTATCAAAGACTAATTGTAGTATACTTGATCTCGACATTTGTAGAGAGGCGATTATTTCAGTGGAAACATTCAACAGTTATTTAGAACATTGCCATTATAAACTTTGGAATTAAAACCAGTGTTGTCTGTGGAAACAAGCGGTGCTAACTGAGTAAGGGGCAAAATGTTCTGCTGATCACACCACTTACTTCAGAGTGAAACTCCTAAATCACTTTTAGCCTGTCTTTTGTTTATTTTTGGCAACTTCTGCCTGAATTAATGATCATTCAAATGTGTTATTAACATAGTGTGCTTGAACTCTAAAGCGTTTGTTTGGCTTCAAGTCATTAACCTAATTATAGCAGGAGTCTAACCCTTGCATTGTGTGTTGGGTATGTCACAGGATGAAACCAACGTCTCCTCTGGCCAGTCCACAGATTTGTTGTACTGGACGACATCCAAAACCATGAAGGTGTTGTCCAACACTACTCTGACTACCAAAGCCGTGCTGCATGCTGTCAGTGATGGGCAGTGGTGGAAGAGATCATTATCTTATCTGCGACCATTACATGTAAGGGATTGCTGATGTGTCTCCAGATGTTTACACATTTGTTGATACATTAGTGTAAAAGCTCCAATCCTTTGTAGGACCTGATAACTGAAGGCCTCAAATCAATAAATGAACTACAGACATCATGGGAATGTTTGCAAGCAATTCCCAATGAAGGAAGGCGTCTAAAGCTGTTTCTTGTTTCCTAGTCTGTTATCTCCTGTTTTCTTAGCATAGTGTAAGAAGGCTTAATTGAAATTTGGTAGAACTTTAAAGCTTTGGGGAACAAAGCACAGTAAAGCCCGATGTTTAAATACTGTCATCTTATATCCAAAGCTGTTCCTTTTCAGTTTCTCTTTTCTATTTTCTCTGTTTCAGTGAATTTTCTATGATGTTTATGATACTATTTTTTCTGATACTACTTTTAAACATTATTCCTTTTTTTAAGACTGGACTTCATTCAGAACTGGTTTATGTAAGATTACTCCTTTCTTGCTCCCCACTGAAGTCAATGATCTTTTCATTTATAGTTGTTTCCCATCTGAACAGTGTTTACAGAATTTTTATGAGCTTTTTTTATAACTAGGCTCAACTATACTTACATTTCCCAGGGCCAAGAATTTGGAGATGTATTAAAAAGTGGGCCTAGAGGAAATGCTGCTGTGGAAAAACAAGGCTGTCATCCATTTTATGAGTCTCTAATTGATGATCCATATATTGATGAAGTAAGTTACGGTTACAGAACTCTGCAGCTTTTTTTCTTATAGATCTGTTAAAATCCTATAATCAAGTAAAAATACAGATTTTTGATTATATGTGTGACTTGAAATTTTGTGCCATAGTAGGAAAAAATCCAGAATTAAACAAAGGAAAACAAATGCAGGAACTGTGGTAGGCAACTGCATGTGATGAAAGTGATCCATATAAAAATGCAGGGTGTAGAATGCCTATGTCAGTTGTCTTTTACTTCCAGTCTGAAGTCAGCTATGGAACATACCAGAACAATTCTTCACAAAGCTTTGCTGAAGTGTTGCTGAAGATAGGGAAACTCGCAGAAACAAGGGGCGAAGGAAAAGACCTAATTCCAACTACAGAAGGTATGGCCATATTGTATATATTCACTCCTGTATATACTATATATAGTGAATACAGAAGTGTCTGTGGGTGGGTTTAAGTGTGGAGAATTGCGCAGAACAATCTGAAGTATTGCCTGGAATTGTGATCTGGTTCAACAGCTCTTCTTGGTAAGAAGTCTTTGTTAGAAGTAGCTGCAGAGTTTTCAAGGGAATTGGTGTTTTTAAGAGGAGTTGCTCAGCAAAGACTAGAAAAAAGAAAGTTGTCTTTAAATAAGCAGAAAGTATTAATTGGGGCTTGGCAAAGATAGGAGGAATTGTTGAATGTTTCCTGAATATTACCATGTACAGGTAATGGGAATTTGCAAGCCAATGTTAGTTATGTCTCTGTATGCCTGCATATTCAATTGGTCAGATTCTGTGCCACTGCGTATCCAGGTTTCAGTATTGCCAGGCTCATTGTAGTATTTCATTTGCCAATTAATGCTTAACTACAGCTTCTGGAATCATCAGAACTTCTTGTCTTCTTCCAAAATGTCTGTGTTACAGGTTATATTTAATAATTTGTTAACTGAAACAATTTCACTGTTTACAAAAAAGACAAACCACAAGAAAACCACCTGTGGTTGTTTGTTTCCTTTTAGATGTCTCCTACTGGTTTAGGAAATGAACTGTTTAAATATTTACATGCTGTTAATGTCTTTCGAAGGAAGATATATGTATTATATTTGACTCTGTGGTAAATTCTGTCACGAAAAATCAGTATATTAAATCACTTGCAAAATGAGAAGTTTCAAGTCAGGCTTCCGTCATAAGCCACACACTTACTTGAACTGTTTAGTAAAAACCAGAATATTTGTCTTACAAGTATATGATTCAGTAGTTTGAGATAATGTGGTATTTGTACAGATAACCTGTGTAGTTCTAATATAACAATGTTGTGAATCACAAAGGGTTAGCAACAGCTTGTATAAATGGGGATATGTGCATGTTTTGTTCTTTTCATGCTCTCTTAATGCAAAAAAATCCTTTTAAATCAGTACCTACAATCTCATTTGTTGCGTGCTGAATGCCCATAGGCATTAGCTTTGATTCTGTGTCTTAAAGGAGGGGGAGGCAAGGATTAAAAAGTATTTATTGCTTTCTTAGGGAAAATGATTTAATTGGCAGATGTGGGGTAATAGTTCCTGCTTGCACTTGATCAACTGGAACTGATTGTTTACAATTCAGTGGCTGCTTTTGAGATGGAAAATTCAGTGTTGGGGACTTTTGCTTGAAGAAGAAAAGAAGTTTTAGATTCTGTCTTGAGTTTTTGAGAATCTGTCTCCTTTCTCTTAAGTGTGCAGCGTAATATTTTTGCCATTTAATACTTCTCTTCCACCACTTTTATTCTATAGGCAGAGTTTCACTTAAGGGTCCCTCTGTGCTCTGAAAGCACAGAGCTCTGAAACAGAGGTCTGTGTTTTCCTCTGGCAAAATGGGTGTGTTTATTCTGGACTCAGCAGTCCTGCTGTGTATGACACCTTTCGGTAGTCAGTAAACAGTGCTCTTAAACATAAGTTGAACGCAGCTTTCTGTAAATAAATGAATTAGTAATTTGCTGTTTGTAGTGTGTTTAGCCCTGGATTAATGGTGTAGTGATAAGGAGCGACAAAGGGCCCCAAGCAGGTGCAAAGGAGGATCTTTATTGCCAAGAACCTGGCCTTTTTATGCCGTTAGTCAGTTACCAGTTTACATAGTTTCAAGGCACAACAAACCCAATTTAACCAACCACCATACCCCAGGGTGTGGGCACGAGGCATTCACACAGCCTGCCTCACTTCCCCTATTCTAGCTGAGTCACTCTCCCACAGTCCCTTTCTACTAAGCCTAAGTAACAGGCCAAAGCCATGATTTTACCAGGCCTTCCCTTTACAAAGCTTTACTTATGGTAACATAATGGTATTGGATCCCACCCCTTCTTAAAGCTTTGCTTTGTCAATTCTCATGAAAATCCTTATGATGAGTTAACACTTTCAGGATTGTGGAGCTTGAAAATGTGCATACTGATAGCACACAGCTAAAATTTAAAATTAGGAAATCACACAGATATGAATCCCACTTACTATTCTGCTTTTTTATCATTTTCAAGCTTCCTGTAGGTTTTTGGGAGGATTTTGCCATACGAAACTTGAATGCTGATATGAGGTGTCAGCTACTGCACTGGTCTAGTAACTGCAAGCATAGCAGATTTCAGTTGATTTTGCTGGCAAGTTTGAATCCCAGCTGTTTACGTTTAGCTGTCGTCTAGGACAGTTACAGAAGCAGGTTTCAACTCCACCAGAAGATCTGAAGAACCTGGAGGGAGATGCAGTTTGCAAAGAAATCTTGATTGTACTTGGCACTTTGTCTTAGGACAGGCTGGAGTAGGCATCAGACTCTGTTTACTGTAACAAGTGCCATGTGCAGTATGAGAGACTGGCTAAACACTTTCCCCACGGACAGTGTGCATCATCGTAGAATCGTAGAATGGTTTGGCTTGGAAGGAGCCTTAAAGATCGCCTGGTTTAAACCCCCTGCCATGGGCAGGGGTGGCTTCCAGTAGACCAGGTTTACTCAGAGCCCCATCCAGTCTGGCCTTGAAAACCTCTGTGATAAAACTCAATATATTTTGCTGCTTTTGTGGATTTGGTAGTGTTACAAGGCTTGGACCTTGACTTTTCTTGTCCTTGCTACCTGGACGTAGGTAGTAAACTGAGTATTTTCAAGTGAAATGGTAATACTCTTATCTGCCTGGGTCCCGTAAAGCACTCCTTCCTCAGCTATGCATTGATAGTGCACCCAGACTTGGTGTGGCTGAGGCCATGTTTTGCATCTCTGTTTAATTGGGGTTTTCTTTCTCCGTAGGCCTTAGGGATTGATCAGGAGGTTGAAGATGAGATTTGAAATGATGGCTGCATTTCTTTGTAACCAGATTAGGCACTAAACTCAAACTCAAGACAGTCAGTCCATTCCTATTAATCCTTAGGAGTTTTAGAGCAAGTAATACCTTCATGTTCCCCATGATTTTGTAGTTGCTTGTAGATATGGTTGTTTAACTGCAGTATATACTTCTAAGTTTATTGAGATTTTATCATGGGCTAAATGAGCAATTGAAGACTCAAAGCAGTTTTTGCGTTTTTTTTCAGAGGAAAATTCATGGAAAGTGAGTTGAAACTGTCTAAGTATTGAGAAATTCCAATTTTCGCAAATAAACCATTTTTTCCCTACTTAGCCTCTCAAACGAGCTTGTGGCATAAAGACCTGCACAGGAAATAAAAATATTTGTAAAATCAGAATATTTTTGTGTTTGCCTGAGAAAGTCATTTTCGTGGGACAGCAGCATTGGCACTTTGCTTATCACTGCCTGCCCTCCCTGGTTTGCCAACCCTGTAATGTCTAATCCCTCTGGCAAATTCCAGATTTGGCAGTGGTCTGAAATGACATTAAGTTCCTGTAAATTTTGTGAAAATACACGACAGGGCAGAATGGCATCCTGCTGATGTCTGGAGCCTGTGATTTGAACTCAGCCCTCTTAGACTGCAGAGGATTCTTGCAGGCCTTTACTGGGAGACAGAAAGCTGTATGAAATTAGTCTTTGTGTATACATGTACTTTTGTGTATGTAAAGTGGACAACTAAGTATGGATACATGAAAACCTATCATGAACACACAAGCATGCAGAAAATTTATTGAATTGGTACAGAGGATGTGGGTTTTTTTTCTCAGAAAGTATGACAACAGAGGCAGTTCTTTCTTCTTGCGTACATTGTGGCAGCCGGGACACCATTGTGTCAAGCTTTATGCAGAAGTTTGAAGATAATCATGCTGTTTTCTGGCCCTGTATTGGTGCTGTGTTCTTTGTAATGATTGCTGTCCTAATGGTGAAGATCAGTTTTTCTGCGTGTGGCAGTTGTCATGTTGGGGATGTTAAGCTGCAAGAGAGCCCATAATTTACTGTGTATTCAAGAGGTTTTGCTAACAGTAATTCTCCAAAGAAAGAGAAAAGAGAGCAGAGCTGAAACACTTCTTTCCCTCCTCCCATTTTTTCTTCTGTTTAACTAGAGGTGGTTGTAAGAATACATAAAGTAACTGCTTGTGCTCAGAGGAAGAACTAGCGATTTTCATCAAGATTTTAATATTAGATATTTCTAGAGTTCTTATTATTTTTGCTTGGGCAGCATACAGGTTATTTAGAGTGTAACAGAAACAATCTGTCAGCAGCAAGAAGCTGTCTGAAGCACAGTAAAAGCCATTTGAAGCATAAAGGATAGGTGCTGTTGGACAGGCTTATGTAGCAGCCTCTGTGATGCCTTGTCACATAGAAATTTAGTGTTTGTATCTGGCTGAGGGCCAGCATGTAAATCCACTTCAGGGTGATGGCAAATTAATGATAATCTGAAAATTGTAATTGGTCATTCAAGCCTTTTATAAATCATTCTTTGGAACAAAGAATTCCCTGGGGGACTGTGTGTAAAATAATCTGGTTTTTGCCAGCATGCCCTGCAGAGGAGTTAGTATAATGTGGGAATAGAAGTGTTTGAGACTTCCTTGAAATAAACAAAGAGCTAAGTTGCTGGAAGATAGCTTCTTCCTATTGAAATAATATTGTTATTAATAACATTAGTAATAATGTAATCTATAACAATGGAAACAATCCCTCCCCCCACCAAGTTTGGTATCTGTAATGTAGAAAAAACAGGTGTCAGTTTTACCAGAAGTATGTGTTTATAATCAGATGAATTTATTTCAGTTGCTGTAGTACTGATGCTTCTGTTTGCAGTAAGTGGTAGAACCTGCTTTTGGTGTTTCTTATGACACTTTGCAGCTTTTTGTTTTTATTTTTAATTAAGGGAGAAGTTTTTAACATGGTTTGTTGTGTTCAGTGATAAGGTAATTAGAGTTCAGGCTTGAAGAGAATACATTTTGTACTGTTCTTCTACTTGGTATCATTGAACCCTTACAGCATTACATTACGTCCTTGATTTTACAAGCAAAATATTTACTTCTTGTACGACAGTACAGGTGGCTTTGTTTAGCATCTGTTATTGCATAGTCTCATTCTTCTTTGGTTAATCCATCAAACACTTTGCCTGAAAGTTAAGGCAAAGCTTTGCTGCAGTTTAATTATATATTCTCTCTCTCTGGATTGCTCTGATAAGTGTTTAATTAAGTATGTCTGGAGTGCTTCAAGCTAGTGTCTAATAAAATATAGTTGCCCTGAAAACATATTATTTGCTTGCTCTCAAGGCCAAGTGGGTCAGTAATCTAAACTTTGTGTTTGTTCTCTCTGTGTTGCAGTTCTGCTACAACTGGCAAGTGATGCTTTACCAAAGGATATGGCCTTGTCTCTTGCCTATCTACTTGCACTGCCACAGGTATGTTGATAGTGACTTTGTTTGTATGTTTTTGCCAGGAAAGACTATTCATAGCATTTCAAAATTCCATTAGGAAATTTCATTTCCTTAAGATTTTAAAATTTTAAGTATTTGAATTCATTTTAATACACATTTTTACAGACTGGGCTGGTGCATTTAAAGGAAACTGAACAAATGCCATTGGACGGTCCATTGAGCATGGTGCTAGTGAAAAGACCCATTTTCTTACTTAAAATAGAAGTCGGGCCACCAGACTGACAATTCTAATTAACTCAGAAATGTGAATAACAACCTTGTGTTATAGAAGCAGCAATAGTGTAGTTGGAAAATCATTTTGGTTAGGTGTTTGTGCAAGGGGGAAAAACCCACCATGATGAAGGATTATCTTTGTGTGTGGAGGTTACTGATATACTTCTGTGCCAGAAAAACATAGAGCTGTTTCTAAATGACAGCAAGTAGCTTTTTAGAAAGTTTGTATGCTTAATGTTGTATGCTTGTTAATTCTTTCATGTAAATTAATGCTCTCTTTGTTCTAGGTGGTAGATGCCAACAAATGCTTTGAAAAGCATTTACATTCTGCGTTATGTCTCCAGCTGGCAAGTTATTACTATAGCCTGCAGATCTATGCTCGTTTGGCACCATGTTCCATGAACAAATGCCACCCTATCTACAGGGTTAGTACTCTTTTCTTTTTAAAGCCACATCCATTAATGTGCAGCATGAAAGCTATTCTAAAAAGCCAGTACATGAGTTAAGCCTATTAAGGA
This sequence comes from Gymnorhina tibicen, assembly GCA_013399875.1. Classification (NCBI taxonomy): domain Eukaryota; kingdom Metazoa; phylum Chordata; class Aves; order Passeriformes; family Artamidae; genus Gymnorhina; species Gymnorhina tibicen. Next base: position 383,443 of record VXAZ01007544.1, read on the forward strand.
GCTGATCTGACTTACACTCTGAGCAGCCTGTTAGGTTACGCATAATTATTCTTTTACAGTGCTGTAAACAAACAAGTTCTTCACAATTTGTGGAGGAGTTTTTGAAGCACATATCAAGTGTCATTTTTAGGTAATAGCACTATCAGTCTTCAAAGTATCTTATAAGCACTGAGCAGTAATGAGTATAGCCTATGCTGTTACCTTGCAATACTGTATAAAAGGCAATATAGTACTTCCCAAGAAAAGTGAAGAGTCCATTTCAACAAGAGCAGTGCTTTTCAGAAAGTTTCCATAGCCTCCCCTGGAATGTGTTGGATTGTATTTCAGTTTACATATGGTGTTTTGAAAATTCATCCTCCTTCATTGAGGAATGTTTTTTATTTCCTTTGACAAGTTTCTGTTTTTGGAATGGCACTGCACTGCCCCTTCTCCATCACCAGTGGTTAAAGCAGTTCCATGTTGAAGTCCATACTGAATGGAAGAGGTAACATACAAAAGTTTGATAAGGCACGAATTGCCATTCTTACTGAGATACCTGCGAAAAAACTCATTTGCTCCAAGAGAGCGTTTCTGAATTTACACCGGTTCCTTCCTCCTGTGCAGTGGCTCTCTGCACTGTTTGGTTTTCAGCCAATCTCTCAATTGTAAAAAAAAAAAAATTGTTTTAAAAGAACACTTCTGGTCACAAGTTTTCTGAAAAGGAAGACCAGTAATCACCACTGTGGCATGGGAGGAGAATTGTTTTTTTCCGTTTTAAGAATGACTTCTGATTTACAGCGGAAGGCCTGTTTTGATACTCGCCCAGCTCTGCAATTAGGAAGCCTTTCATGTTCCTGCTGAGATTCGCATTTTACTGTCTTCTGCTTAGATGCTAAAGGAAAATGTAGCCCACAACTGTGGGGCTTGCAAAATATGTTGGTTGTGAGGAATTAATTCATGTTTGTTAAAAAGCTTTCTTTGAGCCTATAAGTCATCCTGCTGCAAGACAACTTTGATAAAAAAAAGTTTGTGGGTTTTTGTTTTTGTGGTGTTTTTTTCTTACTTTAGCTTTTTTAAACAGTCCTATTTTACAGGAAGAGCTAAGAAGCTTTTGGAAAGCCTAAGTTATAAGAATGAGGACAGAGATGTTAGACTGAATTATTTGTACGCCCATTGCCATTTAATTTGCAAAGTCTTATCAATGGCACCATGTAGTTTTAATCTCTTAACTGTGATGTGATCTTTGGCTAATGTTTAGTTACATCTTGGTGAAATACTGTATGTGACTGTGATAAACACTGGATTCTAAATTGTTTGCTAGAAAGAGTAGGTTCTATGTTTAAGCTACTCTTAAACAGTAGCTTTTGAAAACACCTGTATGAGAAGATTGAGTGAAGAGCACACTGAAAAAAAAGGAAAAAAAAAACCACAAAAACTGGCCTGGATGCCAGTAAGAAAACAACATAGGTTAAACACTAATCTATAATTCATTGTTACTAATTCCAAGGGTATTTTGAGTAAAGGAATGTCACTGAAGTAGAAAACAAGAAATAGAAACAGATGCTTTTGATGAAAATAAACACACTTTTTTTTTGGTTAAAAACCGTAAACACCAGAGTTAAATGCTTGGTTTATACTGCAAAGCAGGCATTTGTTTAAATTTACATTTTAGATGCTGGTAATAAAGATTGGGTCTACCTGCAAATTGGTTTCATCAGTGCCATTATAGTTTCTATCCATGGGATTAGATTTAGCCAGGGGTTGGGGGGAGGGGGAGGAGGTTTTTATTTCCTAAGAGTTCTTTGGGAGGAAAAGAAAATTGATCTCAAACTTTCATGAGCATGTTAAGTCAGTTGGAGATGTCATTCCATAGTAGATTGTCTTCCAACTCATGTCACTGGTGGCTTGCAACACATTTATCTTGTGGCTGTTTGTGAAAGCAGAAGTGCATCCCTAGGTCCTTTAACTGCCTCAAAGCTGTGCATTATTCTTACAAGGTATCTGAGTGCTTTTTTGTGGGTGAAGGTGCATAGCCAATCCTTGTTTTCCCCCGTTCTCACTCTTTACATGGTCAGTAATGATGTAAATCTGGCACTTCAGCTACATGCTCAGAAGGTGAATCCTCAAGATCACAGAGCATTTATTTCTGTCTACCAGCATCTGAGTCACAGTAGGTATGATTTTTCTAGTCCAGTGAATCAAGTATACTGTTGGAAAAGTCTAGCTGAATTTATAAGAAACTGTATAGAAGCATGGAAAAGTCTGCACTTCCTGTGTTTCTCATTTTAAAATGACATTGTTTGAAAAGAGTTCATGAGCACCTCTGGCAGAACAGGAGAAAGGTTGGTAGAATGGAAATAAAGAGCATAATGTTAGAAGGATAATGGGGAATGGGAGGAGAGCTCCTCTTCCATTTGCTAGGACAGACTTTCAAGATTTGCTAGTTAGTCAAGAAAGATACTTGGAAGGAATGATTGGGTCTGTTCCATGAAGGCTTGATTTTTTTGTTTTTTAATTGTGATGTGAAATACTGGCAGCTAATATCTGTGCATCAAACCAGAATCATAAATTGCCAGAAATTCTCACTATCATTTTTTGTACTGTTGATGTCCAAAAGGAAATCAGCTTCATAATTTCAGTTTCTGATGGAGTTATTCCTTTGCTTTAAGGACAAACAAAGGGATTTGCCTGTAAAGTATTGCTTTAGTTTTGGGCCCAAGACAATTTCAAGTTTTAGTTATGATAACATAAACATAATAGTCACAGTTTAGGGCATCTGAGCTATATTACTTTCTTGTCCTGAGGAATATGTTAAAGGAGCTCTCCAACCTAAGAAAATTGCAGATACAGGTCAGAAGAATAGAACAAAATTTCCAGAAATGGACTGTGTGGAATGTACTGATGTGAGAAAACCAATTGCCCTTTGAAGACCTATATTTATTTTTGGTTTAGGTCTGTAATGGGCTGGACAGGGATGGGATTAACTTCTCATTGCAGTCCCTGTAGTGCTGTGCTTTTGCATTTGTGGCTAGAAAGGTTGGTAACATGCCTGTTTTGGCTGTTGCTGAACCTTGCTTGCACAGCATCAAGGCTGTTGCCCCACTGCCACTCTGATTCACCTCTCACTAATTCCCAATCTTGATGAACACGAAGAAAAGCTGCACAGCTGAGCAAGAAATTTGCTGGGTAATTCTTGTTAGCAGCTTATCTCCTCATTTGTCCTATCCTGGTGATCTGATAATTGACCAGAATAAATTGTTTACTCTAGAAAGGAGTGAGAAAGCTTAATTATCCTGAGGTTAATTAGTATGTTCTTGTCCTCATGCTAATACTCTGTTGCTGAGGTGTTTCTGTTGTTTTGAAGAGGATTATTTTACTGACTGCAGCTGAGGAGGCAAGCTTTTTCTTGGAGCATCAAACAACAGTTACAACAAATACCACTGAGTTGCAGAGGGGAACAGGAATTTTGCACTTAATAGCAGATGAGGAAAGTTGCTGTTAGCAGAAAATTCTTAATTTTTTATTTTCTTCCCCTATATGTTACTTTTCATTCAAGAAGATGAGTTTGATTCCTGTCCTTTTGTGCACTGCAGCTGACAATATATTGAAATTTAAGCTCAGAGATTCTCCTTAGTGGTTCTTCTCTTGTTGCAGCCTGGAGTTGGTGAAGAAGCTGGGAGTTCAGTCCCACAGCGTGAAGTAGCCTGATACATATTTAGCCTGATACATATTTAGCCACTAGGCAACAGGGTCCATTTATACAGTGAACTTGTGCTCTGTGCACTTAATCTGCTTTTCTTTTCTGTTGGTTGCTGCTCTGCAAAGCCTCTATCAGCATCTCTTAAGAGGCAGAATTAGGACAAAAGAGGAGTGCTTTGAACTTGGGTCTGAATGTGTAGAAATTTCTGTTGGTCTGCCAGGATTTCATTCTGCAGGCTTGACCTGGCTCCCAAGATGGTTTTGTTGCTTGTTTGTATAAGGTTGATATAAATTATAAATACTGTTACATTAATCCAGAGAAGTAAAACTCTAGCAATGGTCCACATGCTATGGCTTTATGTAATATTCCGCATATAGGATGTTGAAAATTAAGACCTAATTTGAAATGGAAATAAATACTATATAAGAAGGCTGAATACAGGAAGAAGGAGGGAGGCAGATCTGATGCGTCTGATAACAGATGTATTACCCATGCTAGATGAGGTCTAATGGCTTTAACCTGGCACTGTAGTGCAGGTACAAGTCCATACACGAAGTAATCTCTCACTGGAAATTGAAGGCTCATTAAATGGTTGCATATTGGTTTGCATATCCTGTCGTGTTCCTAAATTACGACTTCAGCCTACAAGAAATAATATATAGGTTTTTAATCTCAATTTGGATTTACGTACATGATATTTTACATCATGTATATAACCAACATGCAAAACCGACAAACTGTCAGACAGTCTTGTTTCATTCTGTCTGGACATTCATCTTTCCATCCATAAATGCAACGGCTAGCACTAAGGCTGCTGTAGTTCTCTTTATTGTTGGCCTATGATTGACTTAAATCTTGACCTTTTTTAAGTGCTGATTCAAGCCCTTGTCTCCTCTTCAGCCCCTCTTTCTGTTTGGTTTGTGATGGTGAAAACCAGCAAGTTTCATTTGGCAGTATAATTTTTCTCTTTTGCTTCACTGTTTGAATTTTCTGTTGTATGTTCTGCGTTGAGTTCAAGTGTCTTTGCTGGTCTTTGGGTTGCTCCACTTCCCTTCCATGCTGCTGTTTATGCCTAATACTTCTTATGATTTTATATACTATGCTGCTTGTTTATACATGTTCAGATACTATTACTCATTAACACTTGAGGGTGAATTTGTTTCATTTGATGTATGCTTCTGTTTCAAAGCCCAGTGCATACCTGATAGAAAAGCAAAACTTGGAGAGATGAGTGTATAATTCCTTCAATTTATTTTGCATTATTCTCTCTCCTGTTGATCTTCTTCATATGTGTGGAGTCTGTGATGGAGAGGAGAACCAGGGAAAAGGAGGGCAGTGGCAGAAGGCACCATGAATGAGACTACCTGGCAGACTAAGAACTGATCTGGGGGGAATTCAAAGACCTCAGTATCATCAGAATCCCTCTTTAGGTCACAAGTAATGGTTTCTGAGTAAAAGTGGTCTCAAAACCTGCCCCTGCAGGACTTGCTGCTGGCTCTTTCCTCTCTGAAAAGTGATCTCCAAGCTTCTGCCTCTTGATACGTAAGGCATCACTCTCATTTCACCAGATTTCAGTTAGTGAAAGGACCATTCTTCCGATGCACTCACAACTCAAGTTTCCTGGCTGGACTTTAGTGGGAAAACTTGTGAAAGTATTTTGCAAAATTTTTGTGTATTAGATTCCCTTTGTCCATGTGATCTTTGATACCCTCATAGCCCTCCAGCCAGTGAAGAGTGGATCTCCTGTTACAGAGGCCATGCTGACCTTTTCCCACTGATCTCTCAATGCTCAGGGGTCTTAGTATTTGTCATATAGTCTGCGATCTTACCGGGAATGGATATTTGACTTGCTGGGCTACAATGCCTATGAAGATCCCTTTTACATCGTATTTTTTTCAGATGGAGCTTGCACTCTGGCATGTTACTTTTAATAATGTTTGTTGATGCACATTGGCCTGCCATTTAACATAATTTCACACATTTGTGTTCCTTCAGAAGTGTGGGATGAATACTAGCTGGTCATGGTGTGCAAGCACATAACTGACACCTTCCAGATTCATCTAACTCGTCTGGGTCTTCTGAGCTCTCTCCCCACACCTTCATCAGTGAGGGCTGACACAAAGATCTCATGATTTCCACCACTATGGACTTACCCATGAGTGCTCCTTCCACACCTCTTCTCCATGGCATCTTGCCACTTCCCTAGCTGGTGTCCTGATTTTGAGCACTTTTCAGAACTTTTGCTGTCAGCTTTACCATTCTTTATAAAACACTTTCCAGGCATTTTTTTAGCACTTCTAATTTCCTTTCTAGCTTGTCATATTTTGTGACTTTTCCTCGTTGATTTGCTTATTGTTCAGTGATGTCTCAACACATGATTACACATTTTCTAAATGAGTGACTATCTAAGATAACAAAAATGGAGAACTCACTCAACCGTGGTGTGTCTAAAGGCTTAAAGCTCAAGTAAGCTCTACCGAACTAGCAGCCATTGTGGTTGGTTTTGACAATCTTCTGGTATGATCCTTGAAATACTAATCCAGCAATTAGGGACACTGCAGTTATCACATTGCATTGTGATAACTAGATTCTTTTGGGTGAGGTGTGTTTGATATAGTTAAGCCAGTATTTCACAGATCCTCATCCTTCTTTGTTAAGCACACAACATGACAAAGTATTGCCATTCTTAGTTGGGACCAAATAATATTTAAGTGACTCAGAAAAGACCTATTGTTAAATAGTTGTTTGGTGTTGCCCACAACCTCCTGTTTCACTTCTTCAAGATAAAGTGTACTTATAAAATGAGATGCTTACAGTCTTGCTTATTTCTGTTTTCTCAAGGGCTATATGAGCTGTTCTGTCAAATCCTACTTTTGAAAGCAGAGCAAGTGGTGGTCTTTAGACAGCTGTTCAGAAATTTTCTTTTAGAAAAGAGGATCTTCAAACTAGCCTTTCATTTCAGCAGAGGGTTGAGATTTAGCTTGCCCATGTTTCTCTGGAGACATAGTTGTGATTTTTGATGCGAGGGAGATAGCTGGGATGAGTGCTGATGCTTTTCCTTCTTGGGAAGGGTTTTGTTACTCTCTGGGAAACAGTACAAAGGTGACCAACAGCTTATGAAGCAGTCTTACTCTAGTCAAGCGGCTTTATCTTCTCTTACATTCCTTTTCAAAGCTTCTATAACTGTCCTCTCCAGTCAGTGAGCATCATGAATTTTGCAGGCAACCTGCTTGAAATGTGCTAATCATCTAATAATAACGAACATATTAGCAAAATTTTATTCACCTGAGTTGGCAATACAGGTTACTTTTCAGGCTGCTTAGTTTCCATTGAGTGAGAGAGCAGGTTTCTCCATTTCTTTGTTTTTTAGTGGTTTGGCTCTTTGGTGGTGAGTTTTGTTGGTTGGTTGGTTGGGTTAGGTGGGTTTGGTTGGTGGGGTTTTTTTTTTTCATCTTGGAGAATTGAGGCTAAATGCTAGATTGGCCTCTGTATTTAGCTGAGGAAACTATCAATGAAAATGTACATCCCAATACCATAAGGTGGTCACTGAGAACCTGTGCTGCTTCTCAGAAGTGCTAGCAGTGCTCTTGGATTAGGGTGAAAAATATCTGACTTCCGGCATTTTAATAACTGTCAGGGAAGAGGAAGTTAAGTGTTTTGTAGCTCATGGGATATCTAGTTTTCAACCTTTAAATTAGTAAGATAAAGAAATATTTGCATGTATCCAGTCAAGTAACTGTACAAATTAAAAAGAAACAGTATTGTACTTAAACTGAAACTGGATAATACTGCAGTAGAGTTTTACAGTAGGAGTGTATGCTTGTCCCAAAGTCTGTATATGACGAAAGCTGCTACCATGTAGGTCAAGATTCAAGACATACTCTGAAAGAATAGACAGTAGCATCATTTATTCAAAAAGAAAGCACAATGATTTTATTTTTTTAGAGAAAAGGGAGATAGACAGAAGGTTAGGATAATTACCAAAAGCATTTATTTACTGAGAGTAATGCTGACTGCAAATGTGAAATGAATTATATGCTATGAATTTAGTAGGCACTTCACTCAAAACTATGTAGTAATTTTCTATTTTTAGAGATGTTCTTTCAGTTGACACTTTAACCTTTTATATATCATGTGTTATTTTTACTAAAAGAGCTGTCAAGTGAAATGATGAGATTTTTCTACCTAAACCTGACTTAGCAATGAGAAAATCTGTAAGAGAACACAAGGTAGAAAAAAACCTATCAAAACATCTACTCTTGGGATGAATTATTCCTCATTCTTGTTGGAATAGCTGATAGAAATCAAAGCAAAAAAGCGTTTCTCTGAAGAGAAACTCAACATGAGCCAGAGACATGCGCTTGCAGCTGAGAAAGCCAGTTGTGTCGTGGGCTGCATCAAAAGCAGTTTGGGCAGCAGGTGAGGGAGGGGATTCTGCCCCTCCACTCTGGTGGGACCCTACCTGCAGTGCTGCATCCAGCTCTGAGGCCCACAGCCTAAAAAAGGACATGAACCTGTAGGAGCAAGTCCAGACGAGGCCACCAAGATGCTCAGAGGGCTGGAGCACCTCTTACAAGGAAGGTCTGAGAGGATTGAGGTTCAGCCTGGAGAAAAGAAAGATCTGGAGAGACCTCATAGCACTTTCCAGTACCTGAAGGAGCTACAAGGGGTCTGGAGAGGGACTTTTTACAAGTCCCGGCCATAAGTGACTGGACAAGGGAGAGTGGCTTTAAACTGAAAGAGGGTAGGTTTAGATTAGATATAAGGAAGAAATTCTTCATTGTGAAGGTGGTGAGGCACTGGAACAGGTTGCCTAGAAAAGCTGTGGATACCCCATTCCTGGTAGTCTTCAAAGATTGGATGGAGCTCTGAGAAAACCTGGTCTAGTTTAACTTATCCCTGCCGGTGGCAGGGGGCCTTGGAACAAGATGATCTCTAAGGTCCCTTCCAACCCAAACCATTATGTGATTCTATGAGAACGGAGCACTAGAGCAATTTGTTCAACTCTTCAAACACAAGTCACTTAACGTAACTATAGAAACAACTGCCTGGACAACATTTCCAATTAATTTTATTACTGAACAACAGCCTCTTGCATTTTTTTTTTATTTCTGCAGCAGTGCTATAATCCAGGAGTGTTTTTTTTAATACAGTTATGCATCTGAAATAAAACTTTAAAACATTCAGTTCTTGGAAAAAAAGAGAAATCTGCATGAAATCTGTGGTAAAGGTAGGAAGGGAGGCTAGGAAATTTTGAGTCCACAGCTGCATTCCTGGATCTACATGATCCAGATACAAATTTTATAGTACATTAGGAAATACCTTGTTTGCAGTACCATGTACCGTACTGTGGTCAGACGCATTTTTTTAAGAGTATGGATAGGCTTTAAAACCATTATACTTAAATATAGCTGAGACATTAGAGTATGTTACAAAAAGTTCTGATGGATGGTTTAAGATTTTAAATCTGAAACAGAATATTGTTTAAATGTCTGACTGTGTAAGACATATAAGCTTAATAATAGAGATGAGTTGAGCAATGGATTCTCTACTTCATTTTTAAATAAGTTTGTACAACTTGATCCTGATGTATCTTGTAGCTTATGAAAGGTATTCTGGTAGGTATTCTTACATATTGACCTGGTGTGGTTTCACTGGTGAGTGATGAGATCTGCTGTTTCCTGTACCCATTGAAAAAATGGTTGTGAAAGCTGATCCTGAACAAAACTGTTGTTACACAGTACATGTAGCTGCAGCAGTGAAAGGACAATAATGTTGAGGTATCATCGCAGTTGACTGATGTGACAGTACAGGTTTATTTCTGAGATGTTCTGGTCTTCCATCTTAGCCATATGCTTTATCTTTTGCTTTGGGCAGATCAGATGTGAGACAGCTGTGATATGGAAGGTTGGCCACCCCAAATTCATGCGGTGCTGTATCTAAGTTAATGTACTCTTGACTCACAGCATGACAGAAATCTAAGTTGAAGACAAGTGTCATTAATTTAATTAATGAAAAGCTGTCCTGTGAAGAGATGGAGTATATTTCTTGAGTGAACAGGCGTGTTGAGGATTTTACTTCTTGAGTGAACTTTTTTCCTGCTTCAGTATGTGAGGAAAATTACTGTCTTAAGTGCTTCACTTCATTCTTCTTTTCTTGCCTTCCCCTCCATCAAATTTGTAGCACATTCAACCTCTTGCAGCAGGGACTGTGGCAGTTGCTACAAGGATTAGGGAGAGCTCTCCTCTTCTTCCTGAAATATAAATGCAGTCTAGAGGTGTGGTTTGGTTCCCATCTGCACTGGGGATGGGCAGCAACTTCAGAGGCAGGAAAATGTACAACTGTGTCTGCAGCAGGAATGCTACACCCTGCTGTCTGGTCTCCCTTGCTCACGTGCTGTCATCTCGTTTTCTAACCATGAGGATTTTTCTTGGTGTATGCGGCTCCCTCTGGAGCATGATTTCTTTCTTAGGATCTCTTAAAATGGTGTAAAACAAACCTGGTGTTACAAGGATCTGAGCACAAGGGAACGTGTCCTCTGCCTTCCCCTTTGGATTTCTGTGGCTGACCGCAGCTGCAGCTTTTGACCATTGCCAAAAGATTACAGTTCAAAAGGTGACAGAAGTGCTTTGCAACCTCAGTCCAGAGAGGTCCACAGTGTCAGTTTTGTCTTTGAGGTGATTATGAGCGGATTAGCCTCTGCTGATCTAAGCAGTTTTTCTGATCATTTCTGTATTGCAGTCTCTAGATGATTTACATTAAAAACAGAATTAAAAGAATAATATATATTTTTTTAGAACAACTGGATGGATTCTTGGTCTTAAAAGAAGTAAGCAAGCCAAATAGCCTTACAATGATCTAATATTATCTCAGTGATAAAGTGTTCACAGTAGAGTGTTTTGGTTTTTATTTTGTTATTTTATTATTTTTTTATTAGTATTACCATAGTTGTAAAATGATTGCCACTTCCTGAGCTGGAGAGGAACAGCATAATAGCTCATACTTTTTTAAAATTTATTTGTTTCTGACATATATGAGTGAATTAAGTCTTAAATAGATTGGAAGAGGAAAAAAGACATACCAACTTGCTGGGAAGAAAACCCCGAAAACTGAAGATTAATTCAGGCATAAGAGTGAAGACATTCCAAGATCAAAACCTCTTATCTCCTTTTAAAACCAGCGCTGCTTTTATACTATCGCAGTGGCACACAGATTGAGGGGTTCACAGGTGTCACTTCCAGAGGGTGGTCAAAGAGAAATAACTTCTTTAAAACATTTACTCAGGTGGATGCTGAATCCCAGCTGAGGCTTATTGGTAATGACCAGTGGGGCAGTAGGGATAGCAACCTGATCTGCACTGGGTAAATCACATCTAATAGCATGAAATTAAAATAGTTTTATGCTGAAGTGATGTGCGCTTTTTCTTTTCTTTCCATTTTTAATTTTTTTTTTCTTAATTCCTAAATAAGTCCTCTGTCAACACAAATATAATGTTAGCCCAATAGATGAGTAAAATGCATTGGCAGGTGTTCCTGAGGGATTTCCCCTGGCACAGCTATGGAGGCTTCTGAGTTAAGGGTGTAATACACTTGAGTCAGCTCTTGTGGCTTCTGTGGAAACTTACCCTATGTTTACTGTGTGTGTATGTAAAATGCCCTTCCTGAACCATCACAGGAGAGAAAGCTTTGTTCAAACATCTGTCTGGAAGTACTGGAGGAGATTTATCTGGAAAATCAGTGAGTCGGACACCTAAGCACAGTTTCTAACTGGCTGAAGGACTCTGAAAAACCAACAGAGAGAATTGTGTAGGAACTGTCTGGGGGTTATTGGTGTGGTTTTTGACAGGTGACATTAGAAAGGGAACAAGTTGAATATGGCATCTTACTGGTCTTACTTGTCAAAATTAATTTGTATTTACACAAATTGCTGTCTGTTACAATTTGAAGAAAGTCCTAGAATTTATAAACTCTGTGAATGCTGCAGTAAGATTCAGACTTGTCTGATTTTGCTGATTTTCTTAATGGCCAGGTACTATTACTAGCTAGTTGTTATGGTCTTGTCAATTAAAAACTGTTCAAATGTTTTTTGACAACTGGTGATACAGCTGTAGTGATTTGTCTCTGTTACTGTTTGTTAGAACAAGAATCATGTCTAATTGAATTAGGTATCTAATGGGTGTGGAATAGTTTTGCTTGTCTTCTAGAAGATTTGTATTATTAAACGTGAAGATGTTAAAGAAATGAATACTTAAAATTATGAAATAAAAGTTCTATGCAGCTTGATACCAAACAGAAGACTTTCTCTAAACTAATTTTGGATTCATATACTGTGATAGTTTGGGCCATAGATTTTTTTAAGAGATAAGAGGATAACACTTGATTGAAAGATTTCTGGTGGTGAAGAAAATACAACAATCTTTGGCAACAGCTTGCAGTAAAAAAACTTCAGTTGTGTTTTCTTAATCTAAATGTGTAACTTTCATCTTCTAGACTGAAGAGTCTGCACTTTATTTTGCATTATATATGTGTGGTTATATATACATGGGTATTCACATAGTCTATGATTCTTCTATTCTAAATCTGTCATTAGTAAGATCAATAGACCCTAAGACATTATTTTCAAGTAAGGTGTTCCTTGAAAGTACAAACAGGCAGCATGGAAGATTACACACAGGTGCTTTTATGGAAATATAACACATGGGGACTTAATGTGAGAGAGTGGAAACCTAACAATAGAGAGCAAATTTACTCTCATAGGTTGTCACAGGAATCTGCCTTTCTCAGTGGACTGGACGTTTTAGGCAGTTATGTTAAACATGTTTCCTCGTCTTGCTCTGACTTTCCCTGTCTCCATGCTCTGTTTTCTAGTGTATCACATAGAATGAGATACCAGGGTACATAATAAGCACTGGATGGGTTCCCAGCTGATGTAATTGTGTCGTAGAGGCACTGCTCTGCTTGCCTGTCTCTTTCTGTGAGGTTTTATTATTCTGTTACCAGTATCCTAAGCAGCCTTGAAAGAAGTACTGATGTTGTGTATAAAACCAGTGAGTCTGCAATGTTTGGAGGGCTTCAGAAGTGTATCATGGGGAGAGGAAAAAGGATGCCTGTAGCATTTAATGTGACTTGGTGAGCAGCCTGTCAATTAAGACTTGAAAAAAAAAAATCAATTTAGAATGACCGACAAGTCACGGAAAAAATAAAGCATGCCTTAAGGTTTAAACTTTCGGTGCTTGTTTTACCCAGCTGGGCACTCTAGTTAATGTTCACAAGTTTATCTTCTAATGTAGCAGAATAATTCTATAGTAAAAAACCAAAGTATATTGCTCTGGTACACTCAACATTTTTAAGACCACAGCAGTTAAATTAGCTGTTTCTTTTACGAAATATTTCAACTACACTGGCATTCCCAGGTATTTTTTGGTGGCTCTTTCGGAGGTCCTCCTTCCTCAGTGGATGCCACACAGAAGTCACAGTGCTTCCTTTTGGCATTGTGCTGCTGGTCGCCTCATTTTTGATGGAAGAGAGAAATCAAGGTATTGAGTAAGCCAAGTGTTTACGTATTACACACAGCTCTGGTCAAGTGGAGGTGCCTAAACATAGCCACTGTCCAGATCATGAGATAATTTGGAACACTCCACAGTACATGCATTCATTTTTCATGCTTGGTATTCTAAATTGTTGCTTTGCTACGAGAGTTTTTAACTACAGACGTTAATGGTTTATAAAAGATGCACCTGGTGTGTAATTTTTAACACAGAAAAGTAAGTTTTATTTGTGGTTAAGGTATTTTAAAAACTAAGGTTGCTGTAGTCCATAGATGATCAATATTTAATTCTTTGACTGTTCAGGGGGTAGGCAATGCCTCATGTAATTTGTGGATCCTGCAATACTTCTTCAAAAGTATCCGTGCTCGACACGTAAAAGCTATTCCTCTCTGCAATTCTGTATAATAGAATTATATCAGAAATTAAGTAACTTTTCTTTGACTTCAGTGTTTGACCAATCAGTTGCCTAGTTTAGTGTAAATAAAAACGAAGAATTTAAATAAATTCAGTCATAGTGAAACACTTGTTACTATTAATTTGGTGAGGTAAGTTTGTTTGGTTTTTTAAAATATTTGTATAATGTGGGATAGACTAAAACATTCCAAAAGGATAAATTATAATATCATAGCAAATAGGCTTTACAGAAAATTTAAAATTCTGTTTACTTAAAATTTCTCAGAAATGGAAACAAATCTCCTAGTTCTGAGTACAGGGGTCAATTATATATTGATAATTTTTTGTTCAGAATTTATGGGGTTTTTTGTTTTAGTTTGTTGTCAATTATTTTCACAGGCTGATCCAAAGAAGGTGATTCAGATGGTCACAAGGCATGTTGCTCAGTACGCCCATGCAGACTGGCCTGAAGAAGTCACCACTTGGATAAATCAGCTGCATTACTACAATGAACGACTGCTGGACTTAACTCAAGCTAAGACTCTTCAAGGGCTTGGCAAAGGAGTGGATGTGCAGAGGTTTACAGCAGATGCACAGTACAAGAGAGAAACAATACTAGGATTGGCAGAGTAAGTAATGTCTATTAGGTTTGTTTTCTCTATTTTAGAATAGAATAGCTTTAAGCTTTAAATTTGGAGAGTAAATTGAAAGTAGTGCTGACCTTCAGGAGAAGTACTTGGTTTAGAAATTTACACTGTAATGCTGCTACAATTGGAGCTTTTTCTGTGTAACTGCTCTACTTAAATGAAATGTTGCTCAAATAAATGGATTTATAACTTTTAACTGAATCTATAACTCTTCATTTACTCACTGCTAATATTAAAGTTAATCAGAGATTAGTGAAATCAGAGCATAGGTGAAGGTTTGGGCTCTTCCTTTCATCTCTTTAAACCTGCCCTAGCAATCTATTAGGGTATGCCCATGCATCAAAGTTTGGCATGAACTATAGTTAAAAACAAAAAAAAAGTTGTTAAACTGTATTTTACTCTTAATAATTTAGTTAGAACTGCTGTTTATCACTTTATTTTTTCCCTGTAGTCATTTGCAAGTAGTTAAGCCTTCACCCCATATGTGCTGATATTTAGCATGCTTTTGTCTCACATTTCAAAAATCCAGAACACAAAAAAAAATAAATATAGGATAGTACTTTTCATTAAAAAAAATACCTTTAATTAATATCTGCATGCAGGTACTTCAAGCTGTGAACAAGTCATGAATATGACGTGTTTTAGGGACAGTCACAGCTGAGTAGTTGATAGAAAGTCAGAGGAAGAGTTCTCTGCAATAAGAAGCTTTAAATATAATCTTAGCTAGATTTTCAACTGATGTCTGCATAAAGCTTTTGAAGAGTATATTTAAATGTTTTCAGTTTTTCACCTGTGTAGCAACTCATAGCTACAATTCCAATAGAAATTTGCTACTAAACAGAATTGATATACTGAATAAGAGTAGTTGTGTTAGGTCAGGCTTTGAACACTAAGCTGCTGCTTTACATCTGTGAAATCTGTACCTGCACAGATTTTGTCACTGCATTCATAAAAATAGCTTGTAATCATCTTTTGATATTTCCATTGGAATTACTTGCTTTATATATATTGTTATTAAGCACATATGTCTAATATGTCACTCGGTTACATCCTGATGACTACCTACAGTAACTTCAATACAAATAGCCTTCTGTTATTACAGATACTTACTTGATTGCAGGATTACTTACATTGTCACTCAAGAGTTCATAGATACTGTCTCTTGTAGAAATAAAGTAAATATGAAGAAAAAGTTCCTTACAATAAGTAGAGGTAAAAACACAATATGAAAGGGTTGGAAGAAATGAGGTTTCATAGTATGTGAATGAGAGTGGCACTTCCATATTGGGCAGTTGGAAAGATCCAGTTAATTATTTGTTCAGCTTGCAGCTTCCGTGCTTTAATCTTCTCATTTGAGTCTTAATCTGCATTTTCTAATGAAAAAGATGCACAAATTCAGGGTAATTGTGTAGCATATTTGTTCTTATTTTTTAAGTAAGTGCCTCATGTTTTTTAATTTTTTTTATGAAGTTCTGTTTGCAGGAACAACACCTGGAAGAGATAGCATCTTATTTACAGAACAATTTGCTAAAACTGCCTAACCAGTAGTTGTCTGTTTTATCTTCCATATTTGGTGTATATCTTTGGAGGCTATTGTGTGTTGGTTTTGCACCAGTCTTGGTGGAACACCAGCAAAATACATCCAAAGCGTGCCTGTGCTGGAGCTTTCAGTGAGGATTCCTTTGGCAGTCCTCAGGCTCACAGTGACAGGCAGTCAGGGCTGGGCATGAAAAGGGGTGTGTAAAAAGAATTTAAAAGGTTGTTTGCAAGGTAATGGACATTTTTTTCAGCTTTTCATTGTGCAACAGCTGCTTGGTTTTGTAATTTTCTTGACAATGAATAAATTGCTTATTATTGTTCTTCATTTATATGGTATCATTTCCTTAAACCACCATTGCCTCAGGCTGCCACTGCATGCCGCTCTTAGACAGGAAGGGAGGATTGTAGTATAGCTTATAAAATTCCAGGAGGAATGCATCCCACTAGCTCCAAGAGCCACTCCAGATTTGTATGATTGACTGGATTATTTTGCAACTAAAGCATTCATACCATCTTCCTCTTTCACTGAATCACAGAATGGTTGAGCTTTGAAGGGGCCTCTGGGGGTCATCATGCCCAGCCTCCCTGCTCAAGCAGAGCCACCTGCCTGTTCACATTAGATACATTTTAAAGAAGTTGTTCATGGCAGTCCTATTACGAAGTAATTACACACAGATAGTGTTTCTCTTGGAATTATCCTAAAGAGGAAAAACCCAACCAAACTGAAACCAAAACCCAAAAATCCCAGCTTTAGCCTTAATAGTATTGCTTCTATGCTGGCCGAAAACCAAGAACCATTTGTCTCTATTTGAACCATACTATACTGAATTAGTAAAAGTTAGTGTGAAGTTAACTTCAGGCTTTCATATTTTACTATATTCTCCGTCTATTGTTTTGTCAAAGGGATTATGCAATAACAGAAAAGCATTTTTTTTTATTTTAGGACAGAGTGAGCTGGACATCTTCACCCGTTTTGGTCTGCAAATACTAAGAGTGTTTCTGTCTGTGAACTTCTAGGAAGAGCTTTGAGGATTTATATACCAGTTGTGCTAAAACACTGTAGGTGTAGCAACTAAATCATATAAATGCTAACTGTGACAAGTTACATCCTTCATCACTTTGTAATTGAAATAAAATGAAAACCGAGATTTTTGCTTTAGCACAGGGTTGAATAGAAGCTGCCATTGAGAAACAGTGTTTGGTGGAGTAGGTTTCTGTCTTTGGAATATCTCTGTCATTTGTTTTTTTCTTCTATTTTTTTTACTCAAATGGAGCACCAAGTGTAAGTAAATGCAGGAAGACACTTTTTTTATTTAAAAATTTATCTATGTTCTTGTTTTATGAAAAGAAATTAAAAAGAAGAAATCATGAGTTTTCTAACATAAGGATTTATTTTCATGTCATGTCTCATAGGGCTTAACATAACTTTTCTTTCATGTCTCTCCTCTGCCAGAACACTTGAAGAAAATGTCTATAAAATTGCTATTTCTTTGGCTCAGCGATACAGCGTTCCACTTTGGGAAGTTTACATGACCCATCTGGAATTTTTATTCACTGACAGTGGGTAAGTTGTCTCCTCTGCAAATGCACGTACGATTCTGTTACACAGAAATAAATGCTAAGGTATGACAGAATTGAATTATGTTGGGGGTGGAGTTCGGGTTGTGTGTTCATTTGTCTTGTGTTGGGATAGTATGGGAATTTTTGTCTTTTCCATGTAATGCTTCTGTAACCAGCTGTGAAAACTGGTATTGCAGGCAAGGTTATAAGTCCCTTTGTGTCTTACTGTTCTTCAGAGTATTCCAGGACTTTTGTTTCAGTGTTCAGGTTTCCGTAACTTTGAATATTTAGTTCTCTCTTCCAGTAGCAACTTACCTTGTAGTTACTCGTACAGTCCTTGTAATATGTCCTGAAACATGATAGTTTCTCTATTTTTTTAAGAGTTTTGGTATTTATTGACCTCTATTCTACATAATAGTAGAGGAAATAAATATATTGGAGCTCCCTATTCACATTGTGCATCTGTTCATCTCAGTTTCATTTTTTGATAGAAGCATGCTTTTCCTTTTAAGGATGTTTTACTGAAACTGTTCTAGCCTACAAGATTATGGCAGACCAGCACTGGTCTGGCATAAGGGGAGGGGTGCTTATAGTTTCTATTCCAGAGTGGTTTCAGGGCCTTTATTTGTTAACTAATTTATTTATTTTAACCTCTGACATCTTGTTAGTCAGGCACTTCTTGCTTACTGAAAGATGAATAAACCCATTTGATGGAAGACCAAGCTACTTGCCTGAATAGCACATGCAGACGACAGTGATGTAGAACTCCCTGTGTAATGCAGCAGCTCTTATCTACTGTTCTGACAGACAGGATCAAATTAATTTGGTTTGTTTCGAGTGTTAAATTCCTAAAGCACCTTTAGCTTGCAGCAGTGTTTGTACCTCTCTTAACATTAACTATTAATTTAAAAGCATTAAAACATTTCATAGAACATGAGGGATAAAAAACAAAGCCTGGTGAATTATCTGGAAGAAGATGAAATAATGTTCTGAGATTTTCTTCACTTCCTCCAGAAAACAGAGAAGTCACACCCTCTAAATTTTGATGCTGCTAAATTATTTACTGCTTTAAACAAAACAGACAGTGAGGATATAAACATGGCAACACTGGAGTGAATGTGAAAGAGCCAGCTGCTTTCTCTGGGAATAGAATATTACCTAAGGTGTTTTGCAACAGTTTTCTATCATTTCTTTGTTCTTGTCCTCCTTGAGTTAGTATGCAGAGAATGCTGAAATCACTGAAGTACAGAGTAACCATATTTTCCCTAGTGAAATTCAAAAAAAGTCTTAAAAATTGATGTATAATAGCATAATATGCTGCTGAGCATGTTTTTGTTGTATCATAATCTCATTTTAAAATTGATTGACAGCATATGACCATTACAGTATATTTGAGTCTTGGGATTATGACATTAATAATACATGTTTCATTATGCTTTCATTCTGAACTGAAAAGAAGTTTATTCTGACTTAATCTCTTTAACCAAATACGCAGGATTTCTATAAGCCACTTTACATAGGGAGAAGCTGAGAAGAGCTTCATAATTTGTATTAACATAGTTAGTTTTAACTATTTCTTTGATTACTTGATGACAAAGAAATATGACTTTTTTGTGGAATATGAGTCTAAAAATCATTCAGAATGACATTTTTTAAAAATTAAACGTAAATTTAATTATTTCTTTTGAAGAATCTGATCACATTTGATTATCAAAACTCTATAAAATGCAATTTATGATTTCAGCAACATGAAATTTTATTTGCCTATCACAGAACCTCTTGTTCCAGAATCTTTCTGAACAACACTATGAACTCTTCCTATCCACAATCAGCCCTGCCCTAAAAACACAGCCAGCATCTGCCAATCCTGTTCATATAATTTAATGCTCAACTAGCCTTTAGTTGGAACTTTGGGTATGAACACAAAAAAATAGTCCGATCACACTCTTGAAATACATCACATCCAAGTGTCTGCTTTGCCTGATATGAAGAGTGGATGGTGCTTTATTTCCATTAATACCATACTTGTCTTCATTAATATTGTAGAAAAATTAACAAATAGGAAGAATGTATAGAATTAAAATAGTGCTTGCAAGGTTAACAATCTTGGGGAAGGTTGTAGATGTAAAAATAACTCAAAAATATCTTATTCTCCCTTAGAAATCAGTTAATTTTTAAACTGAGAAGGTTGTGTTTGTGGTATTTGCTGTAACAAAATCATCTTTAGGAACAAAACTGAGACATTTTACTTGGATATTAAAGAGAAACACTAACTTATAGCTTGTATACTTGGGGGGAAAAATGATGAAATTCTAATTGAATCAGTTTTAAAGGTAGAGGAAAAATCGAATGGTATTGGAAGACATCAGATTTCCAAATGAAATGTACTATCTAATGTACTATATGATTGGACTGTGGAGAGACTTGAGGTAGGAATCATCTGTAGGTTACTTTTGTTAGATTTAGGTAAATCTTTTAAGTTGAGAAAGATATAAACTTAAGATGATAGGCACCCATTTTTCTCCCAGCTGAGGGAAAAAGGAGTGATTATCTTTTATGTAGTCAGCTGGAGGTGTCTGAACTCAGGCTGTGAAAGAGCTAATGTATTCTTTCCAAAAGATTCAGGAAAGAATTTCCTGAAGCAGTGAGACTGACTGAGATCAACCCCAAGGCTTGCTGATATTTTTATAAACTTTCGTGGATGACAGTTTGAGAAGCAATTTGGGAAACTGTCGAAGTGTCCTAAGTATGAATAATAGTGTCAAATAGATTAATTGCTGGGCAAGAACCAATTTTCAGTGATAATATCTCTCAAGGTATGCACAGGTACTCATCAACTACAGAAAATAGAATGTAATGGGTTGGGAAAACTTATAACTGGGCAGTAGGATCTTCGAGCATCATTCAGCCACAAGTGGTTGGTCGGTTTGTTCAATAAGGTCTTCCTTTACACATACCCTGGACGTATGTTTCCTTTTACATATAACTATACTCACAGATGTGAAATCCTGCTTTGAATTCCATTTCAGTATTCATAACCCTTAATCTGCATGTCCAAGTCAACAGATAACAGGATTGGGAAATACAAGAGTTGCTTAGCTTTTGTTTATAGAGCATACAGTTATCTAAATGTTTGTGAGTGGGACCTTAAAGAGAGGAGAGGATTGTCCTGTCTTCCAGGTGTGGAGCTGTAAGAGTCTTTCATGGCACATCCAGGCCTTTAAGCAAAAGTTATTTGTAAACACAGGTTATCAACGCTGGAAATAGAAGAAAGAGCACAAAGTCTTGGTCTGTTTGAGACTTTGAAAACCAGTCCTGAAACCTTCCATGAACACATGGTTAAATATGTTTACCCAAGTATTGAAGGCCAAGATCACCAGCGGTTTCTTTACTATTTTACACTCCTGGAAAACTGTGGTTGCTCAGAAGTGGTAAACCATACTCTTAAACCTGAAACTCACATCCGACTCCTGAAAAAATTCAAAGCAGTTGCACCAGGTAGGAGAGTACCTGTTTGTTTTCTTCATAGCTGTATTTATTATTCTATTATGTAAGTATTGGCATGATTATGCTTAGCTAGTTTATGTTTCCAGGTAATTGTTTTCTCTCTGTGAGCATAGGAGATTAATACAATTAATATAGGTGTAAGTTCCTTCTCTCTGTTTTACTTGAAATTTATTTGACCACAGCAAGAACAAACTAGTTAAGAACAGGTTTCTGTTAGTGATGCAAGTTAAAATTATTGGCGATATTTCATAGTGAATTTTTAAATGAGAAGTATCAAGTTCCTAGAGTATCATTTTTAACACTACAAGTTTAATGTGAATATTCTCAAAGGACTTAAGACAGTTTACCTTTCAAGAGTCTGAATTACAGAATATATTAGGGACTTTATGCATTTTGTGTGTTTGTTTGTCTTAAAGAGGATAATTTTTTGTTGTGTTTTACCCTTGATGTTACCTTTTGCTTTTCCAGAATTACAGCATTGTTTGTAGTCCTACATTTTCAGACAATTACTGTAAAATACACTGCTGCTAAGGACTCTGAAATTTTGAATACTGCTTTCAATTTGCTTGTTAGTTGGGTACGATCTTGAATTTTAGTTGTACAACTCCAAATCCAGTTTCAGAATAAAAAATACACATTGTATGGCATTACTTCCTATGGGGATGAATTAATTGTTCAATATTGGAACCTCATGTGTATTGTACATTAACTGTGCTGCAGAGTTTGAAGAGACAGTGCATATGAATTCATGTATTGCAGGAAGAAAAAAGGTCAATAATTTTTTTGGAGAGGAGGGATAACCTTCAGTTCTTATTGATGTTAGTCATTACTCAAGTTCTGTGATGCTTGCCAAAGAAAATTCTGCCAAGAAGTTATTGTTTACCTTCAAAGCTATTAAAAAAATCATCCTGGGACTACATCAGGCGTAAATTAGTTAGTTTGTGTGCTAAAAAATTAAATCTTTGTGTTACACCCCTAATCAAAATTTTCAGTGTTCAGCATAGTTTAGAGATGGGAGTCAAGGAACAATATCTAAGTGTTTATAGAGGTTGCATGCCCAAAATATATGAATGAGACATGGCAATAGAAGTCAGTTATCTTAGGAATGATATGCCAAGGAAATAAAACAGTATCATTGATAGAAATACTTTTGTTGTTGCTAGATTAATTTGCAAGGATGCTCTTCCTCTAGGAATCAGAGTAGTAACATGACTCTTGATTTTATAAATATTGATGTAAATCGATCTACATGTCCTATCTCTAGCTGACCTTATTTAGTTTATTTGTAGTTAGTGCCTTGCAATTTTTGCTAAGTGGTAAGTACCAGTTGTTACATGATCAGAATACATATTTTAAATTAATGACTTGTGCCTTGACTTGCATGAGGTTTTCTAGTGTGTATATTTAAATTCTAGCCTGATTGTATATACTATATATATGTTCTTCCTTCTTTGAGGATCTGCTTTTTTTAGGTTGTGTCACAGAATCACAGAACAATTGGGGTTGGAACGAACTTTAGAGATTATCCAGTTCCAAATCCCCTGCCATGGACAGGAACACCTTCCTCTAGACCAGGTTGCTCAGAGCCCCATCCAATCTGGCCTTGAAAAATTAACAATTCCAGGGATGGAGCATCCACAGCTTCTCTGGGCAGCCTGTTCCAGTGACTCACCACCCTCACAGTGAAGGATTTCTTCCATATAGCTAATCTAAATTATACCCTCTTTCAGTTTAAACCCATTCCCCCTTGTTGAATTGATATATAATGTTAAAATATGTGCCATGGATTGAGAGATTTCACGTGCACCAGGACATCATAAAATCCCAGTCTGTCAGTATATATGTTTGTAAAAGGGGATGGGCTAGAGTCTTCTTAGTTCTGCAGATACTGGTGTATTCATTGTTTTATGTGTAATTGCGGAGTGTGAGTAGTTTTAATTATGAGTAACTTTCACCTCTTTCTCCTTCTGTCACTAGGTCTTAATTACAAAAAACTAACAGATGAAAATGAAAACCCTCTGGAAATACTGGAGCCCATCCTTACAAGTCAAAATATCTTATCTATTTCCAAACTGGCTCTCAAAATTCCTAAAAAAGATGGCAGCATGCTGTCACCAAGTTCTGTTTATGCTGTGTGGTTGCAAAAACTTTTTTGGAATGGTGATCACCATCTCATTAAAAAAATACCAGAAACCATGGATGAGTGGCTACATGCATATGATATGTGTTCAAAATACTTTGATAGACTTGATCCAGATGATATTGTTACTTTCATTGATGAAATTACTTTCTCCTCCAAAGCTGTCACAAAGGTAAGCAGATATTTTTTAAGAATTTTAGTCCTCAGGTGAAGCATATAGTATATGAGTTTAATATAGTATCAAGAAGAAAGTCTCAGTAAATGTTATATTTTTCATTTTGCAGTATTTAAAGATAAATTTGTAACCCTACCTTGCTGTGCCTACCTCTTCTTTTTATGACTGCCAATATGAAAAAAAGGCATTTTTATTCAGTTAGGAGAGTTTGCTCTGTGGACATGAGAGTTTTGATGGAACCCCAAAATCCCTGTGTTCTCATTCAACAGAGAATAAGATATCCTGTATTTCATAGAGTCATAGAGTGGTTTGGGTTGTTGGAAGAGACCTTAAAGACCATCTAGTTCCAACCTCCTTGCCATTGAGGGTTTCTGCATTTCTTCCATATATCTAATCTATATATACACCTATAATCTAGGGTGTATATATATATATAATATCTATATATACCTATAATCCAATCTGTATAGTACTTTATAATCTGTATAAACCTGCCCTCTTTCATTTAAAGCCATCCCCCTTGTCCTATCACTACACACCCTTTGGAAAGCTCTTGTGCAGGGCTCCTTTAGGTGCTTGAGGGCTGCTTTAAGGTCTTCCCAGAGCCTTCTCCTCTCCTTACTGAACAGCCCCAACTCTCTGAGCCTGTCTTCATAGGAGAGGTGCTCCAGCCCCCTGAGCATCTTTGTGGTCTTCTCAGGGCTCAGTCAGTCCCACTGTCCCTGTCTTTAATGTAGATGTTAAATAGTGCCAGTTCCAATACCGACCCCTGAAGAATGCCACTTGTCATCTCTCCATTTGGACACTGAGCCCTTAATGCAACTCCTTGCATGCACCCAAGCCAGCCAGTTATTTATCCACCAAGTGGTCCATCTGTCAAATCCATCTCTCCAGTTTGTGTCATGCGGAACAGCGTCAGATGCCTTGCGCCAATCCAGGTAGATGACGTCAGTTGCTCTTTCTTCATCCATTAATTCTGCAACCCTGTTATAGAAGGCTGCCAGATTTGTCAGGCATGATATGCCCTTAGTTAGTGAAGCTTTCTTTTATCACCAGTATACCTGCAGAAGCTTTTCTTGTAGCCCTTGGCGTCCCTGGTAAGATTTCATTCTAGCAGTGCTTGAGGTTTCCTAACCTGATGCCTGGCTGCTGGGACAGTTCTTCATCTGCCTTACAGGGTACCTGTCCTTGCCTCTGTAGCCTTTCTTTTTGATGTTTTGGGTTTTTCCAGGAGTTTCTTGTGCATCCATGCAGGCCTCCTAGCATTTTTGCCCAACGTCTTTGTTGGTATACATTACTCCTGAGCTTGGAGGAGGCAATCCTTCAATATAAGACAGCTTTCTTGAGTCCGTCTTTGCTTTATCCCATGGTACTCTACCAGGCAAATCCCTGAAGACGCCAGAGTCTGCTCTCCTGAAGACCGGAGTTGTGAACTTGCTGTGTACCCTCCTCGCTGCACTAAGGATCTTCATGGCCACTGCAGCTCAGGCTGCTCTTGAGCTCCACATTCCCCCCCAGCCCTTCCTTGTTGGTGAGAACAAGTTCCAGTATAGCACCTCTCCTAGCTGGTTCCTGTATCACTTGGAGAAGGACATTGTCATCAATGCATTCCAGGAACCTCCTGCATTGCCTGTGCCCTGTTGTGTTGTCCCTCCACCAGATACTGGGGTGGCTGTATTTATTGACTTGTGCTTATCCTAAAATTCATTGTGCCACAGGCTTGTGCTTAGTACCAGGCTTTTGCAATCAGAATAAGATGTTCCACAGAGAAAGTATTCTGGCCCAGTGCATGTGGTTTCTAAGCACTGTAATAATATAAATTACAAACTGTCATCATCTCCATCTGGCTGAAAGCCTGGTTTTGAAAGAATGTATTTTGATGTGTGTAACATATATTACCGGATCTGGAGTTTCTTTTTGCCCAGTGAAACCTACTTGCAAGGATGTTTCTAGCATAAAGTTTTACCCATGCTTTCTTACGTATCTTTACTGTGATGCACAAAAGAGAAATGAGATTTCTTAGATATTACCTTATTAAAAGATCTAGAGATGTCTTCACTAACTTGATGTGAAATGAAAAGATGATAGAGAAAGTGTTCTTCAAGGGTTTTTGTATCCTCTTTATTTTGGTTTGTGACAATTTTTCTGAGGTATTTATTCACCATGTTTAATGAGGTGAATTTCAGTTTGTTCCCTCTTTAAATACTGTTTTAATGTTCCCACAATATTAGTATAGGTTTATTGTTGCCTTTCCCTGGGCTTAGATTTGAAAGCCAAACATGGTTAGAGGGGAGAAAAGGGTTTTACCTCTGTATTTATTCAAGGATCCTTTGGTGCATCACATCCAGGTAGAAAGCCCCCCCGAGTGCACACTGAGAATGCACACCCGAAAGTGCCCACCAGGATGCCCACCCCAAGAATGCACCAGGGTGCACCCCCTGAACAATGCACTGCACAAATGCATGCATGCACGAATGCACAAAATGCACCCCCCCGATGATTTGCATATACAATTACAGACCTTGCAAATTAGCATATCTATCAAAGATTCCCCAATGAGAGGCTCAAGAGAAGCCCCCGTCCCGAGGAACCTTCCCCCTGGATGGGCCTATCTTGGTTTACAGAATGTGTTCTGGAGAGGACCTTGGTGTCTGGGGCTTTCTGACCCAACTGCGAGGTTTCCAAGATGTTTGGTCTCTTGGCTTAACGGGACTTTGGGTCTAAGCTCGTTATCAAACTTGGGGAATTACAAGTATGTGGGCTAAAAGCACTAAGGATACATGCAAAGCTGTATAAAAGGGTATATGAAAAGGGTATATAAGAGGGGTATATGAAAAAGCAAAAAATCATCATGGCATCATACTAGAACCCATCTAACCCATATCTGTAATAGAATTTGGTGAAAAAAATGGCTAGCTGTGAAAATAAGGAGCTTTGTCAGCACAAAATTTATGCTGTGATCTGACTGTCATGGTAGAACAAAATGTTTTATCTCTAGTTCCATCAGCTGTCTCTGAAGCCTTTTTATCAAAACTATTGCCTTGGCTTAGGTGTTTTGAACCCTTTTATCTCATAATGTTACTTTTTCATGCTTATGAGCAAAGATTGAGACTCGTCCTGAGATTTTAATTGTCAGACTTGACCCTGGACTGAGGTAGCAAGGGCATGACTTGTCTAATGAGAAGGAAATACTGACTTTACATATGGTCACTGCTAGTGACTACTTGAAACTCTTGCTGTTAATGTGTCTTGGGCATTTCAAGGTTATTTCTCATTCATTCCAGATGAATGATGCAGGGAGAAAGTGGGTATCTTCCACTCTGTGTCTGTTTTGAAACACATTGATTATTTTCCTTTGTTTGTTTCTATTCAGGATTTTAATACATTTTTCTACTCTCTTGAGAGCAGAGAATAGGATAGCATGAAAGAAATACTGATGGAAAGATGATTGTGGTTTGTGGTTAGGCAGAATTTTGTAGTAGAGACCTGTTAGCTTTTTGGCCATGAAAGATGCTCAAGAAGTACTTGAAACAGTTGGTCAAATCATCTAATGTGCCATGCACTGGGTTTGGGATTGAAACAGCTGTTTAACCAGCTTGCAACTAGTTTTTCCTCAGGATCCTGTTCAATTTTCAAGTAGAATTTTACAACGAGAAATTATCATTGTAGACCCTGGAAACTTATCTTTCAGGTCTCGTTCTTCACCTTTCATCTGAAAAATGCTTCATACATAAAAGCTGCCTTTTGGCTTGCACCTGTTACTTAAATTTTATGTGTTTTGAGGCTGCCCTGGTCATATGCTCACGCTTTTAATCTCTAATTCAGCACTTTCTTCCCAGCCCAGTTCTATGGCCAAATACTTTACTCTATCAGTTTCCTGTTCCCATAACATGCACATTTAGGTATTTCATGGAAGTGCTGATACTTAGTCAGAATGCAAAAAACTATTATCAAGAAATAATTTGTGCTGTCACTGAGAAAATTGAGCTTTCTCACATAGAGGAAATTTGAGAGGAAGCTTACAGTGAGATAGTGAAGTGGGTTTTTTAGGAGTGCTAAGAGGTGAATTGGCAAAAAAACCCAAAAAACAAATGTTGCATACCATCTCAGCTCTCTTCTACCCCTTCAAAATGTCAGAAGGGGAAGGTGGGAAAGGAGAGAGAGAGTAGTCCAGGGAGATGATGAGATGCACTCCACTGTTTTCTTGTAGAACAGTACCTCCATCGAAAAACCCCTTTTTGTCAGAAACAATCGAGAAAAGTCTCAAGTGCTAAGGGGTAATGGGATGTTGGCTACATAGCAGTGTAGACTACATGAGTTCAGCTTCAGAGGTACCATTGCTGTTGTCACCATGTGGGAACTTAGGAAACAGACATCAGAATATCTCCCTCTGTTCCAGTATGTCAGTAGAGGTAAGGAGAGGCAGTGATGGGCCAGTAAAGCAATAGGCAGCTGCTTCTATTTGTGTGTCACTTGGATATGGCAGAGAACCTGGGAGCCAAATGTGTAATTACTCAAAAGGGAATGAAAACACAGGGGTTTAGTGCTGGCTTCTGCAACTTGTTCTTCCTGACAAAGACAGGAATGTGATGGGCTTTGACAGGAGCCCTCTTACTCACCTGTTCCCTTCCACATCCTCTTTGTTCTAGCTTTCTCATGAATTGGGCCAGCAGTGACTGAATGAGAAGGTGGATGAATGAGCAGTGCTTGACTGGGCAAAGGGATTGAAAAAATGTCTAAACTGGAGAAATGGATGAGGAGTTTGCATTTATGAAAAGGCAGCTAACATTGTTACACTGACTGTAGTTCAGGATGTGACGCAGTTTTAGGTACTTTTAGCACTAAGAGGACAGAGATTCTTTTCTCCCATGTTTGTTACAATCAGTAGAAATGAGTTACCACCTGAAAGATGAGATGCAGTTCCCAGGCCTTAAGGGTTCATAGAAGGGTGACATTGTGTGGTGGGAACTGAGTGATGCATCATAGTGGGACTTCAATAAATCATAGACCCAAAGTAACATGGTTAATGTAGTTGAAGAAGGTAAAGATTGATGCAATATTTTTTGTGTGTTTATGGTAAATGAAACGGGCAAAGACCTTAAGCCTTTGTCAGTACCTTCCTCACACATTGAAGGACTGAAGTATTGATCCCTTGACCACAGAAGCTTGCTGCTGCAAGCAGTTGAGAATGTTCCTGCTTGTGGCACTTCTACTCAGAAATGCTTTTAACTCTGTATAACTCTTTAAGTCTTTCTGACTACATAATAAATCATTCTATCCCTGTAATGTTAAGAATAGGCTATTTGCGTGTATGGAACAGATTTCTTCCTGTATGGGAGGTATTCCAAATATTCATTGGAACGACTGCATATATTTTTGCATGCATTTTGAATCTGTCATCTTTTTTCTCAGCAGCTCCGTTTGCTTTTAAGTAATACTGATGTCATAGATCCTTAATTATAGCAATGATCATATCAGCTTTTTATTGTGATGATTTCCCATTTGTTCCTGTTTCTGTGATCTTTGTGAAGCATTTTAGATAATTTGGGGATTTTATTTTTTTATTATTCCTTCATTGCCAGCATTTTGTTCATTGTGCTAGAGATTTGGTTATGTCTTCAAAGAACCATCTGTTTCAGAGCTCATAGGTCATTGCCCTGATGGTTTTTTGATTAACAGTACTCTGGAAAAAAAGCCTAGCACAACAAAAACACAACTGAAAACAATCTTTTTTAATCACTGTGTTTTCATTATTGAACACACACTACAAATGTAGATTGGCACAATATGTTGATTAGGAAGAAAAGGCTGTAGCTTCAGATAGGAAGAGCAGAATAAAAAGCAGTCATATCATCAGTCAGGTCTTTTGTAGGGAAAGAGAAGCTGAAATTTTCCTTACATGGGTACTTTCTCATAGCCTTCCATAGACTCAGCCACGTTCTTTCAGACTACAGCTGATGACATTTTTTGTTTAACATTCCATCTTTTATAACTTCTTTTCCAAATTCTGATTGAAAAGAAATTTTCTTATAACTTAGTGATTTTAGTTGAAAGGTTGACTTACTTTCTCTGAGTCAGTAATACTCTTTTGACCATTTTCTTTTCTTTTTTACTTCCTCAAGCAGGAATACAATGTCCACATTTTGACCACATACCAAAAAGGTGTGGAATGGGAACCTGTTACAACTGGATATTACCCTGCATCATTTTCTTGACTATAAAGACACTAAATGCTGTTTAAAACAACTGTATAAAAAGCCCAGTAAAAAAAAAAAAAAAAAAAAAAAAAACGCCCAAAAAATGTTCACTATCTTTTGTCTGGCTGATTGACTTAATGTTGTATAAAACACTAAGGAAAAAGACAGGGCATGACATTGCCTGAAGGTGTACAAGAAATATTCTTACATAGCGTGACTGCATTCAGATGTTAGTTTTTGAATTACTTGGCTTCATTTTATCACTTTTTATCACTGTGCTCCAGTTCAGTCGGTTTGCCTTGCCTGACCTTGTTTTGTTCATGGATATTGACTTCTTTTTCTGGTGCTTCTTTTTCTAGTATCAGTACAAGGTACTTTCTTGTGCCTTTCATTTATATAGTTATTTTAATTAAATCTGCTCCAAGAGTGTATAACAGGAAACTTCTCTAATAATATCTTTTCTTTAACTGGTTCCTTACATACATTAAAACTTTTTCCAGATGAATTTTACAGGGTCTGGTAGGAATGAAGTTAACTTTCATCATAGCAGCCTCAGTGGGGCTGTGCTTTGGATTCGTGACTGAAACAGTGTTGATACCACATCAGAATTTCAACTTGCTGAGCATTGCTTGTACAATGTCAAGGCTTAATTTTTATCTCAACACCTCAGCCCTGAGGAGGCTGCAGGTAGGCAAAAAGTGGTCAAGGGACACAGCCAGGACAGCTGACCTGAGCTGGCCAAAGATGCATTCTGTGTCGTCTAATGTCATGGTCAGTGGTAACAAAGAGTTGAATAAGATTAGAGGGATGGAGCACGTCTCCTATGAGGAAGGACTGAGAGAATTGGGATAGTTCAGCATGGAAAAGAGAAAGCTTTGGGATGACCTAATTATGGCCTTTCAGTACCTGAAGGGAACCCACAAGAAAGATGGAGAGAGACAAGAGCATGTACTGACAGGACAAGGGGCAATGGCTTCAAATTAGGGGAGAGTGGGTTTAGATTAGACATTAGGAAAAATGGTTGCCCAGAGAAGTTGTGGATGCCCCATCCCTGGAAGTGTTCAAGGCCAAGTTGGATGGGGCTTTTAGCAACCTGGCCTAGTGGAAGGTGGCCCTGTCCAAGGCAAGGGGGTTGGAACTGGGTGGTCTCTAAGGTCCCTTCCAACCCAGGCCATTCTGATTCTGTGATTTGGCGGCAGATACGGAACTGGACCCAACTGTTTCATCTGAATATCAAAACACATTTTTCATTATGAGGGTGACTGAACACTGGCACAAGTTGCACAGAGGGGTTGTTGAGTCCTCCCACATTGGAGGTATTCAAGAGCCACCTGAACGTGGTCCTTGGCCACTGGCTCTAGGTGGCTCTGTTGAAGCAGATGCCTTTTGGAGGTCCATTCCAGCCATTCTGTGTTTCAGTGTTGCTGGGATCCCGGGTTTCGGTGGCATTAAAAGGAGTGGAGCTGCTTCCATAATCTCACACTTGCATGTTAATCACTGGCAGTAAGAGTAGCAGGGTCAACATCTTCACATGCAAGTAAATGTTACTCGTACTATATTAAGAAATACTTATATACTCTGAAGAGAACGGGCTTATGAGATTAATTTTTACCCTGAGGAGTAAAATCTGTTGAGGTGAAATAGTATGTGATGTTCTTTGGTGTGAAAAGAGATTTTTAGGATTTTTTATTACATATTATAGCCTATAGATTTAAAAATCTTTTTAAACTGCAAAAGCTTTTTAAATATAAAACTTCACGTCACATACAAACAAAGCTTAAGGTAGCCCCAAAGCTACATTTTTATCACTGGCTCTGTTACCAAATCTCATTACTGAAGCTGACTAGAAGTACGGAGGACAGCTATTCATGGTTTGGAATAAAATAACCAGAGAAATGATATATTCATAGTGCTGCATTTTGGCACTCCGCAAATGTGAATGCAAAATTAAAATAGGCTTGGGAAAAACATGTATTTTCTTCCTTCTTTCTTGTTTTTTTTTTTTCTGAATACTTTATTCTGCATGTGCTTATGGCATCATGACTTCTAAACTGGCATTATATTGACACTGTTCTCTAGGATATAAGTTAGATGGAATACTTAAATTGTTTGCCTTTTGTATCTCTCTTAATTGCATTTTGAACATTAGAATGTACAGTAGAAGAGGAAAAATGAAATATGTAGCTGTTTTCTTCTTTTATCATGTTTATAAAATGGATATATAAATCCAGCTGTGGTTGTTAGATTTTAATGTGATGTGGAGACTATGAACTTTTCCATGCTTAGAGTAAAATCTGATATTGAGAACTTGTTCACAGTAACAAACTCAATTACTTAGAGTGGGAATGGAACTGTGTTGCATTTGAAACTGTATGGTAAAATTCCCTTTGTATTGTGTTAAAACTAGCAAATCTTCTTAGCTCTAATAATAATGTCCACTCATTTTGCTTTCATCATTAAAAATATCCAGTAGACCATTAGTGTGGTTTACAGTAACAGCACACAAAAACAGGAGTAAATTCTACATCTTTCACTTGTGACTTTTTATCTCGGGAAGAGGGGGGAAGTATGTAAACTGTAAAACTTGACACTAAATAATCCTCATCAAATTTTTTATGTCTTTACAAGTAGCTAGTTTAATTCATGATGCAAACATCTCTTAGACTTTGTATGAGCAATGCTATAGCAGTTTAATTGCCCTTTAATGATAATTCATCTTATTTCCTGTTCACTGTGTCATACAGATTCAAGCTTTTTCTTCTTTCTTTCTTTTATTCTGTCTTTCTTTCTTTTATTTCTTGTGTATTTCAACTTAAAATTGTTTATGTCATTTTTCAGTATTCCAGTAACTAAAACACCTGATGTTAAAAGTACCTAATGCTTTGGATATAGAGTTCAGGCAGAGGACACTCCCACCCATTCGAAAGTATATTGCAGGCATCCTGAAAACTGTACTTGAAGTTACGAATGAACAAATTATACATGAATGTCTAAAATCATACTTCAGACTTTGTTTTGGACTCCACAGCTGAAGCTGTGTCTTTCCCGAAACAAGAAAGTCAGACTTTGTTTCAGTTTAATGCCTAGATACATCTAGTTGTACAGGTCTTTAAAAATACTATGTAGTTACTATTTTGTGTAACTTGGGCTTTAAGTAGGTTGATTTAAAAATTCTAGATCCCCCTGCTTTTTTTGCTTATGGTTATGGTCTCAGAGATGTATTTTAAACAGTAGTCTAAACCTGACAAACCTTAAGTGAGTTATCAGTCAGTCTTGTAAAGTGATTCTCAGACATCTCTCAATGAAGAATTAAAAATCAAGGATTATAAGGTGGCAGTCTACCAAAATAATAAATATTATTAGGAAAAGAAGTTTCATAATGGTTTAAAATGAACAAGAATAAGTAAAAAGATCAATAAAAAGAAGGTCAGCAGAAGAAAGTAATGGAATAGTGATCACTTAAATAAATGATGAGTTAGAAATAAAGTTGTTTTCCATTAAATACTTCATTTAATTTTATGCTGTGTTGTGGAACAATGGAGCCACCTGACCTCTTGGCACTGCTGTAATACAAATAGTAGTGTACAGGTAATGAATGAATAAATAATTGAGCAATCTTTTTCAGCTGCCAGTTGAAGCCAGGATAGAAGTGACTAAGAAGGCTATTAAGGCAGTCAAACATCTTTCTGAGAAATCAAGAAAAAAAACTTCAGATAATGACATGAAAGGTGCTGAAAACCCATCTGCTGCTTATGAAGAAACTCTGAATCACTTGCAACAATCTCTTGCTCATCTGGAAACACTCACTCACAGTTTTATCACTTATTTGAAAAGCAGCAAACAGGTAATTACTGTAATTACTGATCAAGTGCTTGCTTTGAGTGTTACCATGCCTAGCAATGATAGACATCAATCTTTTGTCATATTTTATTAATATTTTCTACCTTTGCTTTTGTTGACCTGGGTTTTGAAAACTCAGTTCCATCAATCTTTTCTTTTTCTCAGTAACTCCTAGCAGAAAGGAAGACTGATACAGCCCTGAAAATAAGGAGTACTCTGATTAGTGTTCCGAAAATTATCTTTTCACAGGATACACTACAAAAGTATGGCTATTTATATGATCTCTCGAGGTCAGAGAAAGAAAAAATCCATGAGCAAGCAGTAGCCATGTGTATAGATGGTCAGCCCCTGGACATGGTGCAGCAGTTGTTACAAGTGGCTGTTGGAGATCTAGGCCTTTCTCCCCAGGATATTGTCCAATGTGCTATTAAAAAAATTGTATGTATATTGAGGTAAGCAGATTTCCTTAATTAGGCTCAAAAATCTTTCTTCTGGGTTTTTGGAAGGGTTTTTTTTTGGTTGGTTGGCTTGATGTGCTGGTTTTTTGGTGGTTTTTGGTTTTTTGGTTTGTTTTGTTTATCTGTAGTGAGTACTTGTTTGCTTTTAATGTCTGGATTTTGCAGAAAATTAAGCAGTAATAGGAGAGTTCTTTGATTATGCTTCTGTTTGCCTATAATTTCATATTTTTCTGCATTTGGGAAGCCTGAGCAATTTGAACAAAGTAAGACAGAGCTTATCCTGTTTACTGGTGCTTTTTAGTTTAAAGCATTGGCCTTAAAGTATTGTTCCATTATGTGTGTGTGCCCTTGTAAATTTTACAAAACTTCACAACAGCACATAATTCTTCCTTCTTAAACAGAGTTAAAAGGCATGTTTATTGGAAATGGTAACTCATGCAGGCATTTGGGGGGCAGAGGCCTAGTAATGGCTTCTGCCACAACACTGTGTCCTACCAGAAGTCATACAATTTCCATCTTTGGGATAACTTCCTGAGCCATTTCTGGGAGCTGATTATTTTTGTGCTGGTTGGTTTCGTTCATTAGAAATACATTATTCCCCTTCATATTTTTAAGGGGGTGGGGGGAAGCAAGGGAGGATAATTTTATATCATCCATTATAAATTGAAGAGATACTTCTCATTTAACTATTCATACAAAACTCTCTTCTGAAGTATTTGTTTCACAGAGATACATGCAACAAAGAGTATTCTGCTGTTAGATGTCTGCTAAACACTGCTTAGCACTTCTAAGACCAGTTTAGAGAGATAAAACTTTGAGAATTTATCCTATTGTTCTGCATGTAGAAAAATTATATGAGCAGGATGATCTGAATGCACACACCAGGAACTGGAAAACAAGTCTAGCATGGAAAATTTTCTATGGCTCTACTTTTTCTTCAGCATGTATATATATATTACAGCAGATTGAAATGCCACAGATGAAAAGAAAGCAGCCTGTCAAATTGTTTGCAGTCCTCTTTGGCAGAAAATTGATTTCTCCTGTCACTCAGTTTAAGAGTGTTCACAGCATCCTCAGCGATGATAGAGCTTTTGCACAGCAACATAAGTAATACCGCCTTTCTTGTCTGGGTTTGTCCATTTGAAGAAAAATAATTTGGCTTTAGATAATAACTGTCCTGCTGTTCCTGACTAGCAGTGTGATGTATCTGGATACAAAGCTAACAAAGTCCAGTTATTTTGACTATAATGAGTCTCATTAACATGCAGAGTATGAGAAACCTATCAAAATTCTCCTTTCTACTCTGCTTCTTATCAAGACTTTTCTGTGAACTGAATTACTTGTTCTTTATTGCATTGCAAAGCTGGAATGGAATGACTGCAAGTTGATTTAAAGTTCTGGACAGCAACCATCTCCAGTAACTCCTATGCAGCACTTCACTGGAAAGAGGGGAATGACTGTCTCATAGAGAAAACTGTAGAGGCAGAGATGGGAAAATGAGTTGGAAGTTTCAATTAAAATTATTTGGTGTGTGATGTGACCTAATGTGGTCAGTAGAAATATTCCACTCCCACTCCTGCTGCTTTTTTTGGGAGAAGAAGGGAAAGATAATTTCATATCACTCTGAACTATGTAAAGTTTGTCTACTACAATCATAAAGAGCATGAAGTGAAAATCTAGCATAAAATAAAATAGAGAATACATGAGATGATATCCTCCCTATGATAAAATTCAGAAAGGGGTAATATTATAAAGAACTAAATAGAATCTAAATATAGGGAGGAATTAAAAGTAAGGTTGTTGCTTGGCATCTCTCAAGCCTGCTGGTATTCATGTTGTTGCTTATGAATAAAATTGGATTAATCTCTATCGTGTGCTCAGATGTTCACTTTCAAGATACAACGCAAATGAAAACATTTTGTTCAGTACTTGCATTTCTACAATTAAACAAGTAGTCTTGCCAGTGTACCTGGAAAAGCAGACTTTTACTCAATAAATGCAGCATTTCAAGGGAAAACCTTTTAGGTTTATTTATTGAACTTTAATATGTTACACAGTGTGGTTATTTCATACAGTAGTTTTGAAAGAGACTGTGTTGGAAAATTCCTTCTTTGACACCATTAACCTTCAGAGTAGCAGTTGTAAGGCTGTAACATTGAACTTGGATTCTCTATAGCTATAATGACAAGGAATGTAATTAAAGTATTACAAACACAAGTGAAAGAGGCCTGTATGGATGTGAAAAATTACGGTAGTGTCAGTGATTTGCCTGAAAATTAAGCATCAGTCCACCACTTCTGTGACTGAAAATACACATCCTTTCTTTCAGTTGTGTTAACTGCAACCACCCTTCAAACACAGTAAAATATCTTTTGTTATTAGCATATATAGTCATTCTTGCAGAAGAACTTCTAGAAAGTCATGTCTTTATGAAAGCTGAAGTTACTTTTTGGTTTCATTTTTCAGCAATGTATGGCATGACAGGCTTAACAACTTTAATACCTTCTCAGAAACAGACTTCTTGTTAAATATAACATAGTTATTTACCTAATACCAGGATTTTGTAATTGGTAAATTTGTAAATTATAATTTTAAGAATTTTAAAAGAAATTTAAGAATTTTATAAATTGTAATTTTAAGAGCGGTATTGTCCTCCAGTTCTTTTAACTACTTTTGTCTCCCTTAACTCTCTAGTTCTGGTACACAAAATTCAAAATAGAAACTTGCATTGGTATGTGTAAAAGCTCTCCAGCAGAGCGTATTTGTGTACTTTACATGACTTATGTATTGGGTACTTCCTTGTTTGCCTGTAGAAACAGCTACTATAAATAAAAATCAGTTACCTCTTCAACAGAAACCACAAACATGTGGAAAACGCAACAAAGTATTTTAGCAAGTATGGTCATCTGATTAGTCTTACCTAAGACTCAATTTAATTCCTTGCCTAAGATCACTCACATGATGGATAGGAAACATTCCATGATCCATGACTGTAGGCACGTCTATGGTTGGTCAGTCAGAAAAGACAGTTTATCTGCTGAAGACTTTATGGTCTCCTTCATCTGCTGCTACTAGAGTTCTTCTCCTAGGTGTCCACAGGGATATAGTGTTCCATGAAATTTTGGAAATATTCACCAGGCAGTGAGCAGGAAAGGTTTGGTGGAATTTTGAGTACCTTGTTTAATGCCCAGTGTTTTCTGAAGAAGGTAAACCCAGCTGTGTTAGAAAGAGTAGCTAACTTAACAGGGGGAAAAAAAATCAGATTTTTTTATTACCTCATCTCATTTGAGCAGGGGTCATAGGGAGTAATTTTGTAACTTGTATATAATGATTTTGTGGTATTTTAGATGGAAATGATGGTTTGCCATTAAGACTTTTTTCCCCAGCTTTGAGCGATCACATCATCAGTATGTTATTTCCTTATTTTCCTCATATTTAAATATGACAAAGCACAATCAGAAAGAGGAAAATAAAGCTGGAGTATTTTCAATGAATACAGTAATTAGGTTAAAAAATTTAGATGAAGCTAATTTATTCTCCTTTCAACCGTTCTTTGTACTTTATTCTGTTTGAGGAATGTGATTAAATATGCATCACTTTTTCTGATGCTGAACTGAAATAAAAATAAGCCTTTATCAGTGTAATTACACCAAGCTCATACCTAGGAATGTTGAGGTGAACACTGAATCCTGTTCTGTTGTTTAAAACGTGCATAAAATAGCATATAATCTCTGTGGAAGACTAATCCTTCATTAATTATATTTGTTTCTGTCAGTAGCTGCTTATTTTTATTCATTAATTATTAAGAAAAGAACAAGGCAACAATCTGTGGAAACTTGACAGGATTATTTGTCTCATGAGCTGTCATCTCTTTTTAGTTCCTCTAACCATTAGGCAGTAAAGACAATATTAAGCTTTCTAGATTTTTAAAATACTTCCTTATTCTAGGTAACTGTATCTTACTGCTTAGATTAATCTTTCTTCTCTTTTCCTTCTGCTTAGTAAAAGACACCTATCTGTGTCTGACAAACCTGAAGCTTCTTGTAAATGTCCATACATCTGTTGTTCTTGAAAATTGTCTTCACAGATATATTGTCAGAAACAGTGGTTTTTTTGTTTTCAGAAATGCCCATTAACTTTTGCAGATATATTTCTTTTGACCAGTTTTGGTTTGGGTTTGTTTGTTTGGGTTTGGGGATTTTTGTTTGCTTGGGGCGGGGGTTGTTTTGTTTTGTTTTGTTTTTTGAGGAGCTCAGAGCCTGGTTGTGACAGGAGCTAACAACTTTAATTTCTGATCAGAGAGATGAAGGTTTTTTGAAGAGCAAGGGCTAGGACTATCCAGAATTGACCTCTAAATTGAGGATACCCAAAATACAAGGTTTGCTGATCGATCTCCTTTGATATGGTAGTTGTTTATGTACGCTAAAGATAAGTAAGTGTAAGTAGAGCAGTAAGAACTCAATTTCTGTACACTGCACAATCATACAATAGTTCGGGCTGGAAGGGACCTTTAAAGGTTATCTTGTGCAATACCCCCTGCAATGAGAAGGGGCATCTTCACCTAGATCAGGTCATTCAAAGCACATCCAATCTGACCTTGAATGTTTCCAGGAAAGGGCCATCCACCATCTCTCTGGACAGCCTGTGCCAGTGTCTCACCAGCTTCATTTATTTATATGTAGTCTGAACTGACTCTCTCATCTGTCACCATTTTTCTTACGATCCCCCTTTAAGTGTTGAAGGGCTGCAAATGTCCTGTTTGTTTCTGTTTCAATACTCATTCTCTTCTTAGTGTGCAAGTTTTATAAGTATTCTAGTTTCCTTTTGATATGCCATGTTAATGCCCTTTGTAGATGTGTTTTTATTACAAACTTAATTGAAAAAAGGGCACAAAAACCCAGAAAATTTAAATCTGCCCTGTAAACAAATCACAAACAAAATGGCTTATAAAAAGAGCATTGATGAAGTGCCTTGTATCTGTCTTCAGTCTAGTGACATATAATGAATTTTCTTAGCTTTTTATGTTTTCAAAGAAATTTGAAACCATCTCCTAATGCATGTAGCCAGTTTCATAAAACGATCATTTGAATACTGCTCTGCTTATGTCTCCTTTTCTGTGAAAATACACTTCTTTTTTTTTTTTCCGGAAAACAAATTTTTTGTGTGTTTTGGTGAAAAAGGATTTTATCTTTTGGAGACATATCATGTCTCTGGGAGTTTAAAACCCTGACTATCTCTATACTATTCTGTACTATAAATTATAATTTTATTGTTTCCAAATATTCTGAAGGTGTTTAGGATTATATCTTTAAAAAGTTACTTAGCTGCAATATGGTACTAAGAATGGCATTTCTGTCAATCATATGTACAGTATCTTTTGAGAAAAAGACCAGTGTTAATGAGACTTCTATTTCAAACTTAGGAGTGCAATATAGTAATATCAAATGAGTGTAGTTTTCATTGTGCAACAAATCGTCTTGCATCTGTTGTGAATAGAGTCATACTGATTTTAACTCTAGTGTTGTTCACTGGAGTTTATTCACTTATTAAGATAAAAATAGGAAAGATGAAAATTCTGAATGCAGGAAGACATTAAAATTTATAAAGATTTAGGTCTCTATGCCATATGATATAATCATTGTTTAGGAAATATATTTATGTTACTGATGTAATGAATGACAAAACTGTAAATACTCTCTAACTCCTGACAAAAAAAATTTGGAATATCACCATTATTTTTGCACATTTCTGTCAGCTGTGTAGTATTTTGGCTTTATATAGAACAAAGTAGTCTGGGCATGTGTTTGTTATTGGTAAGAGCAGATCTAGGAAGAGGCTGACATTTTTAGTAGCAGATGAGCTTTGATATGGTGATGAACTGTAGAGAAAACACACTTTTTTTCTTGTTTTTTTGAATCATCTGTAGTCAGATAACTTGGGAACTAATTGCCTTTTTTTCTCTTTCTTTAATGCAGCCTTGCCAAACTGAGGCAAAGCTGTTGTTTTTCCAGTTCATCCAGGCATCATTGCCACCACAGTGGTTTCCATGGGGAGACACTGGGCGTTTTGTTGGAGTACCAGGGCAACATCTCTCCCTCTCCAGCACTGAGTCTGTTTTATGGCAAACCTTAGCTGAAAATGTCATTTTCATTGAGTTATGAGCAAAGTTTCTTTTCCTACCAGAGTGGTTTTGGGTTGTTTGTTTGTTTCTTTTTTTCACCCAATTTTTACAACCTTTTGACCTGCAGAAGAAAAACTGTATTTTAACTGAAATGTCTGATGGGAGTGATGGACATTTTTCTATTCCACACATGCACAGTGGCTGCTGTTCTGTGCAGCTTGATGCCAGTGAAATCAGCATATAGGATACTGCTGACTCAGGTTACAGCAGATTGATTTAACCCAACAGCGATACTGCAGGGTGATTTGGAGGGAAGAGATGGTGACATTTATGTATAACTTTAAGTCTCTTTGGTTCATATTGATCTTTAAGGTAGTGAGATTACATGTGAATATTTTGCTGACCTAATCTGTGTTAGAAGCACTAAACTTTAACTATGCTTTTCCTTTCAAGTTTCATTTAAATGTTTTAGTATTTTTTCCCACACTTGCCGTGTTACTTTTTGCATTACTCTGACATAAAAATAAAGGTACTAGTTAAGAAGCAAAAATGGAAAATTCTTATAATTATTGAACAATTAATATAAATCCTACAGGTGCATAAAACAAGATACAAATATTAAGGACTGTTTTAATGGTAACTTTGTCTTCCCTTAATAGCGGAAATGATGACTCACCTGTAACAGAGAAAGATCCACTTGGAATCCTAGAAGGTATAATTTCTGCAGTGCACGCAAGCGTTGAAAAAGGGTAAGAGCTTCCTGTATGGATTCTTTGGGTAAGACTTTGAAAGATGCTTCTCATGAAAGCTGTGAAGCTACAATACTGAATATGGATGATTTTTGTTCATGGATATATGTAATGGGTTTGCACTTAATTTTCTAAGACTTTATTCTGGAATGGGCTATTTTCACGTTCAAAATCTGAGCCCTGACAGAAGCCTTTACTTGTCATTTGGAAGAAAGCACTGAACCTAAAATTTAGATAACTGTATTATAGTGAATTGAGAAAAAGGTTTTTCAGCTGTGACTTTGCAGATTGTATATCTACCAGCAGCATGTCACTGCTTTTGTTTCAGTTTAGTTGATAAATTGCAAATAATAATGATTCACTTTCAGATACCTGAATTTAGATATCTAAGTTTGTCAGTATTTGTAAGGGATAGTGCAGAAACAATTTCCCAAATGCTATTGAAGCTTCACCACATTTTTTTTCCTCTTTTGGGAATGTCCTTATGTCAGATCACATAATGACCTGTATGTCTCACTGGCATTTTTCATTTCATTCCCAGTAAAGAGAAGGAAGAAACAAAACAAAATCAGCTTTTTTTTTCCCAGATGTACAAAGAATTCATGTATAATAATGATAGTAAAATCCCATACTCTCTGGTAGCCACACAAAAACAGTGACGCTATTTTTTGAGGCTTCTCCAGTGACATTAAATTAGTTGAATGTTGGATACTGAAGTAGACTGAATTGATGTAAAAATTTGCAGTAAATATAATTTGCAGTATTCTAAGGTATAATGGACAAGTTGGTACTATTTTATTCTGAGATGCACCTTCTGGAGTCTTTTATTTGTAGACTTCAGCATTTAACTGCTGAAACAATAAGCTGGAGTGAAAGTAATTATGATTGCAAGAGATCGCTTATATTCCTTTAAATACTTATTTATTACCTTAAAACTCAGCTACTTAGTTTACAAAACAGGAATATTTTCCTCAGGAAAACATATATAGGATCAAGTGCAAGCTCTACAAACTCTTGAAATATCCCAGCAGGTCCTTTTAATTCCCAAACATCTAATTTACAGTTTAAATGCCACCTGTTCAGCAAAGGCATGTCTAATTCAGCTGGAGTTCTGAGCTAACAGCATCATTCAGACAATATAAAGCCTAAGTAAAATTGAAATCCTTGTAATATGAAAACCTGAGATGTCAATGTTTATTACAGAGCTGCAAGACAGGCTAAATTGGTGTTTTCCGTCTCATATTACTTTCCCATCTGTCTTGTTAAGACAAATAAAGGAACATTACTTACAAATCACTCTCCACCAGGAGCCACTTGCTTGGCTTCTTTTTTTTAAGGAAAAAGTTAGCTTGAGTTTAGAATATTACTGAAAGTTAAAACAGCATTTACTGATTTGGTACCTGTTAGTTTATAGCCTCCGAGGGACATCACAGATTATTCTGTCTACAGCTGTGAACTGGTTGGTCAGGTCATGGTGATCTGTGTACTGTGAATGCTTCCACGTAGTTAGAATGTATCTGATATCATTCACTTTCTGAATCAAATGATATAAGAGTTTTTAAAATTAGCAAAGTCCAACCCCAAAGCTTAGGGGTTTTAACATCTTTCTTTTTTTCTTTCTAAGGATTTTGGGCATTTTTTAATCATTATCATGCTAAGAACTTAGAATGGTCAAGCTGACTAGGGATGGTACACAAAAAAAAAAAAAAGATATAGCTAGAGCTGCAACTGGGAGAAAATAATTTGTGTGTGTGGAGTGGAAAGAAGGGGCTTGCAAAGAAAGAAAGAAAGAAAGAGAAGGCAGGGTTACAGTATGAATAAGCATTCAGAGATAAAAATGTCATACTAAAAATGAAAGCATTCAAGTTGGTTTTCCATAAAGTCAGATGGTGTGGTAGTCCAGGCATCTGTAAGGCCCAGACACCATGAAAAGACTTGGATTTCCAGATGCTGAAACCCAGCAGCATTGTATGGTACCGGGGTAGTTTGTGGGCGAATATGTAAGTATACAGATGGATTCCTATGGTATTATGGTAAGAAAAAGTTCTTATACCACACAGCTTTGGACTCCTGATTTACAAAGGCCAGTTTCCCTGCAGCCTCACAGAGGTCAGAGCTTCCATTTCCTGGTGTTATGTATTTCTTATATATTGAATGTGCTTGTTAAGTTTTAAAAATGCATGTAGGACTTTCATTAGGATTATTACCAGAGACTGTGTAACACAGTATTGTTTAATTACAGGGAGAAAATAGTGTCTGCAGATGACCTTCTGGAGTGGTTGAGACCTTTCTGTGGTGATGACTCTTTAGCAGTGAAGCCTCGCATCAGGGTATTGCAAATTCTGGAGCAAGCCTTCCATCTCAGTGATGAGGATAGCAAGCTACTTGTGTACTTCAGGACACAAGCTGTTCTCAGAGCTTGCTGGCCTGAAAGAAAGGTATTAATACTGATTGCTGCAAATTTTAGCATTAGAATTTTTATGAGTGAATTACATAATGAAATGTTGGTCTGCAGTATATGGTTGTGATGCATCCTGTTGTCTGGAAACCAATCCTACTTTACTTTTTAAAATCAAGTTTCTTTGATTCTTTGAAAAACAAAGTTACATAAAGGTAGGGGGCCTTCTCTGATTTTTGTTTAGGATCAGGAGTACACAATACTGAACTTGATTGAACACTAGTGATTTTCTTTCATGTCAAGCATTAACTTTGAAGTTTTTGTACCTTCTTTCTTTTCTGACCATTTTTTTCTGTCAATTTTACCTTCCCTCTTTATCTTCCACTTGGTCTCACATTTTACTCAGAATTAGAATGATAATTACTGGCCACTGACTCTTTTTTTCTTGGGCCTTTAAGTGTTATTGTAGGAATGTGTAGCAGTTTTGAAATCATGTGAGTAGCATTTGCTGCATGTAGAATTGTTAGAATTATTCAGAAGCAGAGGAACTCGTTCATTTTCTAAGTGCCTCCCCCCATGCCAAGACCTTACAGAACAAAAATAGAATATTTCTAATAGTTCAAAAAAAAAATCTATGCACAAACCCACTTTATATTCATATAAAACAAAAGCAATATCTCATTTTTGACTTGCTGTGCTAAATTCATCCAAGGGAAC
This sequence comes from Gymnorhina tibicen, assembly GCA_013399875.1. NCBI lineage: Eukaryota > Metazoa > Chordata > Aves > Passeriformes > Artamidae > Gymnorhina > Gymnorhina tibicen. The sequence continues at coordinate 427,110 of VXAZ01007544.1, forward strand.
AGTCCTAATAAAAATCTTAAAAGGAAAAGAAAGTACTTATCTCTTGGTTTCTTTGGAAATTACTTTTTCTCCTGTATTCACAGTAATACCAGCATTTAACTCCTCAACTACTATTCAGGTGTCTGTGATTGGATTCTTCATCTTCAGTTCAATCCTTTTTCAGTGTTTGTGTTGCCTGTGACCTGCTTTCTAATTCAAAATCATTTCCAATTCTAAAACATTGAACTAGAGTATGTCTTAAGAAAAAAGTTACAGGTAGATAATAGCTTTCAGCCGTGTTTGTAGAAGACAGAAAAAGAGCCTGTATTTGACAGAAACCTTATGACACTCATTATACTTGTGATTTTCTCTAAAATATTTATCAAACTTTTAGTTTCTCCCACAATTCGTGTAAGTCAGAATGTATATAACTTTGCAAAAAGAAACACCCATCTATTTGGTTACAAAAACAAATTTTAGGACTTAACTGAATGCTTCTCATATGCTGCTGGCTCGTGTAGCTCACTGCCCACCAGAACACCCAAGGCCGCCTCAGCAGAGCTGAGACAGCCACGGCTGTGCTGTCCCCACCTGTGCTGTTGCAAGTGCAGCACAACTGTTAAACCTTGTGCTATTCTTGCTGGCCCAGTCTTCCAGGCTGTCTAGGCCTCTCCATATAAACAGTTAATTTCTGTTTCCTGAAGGGATTTTTTGAATACTCCTAGTTTCAAGCAGGAAAACCTGCTTCTTTTTTTGTGAGGGAAGAAGTTTGTACTGACTGAGCAACAGTTCATCTGCTCATAACACAGAGTTGCTGATCGCTCCAGTGCTTTACACTTTTGCTGATGAGTAAGCAAGGTGTACAAGAAGGCATGTAGTAAAGCTTGAATGATGGTCTAGATAAGCTCAAACCTTTCAGAGATAATTGTATGAAAATACGTACACAACACCATCATACTAATTTCTCTGTATGTACTATCTATTATTTAGCTAAGTGTAGAAATAGCTTTCATGCTTAACAATAGTGAAAGCTGTGCTTATATGTACATACATAAAAATCATTGTTTATGCAGTCCAATTTCTGCTACAGAGTGCAATTATAAGAGTCCTATTGGAATATATTAAAAATTATTTGCATGTCAGCTCAAGCTTAGTGTGGTTGATAAGAACACTTTCTTTTCTTTGAATATTTTGTGCTAGGGAACTACTGTGTTATTTAGACAGAAGAGTCATATTGGTTTGTCCATTAGATACCAGTCACTGAAATTCAGTTCTTCACAAATGTCCAAGAAAATGAATGAGTGGTCTTAGATGTAGACTATTTATTTTGGATTTTTTTCCTGTTTTAGTCAGCTGATGTCAAATGCTAGTCTACAAGCTGATACTAGAAAAGCAAGTGATGGCCTTATTTGAGTATTAAGTTCATGTATTTTGTGAATTAACAAACACAGAAAATATCATCATAAAATAGCAGATTGAAAATGTACATTTCCCAGTCCTTCATGGTATTTTAGAACACTGCAGAAGTCAGTGCTTACATGGCTGCTGAAAAGCAAAGAGAGAGATTTGTGTATGAGATTTGGCAGAGCATTAGGGTTAATGCAATTTTCTCGTGCAAGTTCACGCTTCAAGTGCAAAGACCTTTAAAAGCAACCTTGTTTTACAGAAGCGGGTATTGTAGCACAGCTTAAAAGTTTGATCAGCTTGTTGGGTAATCCTGCATGAAGAAGCAGACAGGAGGAATATAATCTTTCAAACTATGTCAGTCTGCCTGCCTTGTCTGTAGGTATCACTTTGTCTAGCATCACTACACCTTTATTAATTTGGTCATCCTTTCTCATCCAGCAAAATAGTTAAAAAAAATTACATTTAAAATAAATGGGGAGGGAAGGGGCTGTGGATTGAATGCTGGTTTTAGATTTTAGAGGAATGTGTTTAAAGGTTGTTAGTTTTCAGGGGTTTTTAATGAACTTAAAATTGCAAATATGTCAAAAATGCATTCATTGTCTTGCTTCCAGGTTGTTGTATCATTACTTGCCTGGCATTTCTTTACATGCTTTTAGGAGATCCCTCTTTCCCTATACCATTCCTTGGCACAAAAAGGGACAGCAGATATTATAAAGTATGAATATGGATCTCTATTGAATAAAGATAATTTTAATGATATTGCAGTGTTCAATTACCAGAAAATGTGTGAAAGCCACCCTCAGTGTGTCTACTAATCCTCTTAGACAGACTTTGCATACATCAAGGAGGGACTTAATATTTAATTATGCTCTAGGTGCTATAAGTAGTGGTCCCACAAATCAGTGTGCTGGGAAATAGGCCAGCTCTTACAAAATTAAAAATGTACTTTATGGAAGCAGCTACCTATCAAACACTCAGAAACACAGTGATTTCCAGTTCTCTAATGATTAGTTAACAAAATTAAAAATTCAGGGGTCCTCATTTTTCAAAGGCTTGAGAGTCTTTAATTCACATTCCAGTAGCATCCCACGCTATGGAGGAGGAGGAGGCATGCCTTGTTTTAATCCCCTTGATGAATTTTATCTGAGCTCCTCAGGTTCTGTAATTTTCTAGTTAACTGGTGCATGAAAAATATGGGTCAAAATACTGACTTTTTATATAGTTAAAAATGTTGGAGGGGGAAGAAAGACGTTGTTTAGAATGTTGGTATCAAAATTTATCTTTATTCATCTAAGATGGGAAATCCATTTCTTTTCAAAGAATATGTAAATATATATAGTCTGTAATGACTCAGAGCAGTGTCTAACAAGCCTAAAGTGTCAGCTAACAGGTTATGTGTGTGTGTATGTAGTTGTTCAGCTCAGTGACCAGTTACAAGGCATAGTTTACAGGAATGACTGAGGGTTTGCCCCAGGAAGTTACAGTGGTACTAGTAAAGCTTCTGTAAGTAAACCAAGGCTTACTTTAAGATAAGAAGTTATTAATTGTGAAGCTTCTATAAGACACACCTTTTCTTAAAAGGATTGTTTCATTATTATGCAAATGCAAAATGTAATTACTACTTGCATGCCACTTAAATGCAAATAGCTTTGTCATTTAGAGAAGGTAATCTCATTTAGCCTTCCCCCTCATTTTGTTATATTATGGTTTTTTTCATGATCTTGGGGTATAGAGAGCTGCTGAGGGCTAAATGTTTTTGAAAATTGGAAGGGATGTCTATTAAGGATTTAAAATTGTAACTTTGGGCACTTTTCTTACTTATTTTTTTCCTAAAGTTTAGCTTTGAAAAATTGACGATTAAATTTGTATTGTGTGTGTGGGATGTGCACAACACATTTTCCTTCCTTCATATAGGCAATTCCTGTGTGCCGTATGCAAACTTGTGTCTCATAAACCTTAGTTATGTCTACACTGACTTTCTGAGAACTTGGAGTGACTGTCAAGACTCCATTGCTGCTTTGTTCCTCTTTCCCCGTTAATGAAAAATGTGTATCTGTTTCCATGGTGTTTCTTCATATGACTTTGTTAAGAACAGTCTCAATGGGAATGTCAATGTCCACTGATTTTCAGCTTTTCCCTTTGCCTCTTCTCATGTCAGAGATTTAAACATGTGAAGTTGTTTTGGTGAAGCCATTTATCAGGTAACAATGACCTGCACTTAGCTTGATCTGGCAAAATAAAAGTGAAGGAGCTGTATCTGTTTCATCCTCAGCCATCTTTTATTTGTGAAAAATGCTTAATTAGAAGAAAGATTTATGTTCCTATCAGCTCTGAGTAAATTTGTTATGATGTTGTTTATAATTCCAAAGACATTGTTTCTCTGCTGGTAATGCATAAAAATTAAGCTTAAGAAATTTAATTTAAGTTTTAATTAATTCTTTAAAACACTAATTTCCATTCCTTGAAGATGCAATTTATCCATATGAAAACATGTGAAATGCTTTTTTTTTCTGGGAACATAAATTGTAACGTGTATGATTAATTAAATACTTTAAGATGCAAATGAAATATTTTCCATTAACTACACAAGTATAGCAGATAAGATAAAGTGGAGGGAAAAGCAGTGTAGCTTGAATGCACACAGGTTTTGAACATGAGCCCTGCGCACTGCAGTGCTCTGTGACCAGTAGCTATTGCTTCAGAGGAAGATAAGAATGCTCTGGAGTGGATTCATAGGGGATGATTCACTTTCTCAAATACATCTTCTGTAATGAAGGTGTAAGTGCAGAATGGTTGAAACAGTGCATACTCAGCTTTGATCCCAGTTTCAGAAAAATTAAGAGCTCATTAGTGATGTAATCAGATTTCTGTTAGTAACTTTCAAAGAACTCAGTGGATAAACTGATTCAACCTTGGGTATCTCTTGCTAAATTTTCAGCATTGGTACACACCATGCATCACAAAACATGCTGAAACTTTGTGAAGGAGGGATGCCACCCAGAGGGATCTGGACAAGCTCAAAAAGTGGACGCTTGGGAATCTCATGAGCTTCAACAAGACCAAGTGCTGGTGCTGCACCTGGACCAGGGCAACCCCTGGTATCAATCCAGGCTGGGGGATGAACAGACTCAGATCAGCCCTGCCAAGAAGGACTTGGGGGTGCTGGTGGGTGAGAGGCTGGACATGACCCAGCCATGTGCCCTTGCAGCCCAGAAAGCCAAACGTGTCCTGGGCTGCATCCAAAGCAGCGTGGGCAGCAGGAGAGGGAGGGGATTCTGCCCTTCTGCTCTGCTCTGCTGAGACCCCACCTGCAGAGCTGCATCAGCTCTGGGGTGCCCAGCACAGGAAGGACATGGACCTGTTGGAGCGAGTCCAGAGGAGGACACCAAGATGATTGGATGGATGGAGCACCTCTCTTATAAGGAAAGGCTGAGAGAATTGGCATTGTTCAGCCTGGAGAAGAGAAGACTCTGGGGTGACCTAAATGTGGTCTTCCAGTACCTGAAAGGAGCCTACCAAAAAGATGGAGGGAGGCTCTTTACAAGAGCCTGTAGTGACAGGACAAGGGGGAATAGCTTCAGACTGGAAGGGAGTAGGTTTAAACTAGGTAGTAGGAAAAAAATCTCTACTGTGAGGGTGGTGATGCACTAGAACAGGTTGCCTATAGAAGTTGTGGATGCCCCAACCCTGGAAGTGTTTCAAGGCCAGGTTGGATGGGGCTCTGAGCAGCCCAGTCTAGTGGAAGCTGTCCCTGCCCATGGCAGTCGGATTGGAACTGGATGATCTCTAACGTCCCCTTCAACCCAAACCATTCTGTGATCTAACCTCTTTATATGATTTGTTATGTGATGTTCTGTGTTTAGTAGGATATTAAAATCCAGAAAATCCAATTCTCTATTTACTACACATTTTCCCTTATTCTATTTGTTTACTCTAAGTAACCAATTCCAGTCACACCACCTCCTCCACAGTGTTTTCTCTCTGTAACTATCCTCTCCTCTATCTCAGAGCCCACTGTGATACGTAGCACACCTCTTGAGAAAGGTAATTGGAGAAGTGAATGTGCTGTCCTTGTGGAAATTAACAGTCCGTGCTTATGCATCCCAACACCTTGATTGCTCTCTTGACTTCATCTGTACATCAACCAGAGGTCTCTGGATTTCATTCAGTGAGGCTCAGGTTACTGTTTTGACTTGATTAGGCTAATTTAGCATATTTTAAAATGCAGTAGTTTTACCATTTTATTTGCCATCAAATTATTTATTTTTACATTTTATTTGCCATCATATAGTCATTTACTTACCCTAGACTTCTTTTTGAGTCTGTTGGAGGTTTCTTTTGACATAAACTAGCCTTGACAATCATTTGTCTGCATTTTTGTCTGTTCAGTGCTTGCAGTCTCCCCAAAACATAGTTTATATAAGCAAGGAAGCAGCCCATAAACCCATGAGAAATTCTACTTTTTACCTTTACTATTTCATCATATACTGGGGATTTTTTGTTTGAAGTTTTTGGGTTTTTTTCCTGTTAGTAGATCAAGTTCTTCTTCTAGTGGTTTCTAGTCAGGAATGTTGTTCTAAGCCCTTTAAAAATACAAGTAAATTGTAAAACTGGTTTTCTTAAGGCATTATTGTGCTAGTATCTTAAATGAGTATTTTTTATTAATAACTGTGACAGTAGATGCTATTCTTTTTTCCAAACAGTTTTGTTACTCCATCAACCATTGTGCTAGTTGACAATTCTTATTTAGATGTCTGTAAACTCTTTATCTGAGGGGCCTCACTCAGGTATGCTTAAAATAGTTCTTACTTTATAGTAATTTGTGATATTTCGTGTTGATTGAGAGAGTGAGGGCTTCTTTTTCCACATTGCTGCTATTATTACCCAGGGACCCAGCTATCGAGACTGTGACTGCTAGGACATCAACTACACCAAATCAAAAAGAAAACCACCAACTGCAGTGCTTCTGTAGTGCCATTTGGTGTGACAGGTGTGTGATGCTCCCTGCCCTATTCGGATTATTTTTATGGCTGCAACAGAGCTACTCATTTATTTCAGTTTTTACAGCTTAAATAATTTTGTGACAACCACCCACCTGGTATTTTAATTGCTCCTGGTCTGGGTCATAAATATGGATAAACAGTGAAGGTATTTTTTAATTTAAAATACACATTTCCTTTTTTTAACTGAAAAGAGTAGTACTGAAATATTATTTAAAATTGGAGTTGACATGTACAACCTCTTGTCCCTATAAGACAATATCCTAGTCTATTGTGAGTTTTTAGTTTTAGAAATGTCTCTTTGACTTTGCTAGTTTTGCCTACCTGCAGGAAGATACTTTGGAAGTACTAATTTGACAACATTTCATTTACATGTAAACAGCTTTTAAAATAATTTTGCTTTATTAGCAAGAATTGCAGACTTTGGTTATCAAGACAGCGGTTACACATAGGGGTGAATACTGGGAGCTTGGAGTGAATGCACTGCTGCTTGATGGTAGTGACGATCAGAAGGGTAAATTAAAAAACCATTTGTGTATGGTATGGAGGGAAATGGCTGATGCTGATTTAATGGCTTAAAAGTAATATTTAAAGATTAAAATCTTGTCATTTCTAGGCTGTATCTTCCAACGCTCTTGTCTGCTCTACATGTTAGAATATTTATATATTACATAAATTCTGAATTATGAAACAGTGATTAGTAGCTGGTGCATACACAGAAGATTACTTAACATGTCTGTGAATCCCTCATGTTGTACAGGTATTAGTTTCAGCCATACATGGATCCAAATTCGTACATATTAACGCACACCTAGTCAACACACAGTTTAAATAATATGTATGTTAATCCTGTCTCTTTCAGTTCCAGCTAGCTAGCTATAGGAGTCTTTCAAATGCGTAATTTTTTTCCTTATTTGCCCTTATTCTCCCTACCAATATCTATGTACAGTCCTCAGAGGTTTTCTCTGTGCTGAAATGTATTTGCAGATTAGGACATAGTCTCTTGCAGAATACAAATGAATGGATTTTATTTTCTGCACGAGTTATTCATTTTTATGCATTAGGCAACACATTTGTGTTTATTGAATCTACATGCATTTCTTAGTGAGCTGCATGTGAAGCAGATAAGGAATTAAACAATATATAAATCACTCCAGAAGAAAAAAGTTATTGGGTATTTCTGTAAGAACTCAACATGTGGCTGAGCCTTAGTTTAATTCATTACTGGTAGGCTTCTTGTTGATTTGTTTTTTAACATGAATCCCATAACTTGCTTATCCTGTACACTGGCTTTAGTTTCAGCAGGATTTTACCTATGAGATTATGTGCATCTCTTTAGTTTCTGCATCCAGCAGGCTTGCATATGTGCTCAGCATTCAATAATAGTTTTCATATGTGAAGCCCAGCTCTCAGGAAAGTGCAAGAAAGCCTGACTTCAGAGTTCTTCCTCCTCTGGGATATAAGGCACGGGTTGTGAACACTGAGTTTGTTCATGCAAAACCCTTGGCTTCAGTTTTAATTTTTAATTGATTGCTCTAAGATTGTGGTTTTGATAGCAGACACTTCCTTCTGGTCTGTCACGACAGTGTTTGTGTCTTCCAGTCTAGATCAGAGCAGCCCCTGATCACTGAGACCAACTCCTGGCCCTGCATGGATCACCCCAAGAGTCACACCATGTGGCTGAGAGCATTGTCCAAATACTTCCTGAGCTCTGTCAGGCTTCCCTGGGGACCCTGTTCCAGTGCCCAGCCACTCTCTGGGTGAAGAACCTTTTCCTGATACCCAATCTAAACCTCCCTGACACAGTACTTTGAATTTGGTTGGGGGTTTTTTTATTATTTATTTTTTGGTTTTGGTGTGTTGTTAAGTAGATATTCCTTAAGAAAGCTGTTGCTTTGCATTAACTGGGATAACTCCCTAAGTATAGCTTCAAAAAAGCTTCTTTCAAGCAAGGGAATTTAATCTGCAGCACTGGCCCAGGCTACAAACTGGATCATGTTTTTGCTGCTGGTTTTTTTCATTAAACAAGATCTAAATCCTGCTATTATACAGGAGCATTTTGTGAGACCAGTGGAACTGTTTTTTTAAAGTTGCCGTCTCTCAGCTATGACTTACTACCACGTAAATGTCCGTTTACTAAAATCCAAAATGGGTTGAAACTAGGGTAGAGGGAGAAAATAAGATGAAAATGGCTTATTTAAAGCTGACAGGTTCCTTTGCCATAAGGGGAGTATATTTGGAACCCATTTCTGTGTTGCGGCAGGGTTCTGGTGGTGGTAAGCCGTAACCTTCGGAAAGCGTTTCCAGCTCGGAGCCGCTCGGCAGTGCCACTACACGCACACACACACACACACACACACACCGGGTAGCTCCTTCAGTGAGTCGATGGCAAAGAGTCCATGGAAGAAATTTATTCCAGCCACATGCGTGGAGTAGATCCACAGAGGTGAAGGGAGAACAAAGAAAGGGAGGGAGAGAGGGAGAAAGTGGAAGGGTCCAGGTTTATATATGGGGTGGTAGGGGTGGAGAGAGAGCATCAGGGACCAATAATCTGAGGGCACGGGGTCGGTACCCAGGCGGGACTGGGGCATGGGAGACTCTGGGGGAGAGGCAAGGGAGCGAGGACCAATGGGGGAAGAGGGAAATACGAGAACCTTCCAGATAAGGTGGAAAGGGGCGGGAAGGCCAATGGGCCAACCAGGGAAGCAGAACTGGGATATATTTGCATAATGAAACAAAGCATCCTGGGAGAGCCCTTTTCTGTCAGCATAGCCGAGGAGTGCCACCTGGGGCTCTCCCATCCAGGGGACCCCTGTGGTCCCTGGTTCAAGAGGCCCAGCCTCCACATTTCTGAGAAGGGAAAACTTACCTTTTTTAGAGGAAAGAAGGGCTTCACAAATGACACATATTGGGAGACAATTTTTTTTTTGTGGAACCTTGTGCACAGAAAATCTTTGACCTTGTCAGGTTTCCCGTTCAGTTTTATGTGTGGTCTTCAAATTGCACTTTTCTTATCCAACAATGGTATGAGTAAACTAATACTTTTATCATCTAAACCACAGATTTCTGTGGGTTTTCTCAAAACTAAAAGTTCTTACCAGCTTTACAACAAAGGCTTTCCATAAATAGGAAGTAAGTGCAGTAGTGAGACTGAATGCTCAGTAAGGAAGCAGATTATGACAGTACCGCATCATAGTCATTGGGCAGTATCCATTTTTCTAGGAAATCTTTTGAATTTAATTCTAAAACATAGGAAATATTTAACATCTGTAAAAGAGTGCTGTATGAATGTGTTCTTTGAACTATATTTCTGGATTTCCTGACTCTCTGCATGGCAAGATATTGCTAAGACATAGAATGGAAGGTATTCTATCACGTTATCATTTAAACTTCAAAATTTTGGTAAATACTAAGGCAAGGAGATAATAATTTTGAGGGAAGTCTGTAAAATGTATCTTGGAGAAGCAATTTCACGTAACCTCATTGACTCTTACACAGCTGCCTATACAGAGAGTACACATTTCACATACGGAAAGCGAGAAGCTTACGTGTGTCTATGTTCCCACACGGAAACTGCATAAAACAAAATATTGTGGGTCCAATGTCTTTTTATAATGTAAATTTTAATATGTGTGTGAGTATATAAAATTGTCAGTGCTGGTTGAGATCAAGGCCCAGTATTCTGTATCCAGTATCACTTGGTGACCAAAATAACAGACGTGGAAGGAAGAGTAGGAAAAGGAAAAATATATAGGAAACATACTCCAATATTGCCCTCATCTGTGGGTAGTCAGAGTGGGTTAATTGGGAATAAGAATGGGAAAATAACTTTGTAGACAAGCTGTAAATTCAGGTGTTACTTTGGCAAGATCACGTAAGTATAATCTTGATTAAGTCAAATAAAGAAGATTTATCTTTTGGTTGACAGCTGAGAATGATTTACCAGAAAAGCAGTAAACTTGTTTGCACCTTAAACTTGTTTTCTTAAGTCAAAAGACTAAGCCCATTAGGAAGTATTCTAATTTAAACAGAAGTTAAAATTTTAGTGCAAAATTACTGGATAAAATTGTGGACAGAAGTATGTAGATTGTCAGAATAGATTGCAATAATGGCTTTCTCCAGCACTAAAACCTCTTAAACTTCGAAGAGTAAGACTATAAATACAGTGAGGAAAAAAATGGTATGGAAAAAGAGTAGTAGTTCCCCTCTTCTGCTTCTCTGTATCTCTGACTTCCAGGGTATGTCTGACAGAACAGTTGTGTTCACTGGTTTTGAACCTCATCTCTCTCTGGCTCTGTGTGAGGTCTCTTACTGACCTGCCTTTAAGCAGGTGTCTCAAACTGTCTGTGCCCAAGCTGGCAGCTCTGCTCTCGAGGTTGCCCTTGACTTTCTCCATCCTGTGTGCCCTTGCCCATATGCTAGTGGACCAGTGGCTGAATGACGTGCTGCTTTGTTCTTCCAAGCCTGTTACTGCTCTTCCCAGCTTGACCCTGTTGTACCTTGGAGGATTTTCCCCTCCATCACAATTTACAAGTTGTTTGGTTTGGGTTTCTTTAAAAAAACTTAGTTCTAGTTTAGAACTAACGGGATGCTGGTAATGTGTTAGGGAGTATAGCACTTGTGGGTTTGCCTTTAAAAAGGGTTTACTGTTGCTTTGGCACGTGAAGGTCTTGAATAAGATGTTTTAATATGTGCTAGTGGTTTTGCTTTGTTTCACAAGTATATAATGTGTCTAACATCAAGGCTGATAGGATGTCTAGCATCTTGAAACAGTTTGAAGAGAGTGAAATAAAAAATAGCCTTTAAAAACTCCTAATCTTTCATGTGCAGTGTCAGTAGTGATGCAATTTCAGGAACAGTTGTACATTGTTGCAGATTGTGTTTGGGGTGGTTTTTTTACTGATTTTTGATGTTTGTGTTCATATTGTGAATAATTGACTTTAAAATTTCTATTTAACTTGTAGTTTTATATGACCTTTGTAACAAGTGTTTAACTTTGCAGCCTTGTGCTGGAAGTAGATTTCAGTAACTTAGGTGTGTGCAGACTTTCAGTAGCTGCACAGGTAATAGCAGAACAGGGAATGACAGATCACAGCCTGACCTGCAAAGTGGAAAGACTGCTTTCTTCAGTGACCAACCCCTACTGGCCTGTTGTATAGGGAGGACAGTATTTTCTTTGCTGATTTACTTAATTAGATTGTAAACTCCTTGGGGCAAGGCTGTTGTATTTTTGAGCCATGAACTGGACACCAAGATGGCAATTACAGGAATGCAGTCAAATTGCTACCAGTCCTTTTAGTCATTGTTTATAAAGCGTGTTAAGCCCTGTATAATGACTGGAAGGAAGTTTTAGCATCAGTGTTTCCTATCTCAAATCTGAATAAAATCTTTGATGTCACATCAGCCTATTATTTTGAGATGCAGCACAGATGAATTCTCTACCACTACAGCTTGGGCAGGGGGAGTGGGAAAATACATAAAACTAGTGTATTTTACAAGGAAGTTCTGACAAATTGCAAGTCTATTGTAGCAGTAAGGGACTAGTCAAATGCCTCCTTAGTGTTTCTATTTTCAATGCTGTATTAATTCAAATTTATGCTGCAGTGTCAAACCTGAGCACATTTTGAAATACTTACATTTACCATGTGGTAGATGTAATAAAATTAATTTTATAGTGATGTAAATCAGTACGTTTTTCGTTGCATTTCTTGGTAACGGCAAATTTTTCTGCCTTTAGTACAGGGAGTTGTTTTTAAGCATGGATATAGCTTTTCTCAATAAACAAGCAATTATAGTGAAGGAAAATATTTTTCTGGTTTCATTTATAAACATCCCTATCATTTATTTCCTTTGTAGTGAGAAAAATCCGTTGCTGAAAACTGTGGCTCTGTCACGCTAACATAAAGTAAAAATGGAATTTGCAAAATAGATACCAGTGGGCAGAGGGAGGTCGAGGTCTCTCTGCACTGGTTTTCCTGCTCACCATTCTCATATATAAATAGTATTTTTCTCTTATCTCAGAGCAAGGAGAAGGTTGAATTGGCTGGATCTTTTTATTGGCATTTCCTTTTTTTTCAAACAAAAGCCACTTTCATCAGCCAGGTCAGTCAGCACCAGATTGTCAAATTGTATGGCTTTAGCAGTAAAGCATTTGCAAGTCCATCAGATGTATCTATAAGATCAGCAGACCATTACATTAGTGGATTTCTATAACTTAAGGACACAGTTCAGATACAGCAATGTTCCACAGTTGCTGTAAATACTGGTTTTAAACTAACTTCGATTTCAGGAGTGAGATAATGTACGAAACTAAACTACTGATCCTGCGGTCTGCCATGCCAAAGGCTTTTTTTATCAGCCATGTGTGATGTCCATGGTTTTATTTAGGCTTATCATTCTTCAAGTATATCATCTTACAGTTTTTATAAAACAATAGGTTTCTAGAAGCTACAGAATTAACTTTTGAGGAAACTTTTCATATTTGGACTCCTTCATCCATACCACATATGATGAGTATAAAGCCATAACAAATATATAGAACATGATGAGTCAAAACTTTGTGCATTGAAAGTTGATAAACTGTTGGGTGCTTTCAACATTTTGGGCATCTAATAGGATCTATTCTGTGAGGAAAGAATCTTACAATAATAAGATTTAAGATAAGTATTTGAAAGATGTGATTATAAGGCAGAAAAGTTGGGTTTATTTGAGGAAAGATTTTAAATGCACAAAGTTTTAAATTCAACACTGAATCTCTCTTAGGCTATGACATGCTCATGCTGTTTGTGTAGCCTGCATTTTGCTTTGTGAATTTACTGTATGATTTTTTGAAGAGACATTAACATATGCAGATGTTTGTATATTCTTGATTCTGAACATATGTAGTCCCTCAATAATGAAATTGTGTATTTTAACAGTTTAACATAAGGTTTGGCTTTACTTAATTTGTATTTTGTTTTATAATCTATCATGAGTATAATTTCTACAATTAATTCCCCTAATTGACTTTCCCATTGTGGTAAATATTTGTGCAGCCTTTTAATGAGAAACATGATGCCAGCTGTGTTCTACTGCCAAAGAAACTGCCTGAAATGGAGCAAATCTGTTGTTAAAACTGAAAGCCCTTGCTTTCCTTTTCCTCGCTTTTGTTGTTTTGTGGTTTGTTGGGGGTTTTTTTCCCCTTGTTTTTCATATTTCTTTGGGGTCATCTGAAGTTCATGCCTGGCTATGGGCCTTGTTACTCTGTTTAGTGACAGATTCTTCTTTACAGGTGCTTGTGTTAAGAGGGCTCTGAGCAGTTCATGGCAGGTTGTCTTTGCATGGTTAACCTTGGGGTTAGGGTTAACCTTGGGTTTTAGGGTTTTGTTTTAAAAAAAAAAGAAAGGAAGGGGAAGCAGAGTGATATTATCCCATTACCCTATATTACAACATTGAGTTATCTGAATAGGTCATCCAGAATCACTACAAAAAGCGTGTTCAATTAAAAGTGGATTTTTTTTTTAATCTGTTATTACAACAAAACAAAACTCAGTTGACTGACCTCAGCAACTCATCTTAGCTAGCTTTCACTTTGTAAAGATGAAATTTCTACTTTTTTACACAGAGCATGCTCTGTTTCTGCTGTGGGAGGTGGCTGCTTCTTCACCGTGCTTCATCTCAGCCTCAGGAAATGAAGACAATAATACAGAGCAAAACTTACGTTTTCTCTTTGTGTTTTATATAGATCTATCTATCTATCTGTCTAGATATATGTATGTATATACATACATACACATAGTAAATATAAATTAAAACCTCATTCCTATGTGCTGTTGCAAGGTATTGCTTCCTTCTAGTGAGGAACTATTGCTTTGAAATCTCACCTGTTTCACATTAAATGGAAGTGACATGCATCTAAAATGCCATCTAAAGAGTGAATTTTCAGTAGTCTTAAAAACTACAAATCATTAACACTGTAGAAAGTTCACTTTATTACTCTTAGTGAGAAACATAGGTGAAAAAAAGGCCATTGTAGAGAGAAATGCTGCAGAGTTGATGCTGCTGAGTAGGATGTCTGACCTACTCTCTGCTACTAATAGGGGACCTTCTCTGACAGCTTTTCTCATCTGTTGATATTGTCTGTGCCATTTATTGCCATTTTTATGGTTATCATTAGAAAGATCTTAACATTTTGTCTGTGTTTTGAAGTAATGTGCTGTTTGTGCAGATAAATTAAAATTACTCAATGGACCATCCAGAATGCTACTTACTTGGTTTCAGTATCTAAAGAGCTAGTTTCTGAAAAAAGGGCTTGGGGATGGGTAAGCAGAGTGAGAGCTTCTGTTGTCTAGCTAGTACTTAATTTGCTAAGGTTGCTAAATATTTTTGAACCTTAGAGGTTAACATCTTATGTCTCTTTTATCCTTTCTTGTTTATCTCCCTTCTCTTTTCAGCCATGTCATTTAAATGTCTAGTATTATATATTATCAAGTATATATATTACAAGTGGGTAACTGATGCCTGCTATGTGGCATTTGCAGTAAAGAAAAATATTTCAAGTGGACAGACCTAGGAAACATTTTTTCACTATCTGAAATTTTTTAGTATATGGTGCTTTCAGATATACTCTGGAGACAGAAGCAAACAGTTTTTCAGCACTAGATGTTTTAAAGTCACAGATTATGTAGGCAGCTCAATAAATGCATCAGTAATACTTGTTTTCCAGCCTCTTTTGAAAATTTGCCCTTGATGTATCAGAGCCACTTTGAAGAGATTGGGATGCGATCTTTAATCTTTCAGAGTGGCTGTAGAACTAAGGAAAACTTTGTCCATGTTTGATGTCTTAGAACTACTTGGGCTGAAACAGAAAAGTTAACATTTAATGCTGTGTATCTTCAGTAGAATTATAAGATGAAACTGAAGTGCTTGATATTCTGGAAGTTTCTGGACTCTGAAAGAAAAATTCAGTGTTAGAATGTGTTAATAAGACAGAGGAAGCCACCTTGTTATTGTAACAAATAATTTTTAAACTCCAAAAACTTGTGTTTATCAAGTAAACAGTGAATTGCTATTCCATTTGTGAAAGCCCTCCTGGTGTGATAGCCAAACTTTTAAAAAGAAGTTACTTCTCATTTAGTAGCAAGTTGGTTCGCATTTACAGCAACCTTCCTTCGACAGTCAGACCTTTTACCTTGCACACTTTTTCCATGGAACTGCAGGCAGTAATTATTTTTAAAAGAACCTGTCATCAACTGGAGTGAATTCAAGTCTGGGCAAAAGCTGCAGGTTTTCAACAGAGATAGACACTTGTCCTGAGACAGAATTGTCTGGGAGCTGATGGGGGTGCGGGGTTTTGTTTTTCTTAGGTTCAAACACCTATGCAGAGAAATGCTGTATTACTTGTTAGCAAATCTTCTTTGCTGGGTAGATTAATTTAGAAGCATCTTTCAGGGCTCTTTCCTAGGTGAGAAGAGAGGAGGTGCTGCAAATTCAGATAAAACTATTGAATTTTCATAGGTGAGTGAGAGTAGTATATATTAGGAAAGCTCTGGACATAGTCGTTCTTTGAAAATGTGTGTGTGTGTGTATGTCTATACATTGAGAAAAAGAAATTTAAGGAATTTTTGGTTGTTTGAAGAAGGCAGGGATAAGATCTGAACTGATCAAAGAATGTACTTGTGTGGGGTTACATTGTTCTAGGAATGTCCGCCTAAGTCATTCCACATCATCTGTGTTCTCCCATTTTATTTGCATGTAGTTGAAAATGAGAGGTAAGGAAACAGGTTTCTGGGAAAATTATGTTCACTGTGTTTCCTGCATTGTTTTGGAACAATGATATTCTTCACAGATAGCTTGTCAATTGCTTTTAAATCATTGATTTCTGGGGGAAAAAAAAAAAGAAAATTGGGGTTAGTTAGTTAGTTTGTTTGGTTTTTGTCTCCTTCAGGTAGAGATAACAGATACCGAAAATGAAGAAAAAAGGTACAAACTCTTCCTGGGACTTCTGGAGTCCAGTCAGAGTCTGTCTGAGTTTCAGCACTTGGTCTTACTGCTTCAGGCTTGGCCGCCAATGGACAGGAGCAACGGGTGAGCATTTCTTCAAACAACTGTGTAACAAGAGTTCAGACTCTTCTTGCTTGATATCATGTTGTTTTCAGTCAAATAATTCAAACATGGCTGGTAGGAGTATGCCCTTTGGAAAGGGTCATACTGGGAGAAATAAATGGTTTATTTCAAGCAGAGTTGAATCAATCAGTTTCTTGTAAAAACTATGTATACACATACGTAGTCTGTGTCATGGAGGAAGGCAGAAAAACGTTTTATTGCCTGAACTGTTGCACGGGAGAGTGTTCTACCTGCTTAAATTTCAAGCTATATATTTTGCTCTTGCTTTTAACTGTAATAAACAAAATCCATTAAAAAAGAACAGAAAGTTCTGACTGTTCTTTTTATTCAAAGTTACACTTTGCAGAAAGGCCTTTGAAAAGTGATGTTCGGATGGATGTGGCAGACAAGACTGCAGGAGGTCTGGCAGAGTAATAGTACCACACAATGGCATTTCTCTTCTCTACATCCACTGCCCATTATTTCTGTCTCTGAATAAAGCATCCGAAACAGTTTAAGATTAAAATAATTATAAGACTTCAGAATTGCACCTATCAAAGTGGATATTAACTGGAAGTAGTAATTTGGAACATCCAGACTACACTATGTTTTATCAGTTCTTTGGGTTTTGTCTGTGACTTTCTGAATACATTTGAAAGTAAAAAATTTAGCTGTTGTATTCTCTAATGACTTCTAAGATATAAGGATTCAAATAAAGAGGCAAGGGTCACATATCTTTCAGAGAGCAGTGGTATTACTAAAGTTTTGGCTAGCCTTCTGACAGTAGGTAGGTTAGAGTCATTAAATGGTGTTTATTTTGGATTACTTTGGGGTATTGATTACAGCCTATTTTAGCTTGGGGACTATATTCCCCAAAGTGTTTATGTGCATTGATTTTTCAAAAAAGTTAAGGCTTATCTTTTTCTGAAAAGTAACTCTTGTGCATGAGTAGAGAACTGGTGGGTTACAAGGTAATCTGTAAAGGTTTTTCACATTCAAGCCTACAGTTTGTTTGGAATTTCTGGATAAGCCATTAACCTAAATTCTTTAGTGACAGGTTTACAAGCCAAAAATTGTCTTCAGTACATTAAGAATTACAAGGACTGCTGTGTGATTTATCACAAATTCATGTTTCAACTTTCATTTTAAGTTTTGGGTTTGATTTTGTAACTGAATGTTACTGAATGTTTGAATTTGTAACTGAAAATTGGATGCCTCACAGTGTGTGGGAACTGTCAAATTTTTTTTAATCTACACACTACCTTTAACAAAAAACAAAACATACAGAACAAAAGGTCAAGTGAAACACTGCTGCAATTAGCAAAATCCTTTTTCCTTGGGTTCAACAGACAGTCTAGAGTTTGTGAAAGGAGAACCCTTCTTGATTATAGGCAGTTCTTGTCTACTGCTCTGTAACAGAGGACATAAAAAAATATGCAATTGTATCTCCCTCTTGGTGTTACGTTCCTTTGGGCTGACTTCCTAAAGTGAAGAATAGAAAAAGAAAAAAGGTGTAGTCACAAGTAACTGGATCCGATTTCAGAGGTGGGATACCTCTTAGACTTCAGCGATCTTGGAAGTGAAAATTTCTGCAAATACTTAGATGACCTGTATCATAACTCATCTAGTAAAGTAGTTATGGCTCCTAGTCAATTACATATTCTTCCCTCTTCTCCCCCTGTTGCATAATCCCACATTAACAGCATTCAACTCTGCTTAGCAGCTTAGGGGTTTATATAAGTATGTGTATATGTGTTCCTGAAAAGCCTATCTTTAGGATGATTGGGAGTAAAGAAAAGGAACTGTTTTGTTAGTGGTATTCTCAAAAATCTCATTTTAAAGCAAGTTGCATTAACAAATTTTTGAGCAAAGAGGAAAAAATTAAGAAGTTAAAACTGTATGTATTAACATGTTTGTTTACTCTTTTTTTCCTCCTCTCCTTCAGAAGAGGGTCATTATCACTTACTGTTTACAGCCAGTGTAATGATCCTTACAAGAACTGGGGAATTTAAGTCTGAGTCATGTGAATACTTAGAATTTAGGCTTTCAGTCTAGCAGTAAATATCTAATACTTACAATAGAATATAAAGCTGGAAAACACAATTTATATTCTATAACGGTTTAAAAGGAAGGAGAAGAACTAAGGAAGAGGGGGTTTTTGATAGGCTTTTAATTTTTGTAACCTCTGTGTTAGTAAAGCCATACTTCTTAATGGTTTTTTTTGGTTCTTGTTTTCTAAAACACTCCAGTTACAATAATGCTTATTATCACAAGTATGATTCTCTTCATGTCGTAACATGCTGTGTTTACTGTGAGAAAGCAGAGGTAGCTTGGTTGTTTCAGTCAGCACTCAAAGCCGTACACTTTTAAAAATTTTATTTTCATACCCTTGTTATGCATGCATGCTTTTCCACCCAGGTGTCTCACAATGAGATGTCATTTTAAACATTTCATGAAGGTGTTTCTTAAAAAAATTATTGACAGTACCTGAAGTTCTGCAGTCCTTTGGAACTTGCTACCTACATTGAAAAGGCATTTTTTATATTTATTATAAATATTGATAAGGTGTTTTGGAAATGAAATAACCCCAGTGTTAGAGACTCAGTATCTTAGTTCACTTTTTTAATCTTAATTCCAGATTTTCCTCTTTTGGCTTTGGCAAAAAAATTAGGGTGTTTCTGCTGTGGTTTTGAAATACTTGCTTTTTTTCATGATGAGAAATATTTTTTTATAACCACAGTTGAACTAAAGTAAAATTCAGGAGAGAAGAAAACTGAATTCTGCCTGTAGGTGTCAGATTTTGGTAACTTAATTTTGGTTTTAATTAGAGATAGCAGATAGCTGTTAATAGTGCACAGGAGTATTTGAAATAGTTATAAGGAATTGTGATGAGAAAAGCTTTATATGTGTAAACTATATATACTTTACTTAAATAAATTTGCTTATGGCAAGCCCTGATGGCCTTGCATCTTTCTGGTTATTTTTGTGCTTTGTAGTGTGATTTTTGTTGCCTTTTTCTAATGGGAAATTCTTAGAGATTTTCTTAGTGTACTTTGGGGGCAGCAGCTATAGAAATGGAAATTCACTTTGACTCTGTACCTCTAAGCAAGAAATGGATCACATAGCAAGAGCTATCCCTTTAACCAGTGGCAAAGATGGAGTTCCAGGGATTTTTTCCTTCTCCTTCCCTTCGTGGGGATTCACAGATTCAGTGCCCCATGTTCTGTTTGTTGAATAATCTGGCATCTTGGGGTTCGACCCGTCATGTTGAAAGGAGCGGAAAGGAGGAGCTCGGCTGTTCCCAGCCAGACTTATGACAGCTCTGTGCTCAGTGGCTGTGACTGATGGAAAGGCTCAATTAAGTTGTCAGAAGTAAGAAAGACAATGAATTCTATTTAATTTGCATTCCAAGTTGCCCATTCCTAGCTTCTCTGTCTGGTTTTCATGTTGGGCTGTAATGACAGCTGCGTGTGGAGCTGCTTTTACTTGTTTACAGTGTGTACTTTTGAAAGTGGACGATGAGCACAATAGAGCTTTTATGTATGAAATAGTAGATACTGGTGATTGTCCTCTCCAAGAGTTGTCAGACACTTGGTATATGTCAATCCAACAGACTCTCTTAACAGACTCCATTTACAATTATATTAATGTGCTGCTTTAACAATTGCTGCAAAATAATAACTATGAAAAGCAGCACTTTGACAGCACTTTACTGCTTCTTGTCACATGTACTGAATGAGTATCTTAATTTATACTAAATTGTAACACCAAAGTGCCACTTTTGGTCTTGCTGTGAGTTGGTTTGTTTTTTTTCCAAGCTAAAGTGGAAAGTTTACCATGTCTTTGGGATGCCAGTTACTGACCAGAGAGATTGATGGGGTGATTTTTAAAATGCCTTTTGTGCCTTCTTAAGTTTAAGCACAGATTAACATAGAGTTTGTGTTACTGTGGCTTAGTACAATCATGATATAAGCTGTGATTATGCATGATTTTAGCCCACTGTAGGTGGGAATTGAAATGCATCAACTTAATTTACATTAGAAAAATGGCACTGTGGGTGTGTTTTGTGCTATCAGTTAAAAGTAGATTGCTACCCATTTCTGTCAGTACATCCACTCCTAGCCAGTATACCTATTCCTGACAAAAGTATCCAAAACATCTCCGTGATCTACCAAATAATGGCTATAGGAGAAAAAAATTTGCAGCAACAAAACTTCACAGTAAACACTGCCTTTGCCATCCTGCATGATGAAATTTACTTGTATCTACTGTCTGCCATCTGTTTATGTCTGACTCTGTAATGGTGACATAGCATGAAGTTCTGTGTGGAATTAAAAGAACATTTTAAATGTGTAAAACAAATGTAACTGTATCTCTATCTACTAGCAGAGAAGTTCAGATGTGTGTAATTTCACTCTCCTACCCTTTTTGGATGGGCTATGGAGAAAAGTTTATTTTTGTTTGTACTCATTGGACCTGAAAATTAAAATGTGAATCTGGCTATATTTTTTCCTCTCAGAAGCAAGAGACAGATACTTGAGAAACAGAAGCTGTTAGAATGTGATCAAAGCAAACAAAATTAGGAATGCTGGATTCCTGTCATCCCTCCCTTGATACCACTCTGCTTGGGAAATCAGCTGGTGTAAGGCCAGGAGAAGGTCCTGTGCTATTCCAATTTGATCAGTCTTTATCTGATGTATAATTCCTCAGGGTTTGTAATAAGCATGCCATAATTCCAAGTAATTTAAACTTCTTTGTTGCATTGAAAGAGGGATGGCATTACGGACAGTAACTTGTCTCAAAACTTTCATTTTTCTTTCATGAGGTTGTACTTTTAAGTCACACGTGAGAAACAACCTCCAGGAAATGATGTATGTATATTTATATTCTATATACATCTCTTTTTTTACTGGGCAGACCATGCACAGATGATAATCCGTGGGTGAAACTGGGGACTGTTATGCTGCAGAGGTGCCCACCTGAGGAAAAGGAGAACACAGGAAATGAAATTTTGAAAATCTGCCGTTCTTTGTATGAGACAAAGCACATGCTCCCTGTCAAGGTAAGTTTTAACTTTGACTGTCATGTTTATGAGTCCTGTTTCAAGGTCCCAGCTATAAGTAAGATGTTGCCATACTGGATCAAGTCCAGTGGAAAGCTAACAGAGAGTCTGAGAACTGAGTTCAGTCTGTCTTGAGAAGAGATTACTATGGGAGATATCTTTAAGTAGTCAAATGAGGAAACAAGTAGAGGAATTAGTCTCTTCAGAGATGCTCAGTTACAGGACAAGAGGCAATAGAGACACATTACATCGTCAAAAAGTCCCATTACACCCAAGGAAAACATTTTTCACTGTTAAAATAGTGAAACATTAGAATAAGTGGATGCCTATAAGAGACAAGGAGAGTCCATCTTTGGAGGTATTTAGGATTTAACTGGATCATGTCACAGGCAGTTTGATAATGTTGGACTTGCTTTGAGTTGGAGGCTGGTTGGATTAGCTGATCTTTATAGGTCTGTTCCAGTATAAGTTATTATTTGATGTATTTGCAGAACAGCATTAGTAGTCTATTGTCATTGAAGTCAGCATTGTAAAAACTGTTAATTAAATTATCAGTAATTCTCTGAATAATAAATACATAAAGATTTAGTGAGGGATCCCTGAAAAACATGGTGATTGAAAAAAACCTTAATATAGAAGTAATTGCTAAGTAGTAACTACGATATTCTAATTTGTCTTCCCTAACTATGTATGCATACTTCAATACACATATCTCTTAAGTATAAAATTATCGAAGTGTTTTGTATGTAAACACTGTATATTAATGAAGACAGAGTGGAGAAATTCGTAATAAACTTCACACAGTTTCAGAGTAGTTGTGCATGTTTTTAGTAGGCTGATTAATCTTTTATAATTATCTTTACGCAGTCACTGTCTGTTACAGAAAACAGCTGATGTTAGGAAGAGAAGCAGAATAAAAACAACACATTCTGTTTAAAATACAGACAGGTTGATGTGTGGGCTTTTGTTTGTTGGGTTGTTTTTTTTTCTAGTCCAACACACTGATCTGAGTCAAGTTCTGAACTCTATGTAAAACACGATTCCAGAAGGTGGCAGTAAGCTGAAGTGATAAGTACATTTATTAATTTATTCATCCCACCAAAACTCTTTGGTGGAAGGCACGTCTCTGTATCCCTATGGTATAATTATATGTAGCTTTTCTTTTTAAGGCATTGAAATGATGCATTATAGCTTGTAAACTCACAATCTTAATGTGCATAGGAGTAGCTGAACTTTGTCAAAGTAGAATGTTCTGCTCAAGAAGGGTCATGGTTTGCATTTCTCTTAGTTGAGTAAAATTTTCCTTGATCTCCATGACAAGTCACTGTTTACACACAGTTTTGGTACTGGTAGACAGCTTTAGTTGGAGGTGCCTTCCTTTGTTTGTTTTTTTTTTTTTTATAATGTACAGGATGTTGAAAGAGCCCACCATGTAAGTATAAATATACAGGTACAGATATGAAGTTACTCTGATCTTCAAGCTTTAAACAGCCTTACTGATATAAAATACATTTTTTATGGCTAGAACACTGTGCAGTAACAAAGAGTTGCACTAAAATATGTAGTTGTACAGTTACCTACAAACACAGGCTGTTTTCCTGTAAGTCACTACTTGGGTAGAGGGGGAACGACAAGTATGAATTTAAGTAATAGATTTGTATGTATGGCTACAGTACTTAGGAGCTCAAATGATAGATTTGCAGTCGTGTGGCTGAATAAGATGAAAATCTGATCACTGACAATTAACCTGTTTAGGTGATTTCACATTTCAGTAAATACACTGAATAAGAAGACAAATCTGGAATGATAGAATTCTAAAAACTGAAACCAGTTAATTATCGTGAATAACATTTGCCATTCAAGTTCGCTCCCATTACAACCTTGCTGGGTTCAAAGGTTGTTACACATGTAACTTCAAGTCATGTGGTCTAGACGTTAGAAAAACTGTCTTTGGATATAACCATGAAGGGTTTCACTGTTTTTTTCATTCCATATCCTACTGGTCTGTTTTTTTCAACCAAGTTCTTTTTTTTTTATGTCTTTTGGATAGTTACATAGCTTTAATCTTTGTATCTGTGTGTGTGTTTGCTTTGGGGGGGTATTTTTGTGGGGGGTTTTTTTGTTTGTTTTGGGTTTTAATTTGCATTATTCAATGGATAGATATTTCCATTCCTTTTACTGGAAAAAAAGCATTGTTTTATTTGCCTGGAAGACACATGTTTGGATTGCCCAACATCTGCACTGCCTGATTAATCTCTTTAGAAAGGGATAAATCCTTGTCCCCCTGGTAATTGTTAAAGTGTGACTCCTCTGTATAGCTCATGTTCTTCTATCAGCCTACGGGTCATCTGTCAGTTAACATGGGAGAATGCATCTAGTCCCCTATCTGTAATCAGCCTGGGTCCTAGTGGCTATGAGATACTTATTTCCTAGAATAATACAGCAGCCAGTTGGTCTCCTTTTTTCTAATTTTTGTAGCTAGTTTTTCCTGGGGTTTATATATGATTTTAGATTGTGTGATTTTGTTCATACACAGTTGTGTCTGCTCGTTTTCTTCAGATAATGTTGAATTTAAAAGCTGCTTTTCAGTCTGCTTTTAGCCTCTCTAGACATACTGCTGTTTGTATTCATTATCCAGCCCTTCAAACCATCCGTGAAAATACTGAATAATACTGGACCCGAAACAGACTTGTATGACATACGGTTTATTTGCCTCACTGGTGTCACAGTGAACCATTGATAGCTGCATAACTAGATAGAAGAAAAAAGTTATCTTACAAAAGTTTCAACTAAATCCTGGTAATTCAGGTTTTGAATTGGGCCTTCCCTTGACCCTCTCACAGGTAACATCAAACCCCCTCTAAGCAGAGCCTCTCATGGCAGGCAGCAGATGCTCAAATGCTTTCAAGTGCTCTGTGCAGAACAGAAACCCACTTATGTTGCTCTGTGAAGTGCTGTGAGCGATGACTTCCTTCTTGGGCTGGGGTTTTCAATTCCTGTCCAGAGCAGCCCTTCAGTCATTAGTGGCAGTTATACAAGTTGATACTCGCACTATTTGGACAGTCTGCAGTGGCTGGCAAGCTGTCCAGTCCCTTCCTGTGGAAAAAGGAAGGCAATTGTTGGAATGTGTATTTCTACTTCAAAAGAGATTATGGCTTCTTCTATACTTGGGCATGGTAGGTAAGACTGAGTATGTCTGCCAGATGTGCTACCATCAGGCAGAAAGTTATTCAACTTATCCAGCTGGTTTTGAGAGGAAAATGTTACCAAGCATGATAAAATTGCTGTTTTGCTTAGATTATGTATTTTATGACTCTCAGAATTTATTTTTCTGAATATAAGTTGCATCTATTGCTGTGAATACACATTTTCAAGAAAAGAAGACACATGGAGTGAATCCTTAACTTTGCATTCAGTAAGTTTGCTGGAATGGAAGGTATGCAGCTCGAAAGAAATACAGTGGAATATGAAATTAACAGAAGTTTAATAAGCATATGAATGATCAGACAAAGCTTAATGTATTTATTTAGTCTTCTTATTCCTTCATCCATGTCATATCATTCACAACAAGCATGTCCATGCTACTAAATTGGGAGGAGCTGTCAACTGCCTTAAGGGTAGAGAGGCCCTACAGACAGACCTGGACAAATCACAGGGATGGGCAATCACCAACGATATTTAACAAGGGAAAGTGCTGGATTCTGCACCTGGGATGGGGCAACCCTGGATGTATGGACAGACTGGGGAATGAGAGGCTGGAAAGCAGCACTGCAGAAAGGGAGCCGTGGGTCCTGGTCGCTGGCAAGTTGAATCTGAGCCAGCAGTGCCCTGGCAGCCAGGAGGGCCAACCCTGTCCTGGGGGGCATCAGGCACAGCATCACCAGCCGGGCAAGGGAGGGGATTGTCCCTCTCTGCTCTGCACTGGGGCGGCCTCACCTCGAGTGCTGGGGGCAGTTTGGGGTGTCACAGTATAGGAAAGATATTTAGCTATTAGTGTCCAAAGGAGGGCTGTGAGGATGGTGAAGAGCCTTGAGGGGAAGCCGTGTGAGGA
Organism: Gymnorhina tibicen; assembly: GCA_013399875.1. Taxonomy (NCBI): domain Eukaryota; kingdom Metazoa; phylum Chordata; class Aves; order Passeriformes; family Artamidae; genus Gymnorhina; species Gymnorhina tibicen. Next base: position 452,692 of record VXAZ01007544.1, read on the forward strand.
GCAGCTGAGGTCACTTGGTCTGCTCAGCCTGGCAGAGAGGAGACTGAGGGGAGACCTCACTGCAGTTACAGCTTCCTTATGAGGGGAAGAGGAGGGGCAGACACTGATCTCTTCTCTCTGGTGACCAGGGACAGGACTCAAGGGAATGGCCTGAAGTTGTCAGGGGAGGTTTAGGTTGGATATCAGGAAGAGCTTCTTCCCCCAGAGGCTGGTTGGGCACTGGAACAGGCTCCCCAGGGAAGTGGTCACAGCACCAAGATTGACAGAGCTCAAGAAGCATTTGGACAATGCTCTCAGGCACATGGTTTGATTCTTGGAGTATCCTGTGCAGGGCCAGGAGTTGGACTCCATGATCCTTGTGGGTCACCCTAAGACACCATCTCAGCATGCTCTGTGGTTCTAAGCATTGACCATCAGTAGCAGTACTGAATAAAAGTTTAAAGGAATAAGTCTGAATAAGAGAAGAAGCCTTGCCTTAGTGACTCAGAGCTTAGTGTGATGGAATATATTCTTCTAGGATGTGTTTCTTTAAGGTGTAAATTGAGAAAAGACCGAGCAAGTACAGCCAGAGAGCTCCCTGTCCCAGGCAAAGCCAGGTGTCTATGCAGTACATGGCAATTGGAATATTTAACATCTCGTCTTCAAATAATTTTTAGGCTTTTAGGCTCACAGCTACTGAAACGATGCTACTAAATGTGTGGATCATCTTGGTCATTAAATTGTTACAGTTATCATTAAACTTCAAAAGACATAAAAAATACATGACTTGCATTCTCTCATCTTAATATTTAGCTGATGAGCTCCTTTGACAATTGCTATCAAATTGTTGGAGTCAAACAGAGAGCATCTCTTAAGAGATGGATACCATTTTCAATGTAACTACCATACAATATCCGGAGTCCCTAGTGTGAAGTGCCTTGGAAAATGGGACATCTCTGGTGGGCCTTATTGGGAAGTGGTTGTGACAAGCAACCTAAATTCTCAGAAATGACAGAAGGGGAAATGGAAGTTAAAATTTGGTTTATAATATAATTTTTCTGTTGAAATACTTTTTGACATATAAATGAACAAATCACTGCAATATTGAGGAAAATAAAACAACTCACAAATTACATGTAGGACGTGTTGTTTGGTTGTTTAACTAAGGGACAAGGTAAAGTTTTGGAAGTGCACAGTAGATTTGTTGAGGGGTCTTTTTGTTTTTATTTTAGAAGATATTTTCTGGCCAGTTTTGTCTTGAAGTTGTGTGATGCTAAATTTATGCTGTATTATAAAATACAGGAAACTAGATGAATTACAGAAAGTTAATTTTCTAAACTTTATACAATATTTTATACACAATAAAGTTTGGAAAAGTTTTGCAACAGAAGCATTATTGAACGCTGGTATGTACTGTTATTTCCTCTTTATTTTGTTCTACTTTTCTGATTGCATAATTGAGTTACAGAATTGTCGCAGGTGTCTGTCGAAGTTTCTTCCTGTGGTTTGCAGTATTTCAGTAAGCACAAATATATTAGTCCCACAGAGAGCTGTGATTGCTCTGTTATTTTTTCAGTAAACCTCATGGTTGTAATGGTGATTCAGTACCTGCCTTGTCTTAATCTAACAAATGTTGCACTTTAACCAGTATTCCACATTTTTTAAAATTTGTTCTTTCAAGTTTCCAAAGAGGTATTTCCAACAGGGAATTCATTTGTTGTGGAAGTGTGGTTTTCATTTTGCATTTGACATAAAATTTTCATAAATTTTATTGTGAATGATGGTGTTAGTATCTCCAGAGATCACACTGAGAGAGTTTACTTTTTATTTCAGTGTATAAAAGAATTATGTTTGCTGCTGCTTAACCAGTCCCTCCTGCTGCCATCTCTGAAACTGCTGGTAGAAAGCAAAGACCAAGACCTTCATGCTGTGGCACTGGAGCAGATAACAGCTGTTGCTAAGGTATGAACAGTTGAATGAACCACCTTTCAGAAGCTGAGGTAATAAGTTAGCTCTTTTATCTGCATGTAGTAAGCAGAGACTACTGAGACACTTACCATTATTAAGGTTTTCCACAGCTATTGTGTCCACAGTGAGCAGTAACAGAGGGCTGGTAAGAGCTTTTATCTGTACTTGAGGTGATTAAACCTCATAGCACTTCCTTTAAATTACTTAGTATGCTGTTTTAAGTCAGCATGGTGGAACAGAAACTATTCTGTTATATGAAATAGATTGTTACCTATGTGTTTATATTCCCTCACTTTGGGGTTTTTTAAGTGAAAGTAGTATGTCAGATGACTTAGCTTGTTTCTGACAAATGTGGCATCTCTTTATATGCACTTGGAGAGCTGTTATGTCACTGGTTTTGTTGTGATGGTATGTTTGGGGAGTTTCATGCCATTCTAAACAGACTCGATTCCATAATGTAGCAAAGTTTCTGGAGAAAAAACCTAAATATTGTCTTCTTCTTTGGGCAAGAACTGAAAGATGTTACTGTATATTTGTCAATTGCTTGCATTTGTCAATTGCAAACATTACATTACTGTCTTTTCCCTGTGTATTTCCTTTTTGGCAAATAAGAAGGAACACCTAAAAGGATAAAAGTTAGTCTCCTAGGCAAAAGCATTATATAATTTTTCATCTTTTTTCTGAAAGCTGAGCTGGGTTTAAAATTTTTTGAAGCTCTTAATTGAACTTGTACATGTGCAGCCTAACTTTCTTGGGTTTTATGTTAGCCGTGGTCTGCAATCTAACATTCTACTGCAAAAAGAGAAGAAGCCAATTGTCTCTTACCTTTTCATGAAAGAGAATGGCTTTCTCCTCTGACTGCATTAACTGCACTGATGATTTCCAGAATTACAGTATTTAGGTAGGAAAGCTTCATCTCTAATATTTCCAAATTGTGCACCATATCTTAGGGAGCTTTTGGTTGTGTATAATGATACAAAATAATAGTTGGTGTTATTTTTTTTGCATGTGGTACTGCACAATGAAACTGCCCACATAGAAACAAATGAAACCATGTGTCTTTCTAAAATAAGTATCCCCCAAACACAAAAGCTTTGAAAATGTGATTTGTAGGAATTCAGATTGAAATTATGACTTCTAGGGATACTCTCTGTTCTAGTTACATTGATTGCCACAAAGTTTTCAGATTCCTTGGTTGTAACAAACTGTGCAAATCATATCCACTACTTTCTCACTATCCTCTTTTACCTAGGAAGGATACTCTCCATCCTCCTCTTCTGAGGATTCTCCCTTAAGTCTCTTCCTCACCTGCTCCTGCTCATGTGCTGTGTCTTTCCTTCTTATGCATATTGTATTCCAGAACCTTTCTCTTTTTGCATCCTTTGGATAGTTTGAGAAATGATCTATCTCCTTTCCAGAACCGGTGAAGACTAGCCAGAGAAGCAATGGATCTGGAAGCATAGGCTCCATTTCACATATTGCTAATTTTCCCTCAAAAGGGCTTTGTTATCAAAATGGAAAAAGCACTAGCTTTTTTAACATGTTCTCTATGAAAATTTGAAACAGTAGAATGCAAGGTAGCAGGACATATTATATGTAACACACATCTGCTTCTGCCAGAATTCAAATACCATTGTTAGCATCCAGTTTGAATTTGGAGTGTTTGCTAGTAGAGTTTGGTATTTAAGCTAAGAACGGATAGGTGTTCCTATGGCCTTTCTTTTATACCAATAAACCACAAATTTTCTGAATTTTTTACAAAAAATAATTGTATAAATATTAACCACCAAACAATAGTACATTGATAGTTTTCTTTTACCACCTGCAATTTTAGATTTTATTGCTACAAAGCAATGCTTTTTTTGTAACTTTTAAACAAGATGATTTCATTGAAAAGCAAGCACAAATCTGATACGTGCATGTACTTTCTCATCTCTATGTTCTTGTTAGCCTTTCAAAATTGACTTTTTTGTTAACGGATGAAAGCTGCTGTATAAGTGACTAATTCTGAAGCTTGTCAGCAGGAATTACTGTCCAAGTATGTTTTATTTAACTATTTTTAAAGCATAATGCTGTGAAGTAGCACTTTCTGAATGGTTGCTAATTGTATTGCCCTCTTAACTGGCCATTTCTTTCTGGTGTGCTCCAGCTTTCAGTTTCCTACACTCCAGGCTGTTTACATTATATTGGAGTTTAAGGGCCAGGAACCTTATTAGCTTCTTGCTAGTATAAAGCACTTTGTACACCTATGCATGCCCAAAATAATACTCTATTTGGTTTTCTTATACAGGAGGCAGCTTGATAAGCTATTTCTGATTCTTCCTTCTAAATTCAGTATTAATTTGAGCACATAGTACTGTAAGAGTGCTGAATAACCTAGAATTTTCAAAGCAGTTAGCTGTGGTCTAATGTTTCACTTTAAGTCAATGAAGATTTAACTATTGACTTTATTACACCGGGCATAGAGCTTAGCCAGTACCTTGAATGTGACAGTGTTACAAAAGCAGCAGGTACAGAAGAGTGCTGTGATAAATGTAAAAACTGTTTTTATATTGTTTAAGAAGTACCTCTTGCTTCTTGTTTTATATGCATCTCTTATGATTACATTATTTGCTGTTGTACTAAAAGTGCATATATTACTTAGCTATGGCAATGTTGTTTATTCAGTATAATTTTCTATGCCTGCTTTTTGCTTTTTAAAAAACAGTATTTGGACTGTTAATGCTTTTTGTAAAATTCTTAATGAATTTTTTATAAGAAGGCCGTTTCTGCTTACATTAAACAGGAAACAGACAAATAACATCTGGCAGAGGGGAATCATAGCTATTGATTCCCTGATCCAGTGCTAACACAGCTCACAAACATGGCTGCGAGAAAAATACAGCACTTGCTTGCTGATAGGATGTATTAGTTAGCCATTTGTTGTATGTTGCTGACAGCTTTATGGATGTTTACAGTTAAGGATGATGCTGAAGTGCTGATACTAGGAATTGTACAGCTTTTGCCTGTAGTAAACCAACCAAGTTTTTGTGTAAGCTTTTCTGAAATTGCAGACCCCTCTTTTTATTGTGTATCTTTTAATGAACTGCCACTTGCCTTTTCTGAATTACAGAAATAACTATTCTTCCCCTGTGTTGTGTAGTGTTTGAGTAATTTAAAAAATCAGTTTACTTAAATAACTTTATTACTGCCAACAGAGCTGTTAAAAGTCAGATTGTTTTTGAGAGGGGTTTCAGTGTTGTCTGTGTCCTTGGTTATCTTTCAGAGATGAAAACTGATTTTTATAGATCTGAGAGAGCAAGTAAATATTCTGTTGCCTGTTGGTACCTATAATGCTAAAATAGCTAATAAGTGGGGGTTAATATAAGCAGTGCAAATACTTGTTCAATCAATATTTCAATAGAAACTGGAACCAGAAAAATGTTGTGGTCTGAAATATTACCTTAACTTCATTTGCATGTTATAATTTCAGTGATGAAGTACTGAATCTACCTTTGTAACATGTTTTACTGAAAAATGTAGTATGAAAAGTCGTGAATATTTTATGGAATAACAGAATTTCTAGTGTTCTCCGGTGTATGCCATTTATGACTGCTCATTTAATGGGGCTTAATCTTTAAAAGAAATAGTTAAATTATGTGTAAATAAGTTAATGGTGATCATGATAAAGTATCTTTCTCTAGTTTATTTTTCCAGGATTTTTTATGTCATTGGTTTCTTTTCCCCTTATTTATTTGTTCTATAGATATATACTCCAGGAAGGAATAAAACAAAAAGCATTTTTTACCTGTAGTAGCATTGGAGAAGGGAATACTCTGGGAAACAGCGGTTTCAGTTCTTTACTGCTGTTAGGTCATCAGCAGCTCTTACCTTTTATAACTTGTGGATTTTATAATGCAGAAGTAATGGGTGAAATATTGCCTGTTGGTGATACCAGAACCTAACCTCTGGATACCTGCACAAACAGTGCTGATGGGGAATTGGATCATCAAGTTCCAAACCCTGCATGGGCGGGGATACCTTCCACTAGTCCAGGCTGCTCAAAGCCCAACCTGGCCTTGAACACTTCCAGGGCTGGGGCATCCACAACTTTTCTGGGCAACCTGTTCCACCCTCATAGTGAAGAATTTCTTCCTAATATTCAGTCTAGACCAACCCTCTTACCATTTAAAGTAAGAGGGTTGGTTTAGATTGGATATTTCCTCTTGTCCTATCTCTCCTGCGCTCTTGTAAAATATCCCTCTCCAGCTCTCTTGTACTGAAAGGCTGTTGTGTGATCTCCCCAGAGCCTTTTCTTCTCCAGGCTGAAAACCCCAATTCTATCAGCCTGTTTTCGTAAGAGAGGTGCTCCAGGCCTCCTAAGATTGTCTTCCTGACTTTTCTCTGGACCCATTCTAACAAGTCCATGTCTTTCTTGTGCTGGAAGACCCACACCTGGATGCAGTACTCCCAAGTGCTCTCATGACAGCAAAGGTACCACTTGAATGCCTACACTTCAATGCTTGAAAGTAGATGCTAGCCAATGCCTAAATAGGAAAGCCAAGGGAAAAAAGTCAGTCCTCCTTAATGTAGTTATCCCCATTAGACCTCTTACTTGTAACCATGGACGCTGTGCGTGAGCATCATGCTAAATCTACGCTGTCAAATTCTGCTGAAGGAGAGATGGATATGAAAAATAAAAGCTGCTCCCATTTAAACCTTCCAGATTTTACTCTAATGAAAAATGTAGCACCCTTAGCATGGAGTTCTAGATAGGCGTAATGATTTTTCTCTAACATAGACACTCTGATTTTGTCATTAGTGTGGGTCATGGAAGGTGATTGGGTGTTAATTTGTGCAGAAGATACCTGCACCTCTGAGACCTGCTTAAACTGCAGTCACGTGCATTCCTTGCCACTGGAGCAGTGATTCTGGGATTAGCAATAGTCTTAGTTTTATGGCCTAGTTAGGGTCTTGGGATAGCAAGGGCTCTGCATCTGCAAGCAGATCAGAAGTGATTCATTAGTAAGATCCTGACTGAGCTGTCTGTCCAGAAAAAAACAGCTTTTTAAAACTGGGATAATAAGGTGGTTGTTGTTTTACTTGCTGGGTTTTCCTGTTACAGACTCAAAAGAGTGATTTTGAAAATGAAAATGTAGTGTGTTTAGGAGTCTGGATCTACTGCAGGCTAATATTTGCTATGTATGGCAAGCAAAAATAACTCTGGAGGTTGATTTCCATTAATATTTTTAAAATGTAAGATTTTGAGGATCAAAATTCCATCTGGAACAGCAGCCTGGCTCAAACAGATGGAAGAATTACAAGTCTAGTGAGGAGTAAGAATAGGGCAGATGTACAGGCTCTTTCTCTGAAATACTGCTTTCCAAACTTTCGGTTCTTTTCAGCTGTATGTATCTGCTAAGTAATTGCCAATGGTTTTCTTTCTTGGTTTTGTGCAGTTTCTCCTCAAACTTGGATGAGCTTTTACATCCTGCAGTATCATTTGACAGAGAATTCAACAGTGAAAAAACCTACTTGTTTTTTTTTTTCTGGTAATCTGATCCCACTAGATTAATTTGATGCTTCATTTTTTTTTCCTTAATGAGATAATGTTTTTAATTAATCCCTTCATAATTTTAGTGATGTTGCTCTCTGTCCTATGCCCTCCAGGCCATCTCTTTTTTTAGATTGGAGAGTCATAGGTTTGCTGAGCAATTTCCTGCATAAAAACATACTATACTCTCTATGGTGTATTTTTAAAAAAATACATGCTTTGTGTGCTTGCCTTTTATATTTTTTTAGTAATTCTTTTAATTTAATGCTTGTTGTTCTGGTTTAAAATTAATTTTAAATAAATGTAGTCGTAAGCTACATTTACATTGATTTAATTAAAAAAATCTTACAGTTCTATTTAAGCAGAGCTGTTCAGTATAAGCTGAACAGTATAAGCTATCTTAATTAAGGTTTGTAAACATGTATCAATTCATTGACAATCTCTGTAGGTTATTTTTATTTAAACTAATGACTAGAAATATCTCTACATGTGCAATTGATACCCAAAAAGTTGACATGATTTGGAGTTGTAAAACTGATAAATAGTCAATTTTTAAATGCAATTCTTATTAAACCTTGGTGTCTCTGTGTTCTTCCCACACCTGCCAGACTCTGCTTAGACTGACCAAAGACTGGTGAACAGACAGTGGCCTTAACTGCATGAAATGCATTCACAGGGTCTGGTTGCCATCATGTGTCTCCATCCAGCTGCCTGAAGACAACTAAGTTACAAAGGTTTCCTCTTCTGACCAGGTCTTCAGACAGTTTGCAAGTCAGAAAATAGGAAATGTTAATCAGTTTAAACCTGCTGATCTATTTAGGCCTAAGGATGAGCTGTGGGGCACAACTCAAGAGCGTTTTTGTGGGCTGTTTTGTTATGTGTGAAACCACACTGATCTCATTTCTTTGTGAGTGCAGACAAGTTTCTCTGCTTGTGTGTTGCATGGGCATCTTCATCCCCATAGTATAGCTCGGATGTGTAATGGTTTATGCTAGGAAAGGTCTTCTTTAAGATTTATCTCTCTCCATTTTGTAGGTTTTTGGTATATGAAATCACACTAATCTATAGCACTTTTCCTTAACTGAATAGTAGCCTAAAAAAAAAGAAATTAAATCTTGAATCTGCTGTCAATCTCACTACTGTAATTGCTGTTTGCATTTTATGTTCATAAAATCAAACAGTGAAGCCCTGTGTAAAGTTCCGTCCTACATACAGATTAAGAATAGAGCACACAGAGCTTCGAGGTGGGAGAGAATATCCTTTCAGCCTCCCCTTTCAGAAGAGATGGCAGCTGTTTGGATAATGGTTTAGTATGCTGTGTGGTGTGCTGCAAGATGCCAGCACTAGAAATTTTGGAATCAGAATTGTTTAGGTTAGAAAATACCTGTGAAGTCTCGAGTCCAGCTGTTAACCCAGCACTGCAAAGTCCACTCTAAACCATGTCTCAACTACTTCCCTGGGCAGCCTGTTCCAATGCTTGACAACTCTTCCCATAAAGAAATTATGCCTAATATCTAAACCTCCCCTGGCACAACCTGAGGATGCTTCCTCCTGTCCTATCACGTTAATTAGGAGAACAGGCTGACCCGCATCTCGCTGTAACCTCCTTTGAGGCAGTTGTAGAGAGCAATAGTGCTTCCCTCTGAGCCTCCTTTTCTCCAGGATGAACACCCCCAGATCCCTCAGCAGCTCCTCATACGGCTCACTCTCCAGGCCCTTCACAAGCTCCATTGCCCTTCTCTGGACATGCCCCAGCCCCTCAATGTCTTTCTTGCAAGTGTGGGGCCCAGAACTGGACACGGGATATGGGGTGCAGCCTCACCAGTGCCCACTACAGGAGGACAATCACTGCCCTGGTCCTTCTGGTCACACTATTTTTGATACCAGCCAGGATGCCACTGGCCTTCATAGCCATCTGGGCACACTCTGGTTCGTGTTCAGCTGTTTGCTGACCCATTTTATTTAATGATCAGCCTGTCTTCCACAGGAAAACATTTCCATAGTTAACTTTTGGCAGTTATTAAATAATTAAAGACTAAGGTTGGATAGCCTGAAGGCTGGAAATCCCTATGGTTCTTAGAACTGTTTTGTAAACTGGACCTTGTGCTGTGCTAATAAGATCAAAAATGGCTTAATTTCAACTGTAAAGTGTCATTGCCAAATCACCCTGTATGCAGTAGTCACATCCTGTGGTCCTGTGTAGCAGCTGAACTGGTCTTTGAGGGTGCTAAATCACTGTATGATGGGGTGTTTATTACTTGCTGGTACCTGGTACATAATTTTTATGGAAAATGAAGCAGAGAGTAGCCAGACAATTTTTTTTGCTTTTAAACTTTGAGGTTGTTTTGGAAATGTATCATAATTTTATTAGTTTATTTGTAACTTGATATGGTGCAGTAATTGAAAACTGATTATTGTCAACCCTTCCTTTGGTCCTTTTTTATCACAGAATCACAGAATGGTTTGGGTTGGAAGGGACCGTAGAGATCCTCTTGTTCCAATCCCCCTGCCACAGACAGAGACACCTTCCACTAGACCAGGTTGCTCAAGCCCCATCCAACCTGGCCTAGAAACACTCTGAGGAATGGGGCACCTATAACTTTCCTGGACAATTTGTGCCAGTGCCTTGCCACCCTTACAGTAAAGAATTTATTGCTAATACATAATCTAAACCTGCCCTTTTACAGTTTCATTATTCCTCCTTGTCCTGTCACCCCATGCCCTTGTAAAAAGTCCCTCACCAGCTCTTTTGTAGCCCGTTCTGGGTACTGGAAGGTGCCGTAAGGTCTCTCTGGGGCCTTAACATCTCCAGACTTAGCGTCTCCCTCTGTCTTCATTGGAGAGGTGCTCCAGCCCTCTGATCATCCTGGTGGCCTCCTCTGAACTCTTTTCAGCAGGTCCATGTCTTTATGTTGGGGGTCCCAGAGCTGAATGCAGCACTCCAGGTTGGGAGAGCAGAGGGACAGAATCCCCTCCCTTACCCTGCTGCCCACGCTGCTTTGGATGCAGCCCAGGATACGATTGGCTTTCTGGGCTTTGAGAGCACGTGGATGGGTCGTGTTGAAATTCTTGTCCACCAGCATCCCCAAGCCCTTCTCCTCAGGGCTGCACTCAATCCATTCTCTGCTCAGCCTGTACTTGTGCTTGGGATTGCACCAACCCAGATGCAGGTCCTTGCACTGGGACTCGGTGAACTTACGAAGATGGCACAGGGCCACCTCTCAAGCTTGTCAAGGTTCCTCTGGGTGGGATCCCTTCCTTGTTTTGGTTATATGTAGTTGTTCAATTGTGCTTCCTTAAGTGATATTTAACACAGCACTGTATTTCAAAGAACCCAGGAAGGACATATCAAAATTAACTGAAATAGATTTTAAAGTGTTCTATAGTGTTATTTGTAAAGCTACAGACAAGATTCTCAAGAGAGTATTCTGTTCTCATATATCAAGTAACCACATTTTTTCAGGCATCCAGGGTATCTCTCAGAGGTAGCAGCTCTGTGCTTCACATCTTTTAATACGTTATATTCTTTCGAAAATCTCATCCTTGCTGTGAGTGCTGATTGAGTCTGTGAATGTTGCCTGTCATATTAACATGTGAAATGTAATGTACTATATTAATATAAAATGACCAGAATTTAATATACTCTTCTCTGACCTTCCTCAGAGTGTCATTCTTGATATGGAGCTAAATGGTGTGATCTGTGCTGCACTGGGACTTGAAACCTGTGAGAAGTCTATAAAGCTGGTGGTGTAATCCCAAGCTGTTAAGCATTCTTATCCTTAACTTTGTGCAGGTCAAATATCTATATTAATGCGGTAGACTGTTACAAGACATACCTTTACATATTCTGACATATGCAAAGCGTGTATCCCTGCAGTTAATCCATGGGGAATACTCCTCTCACTTTGAAGGTCACACTGTGCAGTCAGAACCATCGTGACATGTTCTGGCTGATGGCTGGATCTGGTAATTAATTTTTGATTACTTTGAATTTCTCTTTCTTTGTAGGTTGATGATTCCACTTGTGATGCTGAAATACTCTCCTTGCTCCTCAATGCCAAGTTGGTGGTGAAGTGCATGTCCACTGCCTTCTGCCCACGCCTTATTGACCACCTCCTGGCTAACCAGGGACAGGGAGGCTGGGATGTGGAGGAAATAGCGAAACAGCTGAAAGAAGCAGGGTTCAATGCAGAGGCTGGGTCCCTCCTGATGGCTCATCGAGGGACCCATCCTGCACTCAGGACTTTCACTACTGCCCTCCAGGCTGTTCAGCATTGGATCTGAAAATGTTGGGTTTAGCATCTGTCTGCCTTTTTGCTGGAGATCTTACACAAAAGGGAGAAATTGTTGTTCTAGTGAAGTAACAAAGTGAGTTATTACCTACAGTTTGTAGAAAACACACAGCACACAGTAAATTCCCATTTACTTCTACTTGTTTAAAAAAACCTATTGGTGCAGACTGTATCATTCTGTTGTATGATTAACAAAGCATTGAATCTGATCATCCTTTCAGATAAAAGTTAAATGGTTACACTCGGTTACATATAAATGAAACATTAGTAAGGTGGCAGGTCATATACAATTTGTCTTATTTTCTGTAAGTAATTTACTCTTGTCATAATGTAAAACTAATGTAAAAATATAATTATAAAGATATATATGGAGCAAAAAATGTCACAAGAGTGATTTTTGAGAATTTCAAAATCTTAAAATTCAGTATTGTGCAATGTTATCACAGCTTTTGTTTGAAATAAATAAAATATTTTGCATTTAATGTACTGTCTCGTCTTTCAGCCTTTTAGACAGATAAATATTTTCTTTATTCAGCCCCTTTTGCTGAAATTCCTGTCTCTACTTAGTGATGTTTATTCATGAGGACAAGCTGAAGTCTAAGAGATATTTTTCTCCACGGTTTGGGAAGCCCCATTTCAAATCCTGATCATTTGTTGATACCTTTTGTGAGTGTACTTTCAAAGTATTTACTTGTATTTTCCCTGAGTTCTGAAAAATTGGATAAATGTGTATATTTGCAGAATCACAGAATATGCTGAGTTGGAAGGCACCCACAAGGATCATTGAGGCCAAATCCTGGCCCTGCACAGGACCATCCCCAAGAGTCTCAGGCACGCTCTGTGCCTGAGAGCATTGTCCAAATGCTTCTTGAGCTCTGTCCAGCCAGTGCTGTGACCACTTCCCCGGGGAGCCTGTTCCAGTGCCCATCCAGCCTCTGGGGGAAGAATCTTTTACTGATATCCAACCTAAACCTCTCCTGACACAACTTCAGGCCATTCCCTTGGGTCCTGTCCCTGGTCACCACAGAGAAGAGATCAGTGTCTGCCTCTCCTCTTCCCCTCATAAGGAAGCTGTAACTGCAGTGAGGTCTCCCCTCAGTCTCCTCCAGGCTGAGCAGACCAAGTGACCTCAGCTGCTCCTCATACAGCTTCCCCTCAAGGCCCTTCACCATCTTTGTTGCCCTCCTTTGGACGCTCTCTAACAGCTTAATGTCTTTCTTATATTGTGGCACCCCAAACTGCCCCCAGCACTCGAGGTGAGGCCGCCCCAGTGCAGAGCAGAGCGGGACAATCCCCTCCCTTGCCCGGCTGGTGATGCTGTGCCTGATGCCCCCCCAGGACAGGGTTGGCCCTCCTGGCTGCCAGGGAACTGCTGGCTCAGATTCAACTTTCCTTTGATCAGGACCCCCAGGGCCCTTTCCGTGGCACTGCTGTGCAGCCTCTCATTCCCCAGCCAGTCTGTACATCTAGGGTTGCCCCATCTCAGGTGCAGAATCCATCAGTTTCCCTTGTTGAACTTCAGATGGTTGGTGATTGCCCATCCCTCTTGATTTGTCAAGGTCTCTCTGCCTTCAAGGAAGTCAATAGCTCCTCCCAGTTTAGTATCATCTGTGAACTTGCTCAGCATCCCTTCCAGTCCCGTGTCCAAGTCATTTACAAAGATGTTGAAGAGCACAAGGCCGAGGATGGAGCCCTGTGGAACCCCACTAGTGACAGGTCACCAGTCTGATGTCACCCCAGTCACTGAAACCCTTTGTGCCTGACCCATAAGCCAGTTGTTCCCATTACGTGTTTATCCAGCTGGGGGCTGGACATTTTGTCCAGGAGGGTCCTGTAGGAGAGACTCTAGAGATCTTGTAGAAATCTCTCCTGTAGGAGAGAGTACCAAAAACTTTACTGAAATCCAAAAAGATTACAATGCTCATCCCTTCATCAACGAGGTGGGTTACCTTGTCATAAAAGGAAATGGGGTTGGATAAGCAGGACTTTCCTCTCATGAAGCCATGCTGGCTGTGAGCAGTGACTGCATTGTCTTTTAGGTGTTTCCAGATATCTCCCAGAATAAGCTCCATAACTTTACTGGGCACTGATTCCAAATGCCTTTCTGCCTAATTAAGACAAAACAATTTTTTTATTGTTTTCAGAGGTTTTTTAACAAGGGCACTGTCTGTTTATTACACTGCATTACCAGAAGGGTTTGATGTTTTGTATGTATAGACACTTCTTAAAATCAGTCTGTAAATCTTCTGCCTAATCTTGTGTTCAGATCTAATTTTGATGTAATAATGTACAGAAACAGTAAACATTATAAGATCCAGAGAACATAATACACATTGGAAGCAATCTCTAGCGTAATGCAATGTAACCTCCTGCTTAAGGCAAGGGTGCCTGTATGGCTGGAGCAGGTTGCTCCAGCCTACATTCAGTTGGGTCTGGAAAACCTCCAAGGATGACTGTCTTGGCTGTTCCCATGTTGAAAAGCTTTTTATGTTTGTCCTCTTGGGTTCTGCTTTGTTTTACCAGCTTTTACTGACTGTGAAAATGGCTCAGATGTCAGCCTTACTTCCCACATTGCACAGGATTTGTAATGAGACTTTTAACAATGCTTTAATTCTTCAGATTGTTAACTTACCTTTTGTATTTGCTAGTCCCAGCTGTCCTTCAGTTTTTATGGAGCATTATATCATCCATGTATTAACATGCATTCCAAATTCCAATTTCTATCATTCAGCTATATTGCCTTAATTCTGTTCTCTTATGTTAGCAGTCCCAAGAGCTCCAGACTAGTAAAGCAAGTATATTGGAATTGCAGAGGAAAGAAAGGAAAAATTCTAAAAAGGTAATATAAGTGGCAATCAGTAGATGTGGACAAACAACATGTGCACCTCCAGCAAAAAAACCTTGGGTTATTCTGTAGAAGATATTTCAATACTTTACAGTGAAGCATTTTGGTCTGCAGGTTTTGTTCTTAGGTTGGTAAATCCAGTGCTAGATTTTCCAACCATTCTCATTCAGGATCGTGAAAAGTTTGTGTTTAAGTGTCACTCTAAAACTGAGCTGTAGATAAAGCTCTAGTGAGTGTTATTGATCTTCTGTCCATTTTCTGGTTTGCTGGCATTAGAAATCCATGATAAATGTTTTCCTTGCAGTCTGGATTATTCCTGATTTATTCTGTATTCAAAACTTTCACCTGTAACAAAAGGTATTACTTTAGTATATATATCCAAAATGATTAGCCTACGTTAGTGTATGTTTCAAAGAAAATTTAAGGAAGGAAAAAAAAAAAGAAGAGGCACATAACAAGGACAGTGCCAGCCTTTTAGTGTCTTCTGTGTTGCAGAATAATATTTAAGGCTCTGGGACTGAGCAGAGGATACACTAGCAGGTGCTATTGAGTTGGGTTTGGATTTTGGTTTTTGTTTTCTTTTGTTCTTTTTAAAGGTTAAGAAACTCACCTTGGTATTACTTTTAGCCAGGTTATTGTTGTACTGAACAGTTAAGTTCTGTCAGCTTGTTTGATTTGCAGTTGGGATTTGTTCATAATACAGCATAAGCGGATTTTTTTTTTTTTTAACCTCAAACAATTCCATGTTCTGGAGATATTTCTGTTCCCAAAAGCAGGTGAATAAAACAGTTGAGTTGTGTCTCCAGGAGCAGTGCTTCCTAGGGCAATTAATCCTCTTTTGTCTGAAAAACACTGATAGCATTTGGATGTTTAAGGAGATTTTAGCTGCCTGGGAGACACAGCAAAGCAGCAAAATAGATCACCTTTCTTTTGAATAATTAGAACCAGAGATTAGGGAAGAAAGATCATAACTCAGAATTCCTTTTTCTGCTGGAAATACTAAGTATAGCCAGTATGATATTGCAACACATGCAAAGTAAACACTTGTATTTATAAACAAAACAGTGCAATTCTATGAATAGGGTGGCTGCATATGATTCGGATATTTTCCTTGTATAATGATAGTTTTTGTGATTTACTGTGTGTGACATTCTGCACTGTGGAAGATGCTTTGAGAGTGGCCATCTGATGTAGAATATGGCCATCCTCAGCACAGGAAACACACAGACCTCTTGGAGAGAGTCCAGACAAGGCCACAAAAATGATCAGGAGTCTGGAGCACCTCTCCCATGAAGACAGGCTGAGAGTGCTGGGCTTGTTCAGCCTGGAGAAGAGAAGGCTCAAGGGACACCTCATAGTGCCTTCCAGTACTTAAAGGGGCTTGTAAGAAATATGTAGATAAAGTTTTTAATAGGGCCTGTTGTGATAGGACAGAGGATCATAGTTTAAATATAGAAGAGGGTTGATTTAGATTAGATTTCAGGAAAGAAGAACTTTGCAATGAGGATGAAGAAACACTGGCATAGGATGCCCAGAGAGGTATAGCTGTCCCATCCCTGGAAACATTCAGGGTCAGGTTGGATGGGGCTCTGATATCCAATTGAAAATGTCCCTGCTCACTGATGACCCTCAAAGGTCCCATCCAACCCAAACTATTCTGTGAATATGGATACCTGCATCATAGGGGTAAGAATTCCTACACTTGCAAAAACACAATAATTCTTTGTATTTTTAGTAATATTTTTGAGACACGGAAGGCAGGAGCAGATCAGGCTTTGTATCAAATGTTCCAGGCACACCAAAAGTTCTAGTGGCCTAAAAATGTTTCTCAATTAGATTATTTAACTGTTACTGAGCACTTGATGTAGTGTTTGCATTGGATTATTTGGTTTGACACTGAGCTCCCTTTCCACACTGGTAGAAGTAATCTGAAATTGCTATGTTTGTTACAGTTTATTTATGATTGTACTTCTCTTGTACATCTGTGGTGGTAAAACCGCCCTCTCCTCCTTGGGCCACACTGTGATCTCAGAAATGCTCATTAGGCTTCGGCCTTGATGAACAGCAGCTGGCTGAGCTCCTCTTGAGTTCATCACAAACACTCTCTTCCTCCAGCCACTTATGCTGTCTGACAAGCTCCTGTTTTTAATGAACAGCCTTAGAAAAACTTGTTTTTCTTGCCTGAATAACAACCCAAATGGAACAACATTTTTGTTACTGAATTTTCAAAGAAAGTTACTGACCTGAATTGTGGTCAGGATGGATAATTACTATGACTAAAGCCCACTCTCTTGTGACCCTATAAACAATGGTCCCAAGTGAGATCCACTGAGCTGTCCTGGACCACAGCAGGCTGTGACAGCATCTCCCTCTGAGTGAGACACCACTGTGAGCCAGAGCACTCTCAAGTTTACTTGGAGGACCACTGCCAAAAGCTGACAGAGGCTGGGCAGATACCCCCACTCCTCAAGGATCAACCCTTCACCCGCTGAGAAGATCCAAAGGCATCCAATGTGAGTACTTCCCTGAACTGAAGGGGAATATTTCACAGGCATATACCTTGTACATACTCCCTTAAGTCTGTGTGTGCGTGCGTATGAACATATTAAAGTCTTATGAATGTTTCTTAAGATTAAGTACATTAGATTCGTAAGTAAATTAGACCCATGAGTGAGTTACCATTGTACTATGGTAAATTCCTTAAGAATCTTCCATTAAATTGTTTAAATTAAGCTATTGATTAAGTGCTGTTAAGTTCAAGTGCTGTTAAAAACTTTAGACCTAAACCATTGGTGACATCTGAGGCTAAGTTTGGCAAGGGTGTCCACTCTGAACTTTGTGACTAAGTGGGAGTTGATCACCCAGACAACGTTTCATGAAGACTTTGAACAGTTTTTCATTCAGCCGTAGTTCTCAAAAACTTGTCTTCATTACCACCCCTCTGATCTCTGAGGACCTGCTGGAATGTTCTGATAAATTCCTGTACCTTTAATGCAACAGCATGTTAATGCCTTTATAATTGGTCCCCTTCGCAGACACAGAAAATAGTAAACCTGAATCTATTTAGCAACTGCCTGCACTTGAAAACAGCCAGCTCGTTTTGCTGAAGATGAGGCACATGATAAAAGCAGAAGTATAAAGGTCCTCTGGATGGTCAGAAACAGGCTCTTTCTTTTAGCTTGGCTGAACCATCTGCTGACGTGGTTCTATTCTCCACAAGAGCTCAGTGCCTTAACCTTTCATGTTTGTCCTCAGCAAAGCTCTGTTGCGCTGGGTGGAGATGGAGTACTGAGTTTGCAGAGTGAATGAGCATCCCATTGTAGTCCAGGAAGATTTTAGCAATACAAGGACAGAGCCTCATCTTCCCATAGTGCTTAGGAAAGTTGGGGTTTAACTACAGCTTTCAGTAGGTAATTATAACAGCTAAAACTTCATAAAAAATAAATCCCTCTCTAAGCCTTTCTGTCGACCATGACATTCAGAAACATGAAAATCTTACTTAGATTTCTTCTTATAGTGATAAATTTCATCTGTCATTTTTCTTCGCTTTCTTTGAGATTGGCTAACAAAGGGGATGGCTTGGTGCTCATGCTAATGACTCTGCTGTTGAACAAAGCAGCGTATTTTATCATGTTGATTGAACCTCCATGGGATACACTAAGCTGTGCAAACAGAAGATAAAGTCTGACGTTATGTCCAGCTCAGTCATAGCTGGATCTGACAACCTGGTCAGCATTTCTACCTAAAAAGAGACTGCTTTCTGAAGCTTTCTGAGAGCAGATGGAAGAGAACCTGACAGCTTCTCTGTTGCACAGCCACGTCATTTCTATTTCCCAGCTTCCTGGACCACTTCTCAGTACCAGATACTGATGGAAATTTTCAATGTATGCTGTGGGTTGACCCTGGTTGGGTGGAAGGTGCCCACCAAAGCTGCTCTGTCACTGCCTTCCTCAACTGTGCAGGGGAGAGAAAATATAAAAAGGCTCTTGGGTCAAGATAAAGGCAGGGAGAGGTCACTCTGAATTGACCATCACAAGCAAAACAGACTCCACCTGGAGGAAATTAGATTAATTTATTGCCAATCAGACCAGAGTAGGGTAATGGGAAATAGACATCTCTCCCATTTTCCCATACTCAGTTTCACTCCTGATTTTCTCTCCCTCCTCACCCCTGGTGGTGCAGGGGAATAAAGAAAGAGGAAATTCATTGTAAATAAAATTTAACATAAAGAATGTGATTACCACTGAAACTGAATTGTCTGCTCAACATGTATTCCTCTCACTCTGACATCAGCATCTTCTGCCACACTGTGCTGACACACTGAATGTCTCTGAATGTCCTTTTAGTCTACCCTCCTAAGCTACCCATGCTTTCAGGGCACAGTAACGGGAAAACCAGCTCCACACAGAGCTCTGATTTATAGTCAAATGTCCTCTATAATCCAGGTACAAAAGCATTCACAACAGCCTTTTTCCTTAACAATCTTTATCTACCTAATGCACATCTAAAATAATTATTCTAATGAGAAAAACAGATATGTGCTGTTTAAAATAAAAAGTAATGTTTGAAAACAAATAAGTAGAAGGAGTTTAGTCTAAATGGGAGAACAATAAAGAACACAAGCTGTGAATGAAACAGGGGGGTGATTTTAATTATTCTGATAGTACCATCTGCACTGGCTCTGGCTAGAGAGGAAAAAGGACACCAATGTAAATTTCAAGAGTATGTGTGTATTTGAATGTAAATTTCAACAATATGTGTGTGAATACATTCGGTATCCTATATAATCTTGAAAAGGAAATTAGGTGTAATTTAAGGTCCAATCCTGGAATGTTTCTTTTGTGACCTTTTCCATTCAATTAGACACTTAATGAATATTTTGTCAAAGTAGTGATTTAAGTGTTGCACTGGTGAGGTCACACCACAAGTCCTGTGTCCAGTTCTGGGCCCCTCCAGAAAGATACTGAAGTGCTGGAGCATGTCCACAGAAGGACAATGATGTGGTGACAGGTCTAGAGAGTGAGTCCTGTGAGGAGTGGCTGAGGGATCTGGGGGTGTTTAGCCTGGAGAAATGGAGGCTCAGGGGAGACAACTACTTGAACTCCCTACAACTACCTGGAAGGAGGGTGTAGCCATGTGGCTTGGTCTTTTCTCACAGTCAGCAAGCAACAGGACGAGAGGGCATGGCCTCAAGCTGTGTCTGGGGAGGCTCAGGTCCAACTTCAGGAAAAATTTCTTCACTGAAGAAGTGGTTAAGCTTTGGAATGGGCTGCCCAGGGAGATGGTGGAGTTATCATCCGTGGGGGTGTTCAAGAAATGACTGGTCGTGGCACTTAGTGCTATGGTCTAGTTGCCCAGGTGGTGATCAGTCAAAGGTTGGACTTGATGGTCTTGGTGGTCTTTTCCAGCCTAAATAATTCTGTGATTGTTATTTCTGATAAAGACATTGCAGAGAAAAGTAGAGCAAAAACTATCCTAGGTGATTTTGGACTTTGGAGCTATAAAATTACACACCTGTTCTGTAACAAAAATATTCCTAAGGTGTGATTTTTTTTCAGTCTTTGGCACTTTCTTAGACTGTTCAAAATTTCTGGACATAAGTAGATGAAAAAATAGAAGTGATTGTAAGGTATGGCTTCCCATGTGAAGTAAGTCCAGTTTGAGATGATTCAGGATTCAAGATATTTAAAGTTATAAGTTTTGGGTTATTGTTAGCTTTGTATCCAGGTGTAATCTATATGTCTTCAATGATTTGATAGGTCTCTATAGGAAGAAAACACCTAGGTAAATGTTGAAGTGGGTTGCTTTTTTATTGAGCATAATGATGGAGAAACAGCTGGAATGACCATACCGAGCATCTCAGTCTAGTTGTGGGATTTTCTAGAACATCTACAACATTCAGGAGTCTGAGGGTCTTGGTCTAGAGAGGAATGACAGTATTATATCTTGCTCACAGAAATGAGCAATGAGCAAAGGTAAATGAATGAAGCGGACTACAAGCTACCATTTTTTATTAGAGCTCTAGGTTTTTTAGTTACTCATTGATTCCATCAGATTATTTTGCTTTTAGAGGCCAGTGTGTATTATGGTAGTATTCCCAGGATGCCCCAGTAAAGAGTGAAAGCTCTGCACCTACATGCAACATAATATTTACATTACATATTAGAGATGATGTGCTTAGAGAAAACAAACTGAAGACATTGTGGCAATCAGATCTTTTCACAGATTCTGCTCAGCATCTGCTTGGCCTTACCAACAAGAACCATACCAGCTTGAAAATGTCTTTGTGGTTTTGTTCACCAAATTGGATTTGTTTCTTTTGCCACCTTTATCCAAGGATTCTTAGTTTATACTGAAGTTTGGTCTTATGCGCCAATTATCAGGGAAAAATATACTGACTAGGAAGGATATGCTGCCTCTGGTTAAATGTCAGTGCTCTGTTTATGCCCTGGATCTGGGCAATCTGGCTCTCTATTTCTTTCAGAGGAAATGAAGGAATATCAGTGACAGCTTTAAGGGAATCTCTATTTAGAAAAGAACAGGAAATTATTTGGGAAGTTTTCTCAGTGGTTTTCAGGAGGACATGTGAAAAACAGGGAATTTCTTCAGATTTCACTATGTATCAAACAATACTTTAGGAGCAAAAACAGAGGAAGAGACTTGGTTTTGACTCATAAGGTTAGTTTGCTGAAGTCTTAGTACAGCCATCAGTCTTCTGAAGCCAGAGGGCTGTTTTTCTTAACATTCCATAATCACATTTTTGTATAAAATTGTCAGCATTGAAAAAAGATAGGGTAAAGCAAATAGCTTTTGCACTTAGCATTTTACTAGCTACAGCAGCATTTGAACACATTTATAACTAATTCCATGAAATACCACTAAAATACTTTTCAGTTGCCTACACAAGGCCTCTAAAAATAGTTGGTATTTTGATAACTTCTCTGTATTCTGCTTTAAATGTGGTGAATTTTTATTGACTTTAAAAGCTGGGTTTTCCATTCCGTAAGCTGAAAAGTCAGAGAAGTAAGGAAAGAGAGCACAGGTGGTATTTATGCCAGTGTCTTAGTTTTAGCTTTATCGAAGAGCAATGCCTTATACACACAGCAAAGTGTGAGCAGCTGCAGCTCCATCTCTTGAATTTCAGGCCTGAAATACAGGGAGCACCTTTGAAAGTGTTTCCTTGTTCACTCAGGGGCTCACTGATCTCAGTGTATCCAACAAGTATTGGAAAGGTCTCAAGGTCTTCAGGATTATCAACAGTGGAATGAAACAGGGAGCAGAATCATCTCTCTATGTTATATTCCCTGCTATTGCTGTGACTGAAGGCACTGGCAATGTTCTGCATATTTAATTCGTTTTTCATGGTATTTTGTGACATTTGAGGTTTTCTGCAAGGGTTTAATGCTGTTCTATGCTGTTGAGAATTTCCTCTGACAGCACTGAGTAAATGTTCTTTCTGGGGCTGATCTATTGTCCCATGTATGTAATGTATCCCAAGAGAAAACCAATTGGTACCAACAACTAAAATTAGTTGGGAAGATCTTTCATTACCATATTACTTCTTGCAGCTAGTTTCAGCTTCTGGTTTTGATCACAGTTCAAAAATTAAGGATTGCATCTGCAGGTGAACAGAAATCAGCAAGCTGGGTTTTGTAATCCTAAAACAGCTCTATGCTCCATCAGATCAAATTTCAAACCTACAAAGGCTTAACCAGAGGAATATTGTAACTGTGGGGAAAAGAGTGGAATAATTCCTGGCACCCCTAGGATAAGCTTGAACAGCACAGCCCCAGTGCTTGCAGAGCTGCCACTGAAGATTGCTGAGAAGCGTCGTGCAGCCGCGCGTGGGAAGTGGTGGTTGACAGCCAACATCTCAAAGCCCTGCTTTACTGATGAGTTTGGCTTAACCCTAGGCCGGAGAGCTCTCCCCTCGATTAAGAAGTAGTGTTTAGCACTGCTGTGGAAAAGAGCTTTTTAGGTGTGTTTGATGTCAAGGGTGTTAGCTTTCAGTGCTTGGAGCTGGCAGCTTTTCCAGCTCCAGAGAGCTGCGGATCAGTTTGCATTGCTGTATACATTTGTAACTTCCAGACGTGACCTTACAGGATGAAACTGCCCTTCCTTGTTCTCTGCAGTTACTGGTTTGCAAGTGAACTATAAAAAGTGAACTGTGAGGCAGATAAAGGAGGGCTTTGTGTTTGTTTGTTCTCTTGCAGTATGCCAGGATTTTTCCTTACTGGCCTGGAGAATTTCAGCAGTTGTTACGACTGCTGTGGCCGCAGTGATGTACAGGCACA
This sequence comes from Gymnorhina tibicen, assembly GCA_013399875.1. Lineage (NCBI taxonomy): Eukaryota > Metazoa > Chordata > Aves > Passeriformes > Artamidae > Gymnorhina > Gymnorhina tibicen. Next base: position 475,603 of record VXAZ01007544.1, read on the forward strand.
GCTTCTGGCATTGCCAAAAATTAGGCAATCTGAAATGGGGTAATGTCTGTGTGTCAAAACTGTAACAGTAATTTTATTAACTGTTTTTTGGTAGTCACTTTTTGAAACATCCTCTGAGGAGTAACTTAATTGTACAGACTAGCAAAGAGGATATGTAGCTTCAAGATTGACTGAACCAACCAAAATTTGAATTTTCTTCTCTCTTTCCAGTGACTCTCTACAATATCTTACCAATGCAATTTTTATTAAGACCATTTATGTACCCAGCTTCTTATTTGCAGCGTTTATGAGTGAGAAGAAGGTGGTTTTCCAGAGGTGTCCAGAAACTCTACTGCTTGGCCAGCCTGTTCCTCTCTTTTAGAGCAGCCACTGGGAAATGTACACTCAGTCAGATCATGGATGCTTCTTCCACAGATTTACCTGAAGAAAGAACAGATCCTTTGGCTCATCTTTTCATTGAAAATATGGAAGAAATTTGTTCTTTTTAGAGCTATTCCAGACATTTGTGATGGAAACTCAAATGAATGAATGTAGTCTAACTTTCCTGTTAGAGTTTCTTACAGACAAGCTTAGATTTTTCCTTTATTTTAGATTTTTCAAGTATTCAAGTAGCTATTTATATACAAGTTTTATTCTCCAGATTGCTTACCACAACTTGTTACTTTTATGAACTTCTAGGATTTTTAATTAATGCTCATTTGGCTAAGAGGATTTTAAAGCCCAATACATGCTGTTATTTCACTCCTGGAATACTTAGCTAAGGCTCCTTTAATTTTTTTCAAGAGTAAGTCAGTATGGTGCTAAAAGTGCATTAGAATCTGTGATATGTAAGTTCCAGAGATATCCCTGTGTCTAACAGCAAAAACCTCTTTTACAGATGTTTAGAATAAAATGAGAGGATCCTCAGACCCCAGGGCTGTGAATTCACGGCTTGTATCCCAAAGTGTGTTTGTGAGTCGTTTATGGCTCCGCCTGGGAGGGCACTGTGAAATAATCTGTCTGCCAATAACCAGACGATGTTACACAATGCATTAGGTCTCTACTTTGATTTAGCAATGATTTGTCTGGCCTGGAACTAACTCCAGATGGTGCTTCTTATTAACCTGTTCAAAGGAACAGGGCTCGTCCAACCTTCTGTCTGCAGCCTGCCAGCAAAACGATGGGTGAAAGCTCTTGCTCATAAAAGGGTGGACGTAGTGTCAGCTGTTCCCGTGGCTAGGCTGAGTTTAACAAAACACTGGCATGGCATTCCTTTCCCACATAGATCTGGTGATTCCTGTGAGTCTGAAGCTGCAGGTCTGAATGGTCCTAGGCAGGAACATTGACTGACATAAGATTTCTCCCCTGAAATTTTTCAGCTGGACCAGTCTTGGGCTTATTGGACAGAGGATCAGCCCATGCCTTAGGTTTAGGTTTAGTTTTTTCTTTAGGGCTACTAATGTGGTTTCTTGGCTAATGTCCTTCCAAGCTTTGACCCACAATATTTTGATTAGAGAGCTTCTAACCTGATTGGTTTCCCAGATGCAAACAGAAAGGACACCCTGTGTCAGCTTGTGCCCCATGGAAAAATATTATAAAGTCCTTTAAAATATTGTAAATTCCTTCCTTTGGAAGCCAAAACAGGATTTTTTTTTTTCCCTTACCAATTCTTGTCTTGTATGCATCTAATACAAAAGCTTATCCCTTACAGGGAATAAGTTTATGTAGGAGAGACTTAAAAAACATTAATATTGAACATACAAGTCCACACTGTCATCCTGTCACATTTCTGCACTAAAGAATGTGAAGACCCTTGTTCTGTGGGCAGGGAATTCCCTGGGGTTTTGCCCTGCTTCAGATGTGTGCACTTCCATTCCTGTAATCCTGTTAAGCTGTCCTACCTTCCCACCTCATATTCATCATCTCTCTAGAAACTCTAGCCCAATTTGCAGTACCAAGTCTTGAGGGTTTTTTGCAACACTTAATACCTCTAGAAAATTCTAGCTCAGTCTGAGTTTTGCCAACTATCACTTTATCCTTGAGTATGATCTCTATAGTGAACACTAAGATGCATCTGTCTTTTCTAATTGAGCCTTTTCCTTATCCTTGACTTTGAGATATTATTTTCTCTGACTTCAACTTCAAGTTTTCATGGATATTCTGGTATTTTATTTGACATAACAATGCAAAATGCTTAGTTAAGGTAATGAAATCTGCTATCTAGAATGAAAAACCTTGAAAAAACAATGCCCTTGGTAAGTCAGAAGGAAGTGTCAGGCTGTATCTACTACCCCTCTGCTGCTGTGCTATTTTCAATGTTAACATCAGAACTCAAAGACTGATGCGTTTAGCAAATAGCTAATTTGCCCTTAAAGTTTGTCATTTTAAAAATAGCACTCCCAGCTTCTTGTAAGTAAGCAACTGCAAACACAAAGTACAAATAAATTCCCTGCAGATCCTTTTTCATCCTAGTCGTTAACCAGAGAGAAACCAGGTCAAACATCTTCAATGCTAAGAAAGTCAACCCAGGGACAACAGACAGGAGCTGGGCTCTGCACTGGTGGGTATTTACCCTGCCACTCTGCTTCAAGCAGTGGCTTGACAATAATAGAGGCTAAATTAGAAGCTGTGCTAGGTACTTTCCATGGTTAATTACTCCTAGTGCTTAACTGACATCATGTTGAAAAGCTTTGTTTTGTTTAATTTTCCTAAAACTGTAATAGAAAAACATCCCTTTCTCAAATTAACTGTTTGCATATTGGGGAATACCTCAGTGTTGCTTCCTTTATTATTATGAACTTTTGTATTTTGAAAGGCTTTTTAAAACATTGTCTTTAGTTTCAACAAATATAATTCTTTGATTTTTCTTTCTTCATTTTTTTTCACATTACTTTTTAGAACACCTCCTTTGGTTTCTCCTTGAGTTGTCAAATTTTATTTGAAATACTGTACCATAGTTATGGTCTTGTCAATACTTTGCAGAATGGAACAGCTACTTTTCACGGCCTTCATGAAATGCTTCTTTACCTTCCTTACAGAATTACTTCTGCTCTGTACTCATGTTCTCAACTCGTTTTATTTGTGGTTTACTTTAGCCTCAGCTACGTTTTTGCAGTGGTGCTGTGTAAACAGTCTCATTTTTATATTTGCTACTTTAATTCTTCTTTCTCAGGCGTACCATTTTTTTGGTTAAATTTCATGGCATTTCTTTGATAAGGGGCTGTAACTATGTCCTTGAGAATCTTTAAGGCGTTTCCAGTATCCACAAATTGTTTCTGCTTTCAACCGTATCACTACAGAAAATTCAGAATATAGTTCAAAACCTATGACAGATCTCCCGTTTCATCTCCCACCTTTCCAGGCTAAAGTAACTGTTAATGACTATTATATGAACATGTTGTTTTCTTATTATTGTCACTTGGTTGTGCAGGCAGTTAATATTAACTTCACCTAAATGATAAACCCTTAATTTTCCTATGTAAATATCAAATGCCAGCAGATTACTAAAGATAAGATGCGTAAGTTAAACAACTTCTCCCTAGCCTGATAGCCCTGTGTATTGAGTTTGTGTGGCAAGGTGTTGGTGGCTGGGAGGGGCTACAGGGGTGGCTTCTATGAGAAGCAGCCCCCATGTCCAGCAGCCAGTGTCACCCAGCTCCAAGATTCCCCCACCCCTGCCAAGGCTGAGCCCATCAGCAGTGGCGGTAGCACCTCTGGGATAACAGAATTAAGGGAAAATAAGTTATTGTGCAGAAGAAATTGTGGCTAGAGAAGAGAGGAGGGAGAATATATGAGAGGAACAAGCCTGCAGACACCAAGGTCAGTACAGAAGGAAGGGCAGGAGGTGCTCCAGGTGCCAGAGATGAGATTCCCCTGCAGCCCATGGTGCAGCCCATGGTGAGGCAGCTGTACCCCTGCAGCCCAGGGAGGTCCATGGGGAAGCAGAGATCCATGTGCAGCTCGTGATGGACCCACACCAGAACAGGAAGATGTCTGAAAGAGGCTGTGACCTCATGGGAAGTCTGCACTGGAGAAGGTTCCTGGCTGGAGCAGCTTTAGTGGGCTCCTAGTCAAGCCAAAGTCAATTCACCTCACCCTATCAGAGAAGTAAATTTCATTATTGTGACATCATGTGCTTTAGAAAATCCATTTTTATATTTATTCTCCTGTTAATATAGTGTCCTGGCTATAAAAGAATTGTTTCATATTTTTCCCGCTTTCAGGTAGCAGGGTTTGATCTTCAGTTCCCTAGTGACTGATGTACTTTTATTTCTTTTTGTGTAAAGGTAGGTACTTTTTTACTCTGGAATGTATCTTACCTTCCTTGAGCTCTTGCAGGAAACCATTAATGATTTGGAGGTTGTTTGGCATGTTTTTGACATTTATTCAGATACTTCATATTTACCTGTATATCTGATACTTCATATTTACCTGTATAACTGAATTATTTTTAGCAGTTTCAGTTATGCAGTCTGGGCAATACAAACACTGACCTTACAGGTCTATTTCTCCTTAAAACCTCTGTCTCCTTTGATTTCCTGCCATGAAGCTGTGTCAGGGAGGTTTAGGTTAGACATCAGGAAAAAGTTCTTCACTCAGAGTGGCTGGGCACCGGAACAGGCTCCCCAGGGATGTGGTCACAGCACCAGCCTGACAGCGCTCAAGGAGCGTTTGGACAGTGGTCTCAGGCACATGGTGTCATTCTTGGGGTGTCTTGTGCACAGCCAGGAGTTGGACTTCAATGATCCTTGTTGGTCTGTCCAAACTCAGGATGTTCTACGATACTGTGATTCTTTCCTGATAAGCACAGTTACAAAAACCTTGTTTAGATTTTCTGCTGAGGCTATATCTGTTCTGAACACTTCTTTTACACCTCGATCCTCTAGTAGCCCTAGAGACACTCTTTTCAGGCTTTCTACTTCTATGAAGGAGTAGTTTCTATTTGGGTTTATGCCTTTAGCAACATTTTCCTCAATTTTTTTTGCTTACCTTAATTTTTCTTTGCGTTCTTTTCTCCTTCTTTATTTGGACATTTGGACTCAAACGATCATCTTATTTCTAGAAGCTTCTCTAACTTTGTGTTTCATCCCTGCAGGCAATCTAGTCTTAGTTTGTGTTTCAGGAACAGCTGGTTGTATTTTCAGCCTTTAGGATGATATATTTAAACTGTCTCCGTCATAGCTCCAAGTTTTGCATCTTTTGGGTTTCATGCGTTATCTGAAAATAATTTTTTTTTAAATTTTGTTTTTATGTGATGTCTCTTTTGAGATAAACCCCTTCATTAAGGTTTTGGGGGAAAGGACATTGTATTTTTTTAATATGCTGAGTAAGTGAATGCATGTATGAAAAGCAAGCCTGACTAATATAGCTGTGGGTTTGGTTTTGGTGGAGTTTTGTTTGTTTGGGTTTTATTTGGTTTGGCTTTGTTTAGATTCTGGGGTTTTACTGTTGTTGTTTTGTTTTACTTTTTCTTTTTTTTTTTTTTTTAAGTTTCCTGCTCTCTTTGTTCAAGTCTGGCCAAAGTATTTTCCTGTTTGAGTTTTCTCATCTTCTATTCTATTCTATTCTATTCTATTCTATTCTATTCTATTCTATTCTATTCTATTCTATTCTATTCTATTCTATTCTATTCTATTCTATTCTATTCCATTCCATTCCATTCCATTCTATTCTATTCTATTCTATTCTTTGAAGATACACAGGCCTTATGACTGAATTTGTCAGTTTTGCACTATGATTTCACCTTCTGTCCACTTTTCCACTAAGTGGTAATTTCAGGGGGTGCCATCAGGGAGTTCTTTAGTGTTCTATGTGGTAACTTGCATATTGAACCAGAAGCTTCAGAATCTCTTTCTTGCTGTTCTCTGGATTATGGCCTGTCACTGTACCATAACTGTTGTCTTGTCCCTGAATTTGCTGTTAAGGTGCACATTTTTTCCTCATAGTCAGAAAAGTCACCAGAAGGCTTTCTAGCATCAAAACTCTTGTCATCGATGTTCTTGGTGACTGAATCCTTCACCTGTGTAACTCACCTTTCCTCGCTCTGTGAAGGGTAAGAGTATTGCAGGGCAGTATGTGGCCATTGTGTGCAGGAGCCATCACCACAAATGGGGTTGGGGACATCGTGGTCTTCTGAGACTTCTCTTTTGCATCATGAGTATTGTGAGCCTGGAATTAAATCACTCCATGGCATCTCCAGAAAGCATTCTTCCTTTTGCTCATAAACTCTGCAAATAGGAAGCTGCATAGACAAACATAATAAAAATGGTATTGATAACGTGTCCTGTAGAGTCACTTGAGAGAGAGAAACCACTTAAAATCTTGGTTGGTTCAGTAAATCTTAGAGCTGCACATCCCCCTCACTGTAGAGGAACTTTAGTGTGCCAGTAGTTTTCAGACAGGCAAGGTGAGCATGAGGAACATCAGTTCCACTGACGTGAATGTGAATTAAGTGCTCAGCCTGTTCAGGAGCTGGGCAAATCCCACCAGCTACAGTTTTGGGACTCTAAATACCTTTGAAAATCAGATTCATCAGATTTGCAATGTGCTCTACATAGATGAATGAGCTGTTATTTTGGGAAAGGCTGGTGCATGAGTTATACGAGTGGGAGACTTGATGTACAAACGATTTTTGGCATAAGAGAACTAGAGCTATGTTAGGCAATCCAAGAGGTCCTGATTCCCACATCAATTTCTGAACCGTTCTTTTCTTCGGTTGTTTTTTCTAAACACAGTGACCTGTAATAGATTTTATTTCTGTTTCTGTGCCCTCCGGTGTTCGTATTTTCTTTTGTTTAGTTCTGATTTCTTCTTCCTTTTTCTGGCATACTTATGCACTGAGATATCTTTCAGCTCAGTCCCTTTATCCCCTGCACTGTTCTCTCTGACAGGTCCCATTTACCAATACTAGTCTGTCCTTCTCTCAGAAGTGTTTGCAATGTCCTTGGTTTGTGTTATTTATTTCTCTCTGTCTTCTTTTCATTTCTTCCTTATTTTTTTTAATAAACTCTAAGAATCTGGGGTTTATTATTCCTTGGACCACGCACCTGCAGTGGTTTCCATGGCAACATGATTCTGCAGCCCCCAGCTATTTCATTCCTCATTCTTATTAGCAGTTTGCTGGATGCTGGTAAAAATGCTGTGGGTTTGGAGAGGCAACCTTGCAGCTGAGAGCACGAGCATTTAATTACTTTGAAACTGCTTGTCTGGTTGTAAGTCCAGTCACTTTACCTGGGCTGAGAACACAAGTTAGCTATGACTATTTAGCAATACCATCTCATTAGCTGTGCTTCCTTGTAACGTTTGCATATCTACCTTATGCTTAAGTTGATAGCTCATACTCCATCCAATTATTTCTTATGATCCAAGCACGTTCAGATTGCTCTCATTTTTCCTGTGTCTTCAGGAAACCAGAAAAATAACTGCATTCCTTTAAATGAAATGTTTAAAAAGCTTACTGTAGACAAGCAGAAGCTGGGCTGTCACACCTCCTAAGTGCTGTCACAAAAATACCTCCATCATGTCCCTGAAAGTAAAGTCCTTACTACTTTGTGATGGGGTCTTGAGCAGAGATTATATTGAAAGAATGTAATGATCTTTCTGTCTGCAAATCTGTCTTAGTTTTATGCCCCTCATCACAGTGGAATTTGAATTTCTAATGAAGAGAAATGATCGGTGAGGATTCAAGGAGAAAATCAATCTTATTTTACTTAGGTCTTACCTAGCTTCTGCTAATAAAAGTGTAGTGAGTTAACACCTGTTGTATTATTGCCAATAAAAGTGGTGCTATTGTAAGGAGACTGGCTTCATATTTGTTTTATTATTCCCACAAAACAAAATGCAAAATAAATACTATGAAAAAAATATAAATAACCTATTCTGGTTTTTTGTAACTGATTTTGTAACCTCATAAAATTATATATATAAAATAATGGGTTAAACAAAGATAAAAATACACAATCTGAAGCACCAGTAACATGAAAGATAGGGTTTAGCTAAAAGATGAATACTTTTGACAGTCAAACAAAAAAGAAAAAACCCCTCACACATTAAACCCCTGGTGTCAGACTTTGAAGAATCAAGTTATAAGAGAAAGCAACAGAGAGGAACTGTCTGTGAAAATGGGAATTTTAAGATGGCCAAGCAGAAGTTTTTTTGAAATCCAGACAGATGCTGGATAAAGCCAACTCGCTGAGCCACAGTTGTATCTGGTTCATGAAATACAAATTTATTGAAATAAAAACATCATTGAAAGGTGTTATTTTGATAACTCTGTCAAACAATCTTTTAACATAGTTTAAAGATGAATGTAATCTTTATTTCTAACTTACTTTACTGAAAGAATTATTTTGGCTGCTTTTATATCAACATTAAATTGTAAGAATTATTCAAGTGTGATATCATCAACAATATAAACAACTTTATGCATTTTTTTAGGGGTTTTTTCCTTTAGAATTTCTCTTATGCTTAGCTCCACATAATTATTTGAAATAGAGCAGAAATTCAGTGTCCTGATACTAGATGTATTTATGAATTTTTAGATTTTTTATTTTTTCTTCCAAATTGTTAAATAGACCAATTTATTTTCTATTTTACATGAATAAATTATATTCTATGTACTCTAAAAAACAAAAAATGGAGGGAAACTGAAGGATCAATTACTTGCGTTCTTAATGTGAAAGGAAGATTTAGCAAAGTTGTTGGTATTTTCCAGTTTTCTTTTTTCTACATATTGGAATAATGATATGATTTTGAATGAAGGATTGTTCCTGTCCTCTTTTTAGTGAGATTCATAATGCATCTTAACACAGTAAAATGGGTCTTGTTTTTTGGGTTGGTTTTTTTAGGCTAAAAGAATTTAAAAACTAGAATAATTAAATAATTATCTATCAGATAAAGTGTTCTCTAGTATTGCCCATGTATTTTGTTTTATATTCATCATGCCTTGGGCTTTTTGTTGAAAAAAACTCTGTCTTTGCTTCCATTGACTCCTGCAGATAAGCCTTGGCACTTCTGAACATTCAGTGTGTTGTTAGTTGCTATTTATAGTAACGTACATTTCTGTATTCCTACCAACACGAAATCAAAAGGCTGGAACTGGCTGAAATGTAGGTGTGGGAAGCAGGTTCAACATCACTCAATTTGTACAGGTGCTGTAAAAGTGTGCAAGGGCAAATCTCACTCCAGATTCCAACTCAGCAGTTTTCACTAAGCAAATGGGAAAAAAGGCACTGCTCTCTTCTAACTCCAGCCTGGGATACGCAGGTGAAGCTGGATTCTCCTCTCATGTTGCCTGGTGACCTGTAAAAAGATTCAGCACCTCAAGCACAGAATAACTGAGGTGTCTTATGGGTTTGGGGGTGTACTTCCCACCCCAGAGACTGTTCTGTACTCATGCCTCTTCAAGTGAATTCTTGTGTATGTCTGTGTTCTGAACAAGTGTTAATGAAGATATCCTATGAACCTTTTAGTGGAGGGGAGTTAAAAAAAAACAACTCTTGAAAATGTCTACAGAATATGAGCAATATAGGAGTTTTATGGGTCTTGGGCATGCAACAGATATTCTATTCATTGGAAGTCTTTATTCTGTGTTTTGTATATGTACAAATATATACACCTTACTATAGAATTGGTGATCAATAAGCACAAGTCACAGTTTCTGTGGAGTGCTGAGAGACCTGCATTGTTCTCCATAAGCCTGTAGTGACCTTGGGGGGAGATTCCTCTGCAAAGCTGAGTGTCTAGGTAGGTTTACTGTTTGTCTTGAACATTTGGGTCAGATTCATAGAATCATTGAATAGTTTGGGTTGGAAGTGACCTTTGAAGGTCACCAAGTCCAAGCCTCCTGCAGTAAGCAAGGACATCTTCAATTAGATCAGGTCATTCAGAGCTGCATCCAACCTGACCTTGGACACTTCCAGGGAAGGGGCATCCACCATCATCTCTCTGGGCAACCTGTGCCAGTGTCTCACCCACCCCACTGTACAAAACTTATTCCTTATATCTGATCTATACCTACCCTCCTTCAGTTTAAAACCATTACCCCCTGTCCTATCACTACAGACTCTATTAAAATAAAGTCTGTCCCCATCTTTCTTATCAGCCCCCTCTAAGTACTGAAGGGCTGCTGCAGCCAGGGCTGGGGACATGAGCACAACAAGGCCCAGAGCTCTGCAGCCAGTGATGGGTGTCCAGGACCCCAGTAAGAGTGATCACAGGTTAGAGCAGGAAAAGAGTGAATTTTAAGACTGGATCTGTGTTTCCCAGGTCTGCATTGCTATTCCTGTGAATTTCACTTTGAGTGGAAAGTCAGAGCTGTGTGCTGTTCTAAATAAATGGAGCTATCTGCTCTTTGAGTCATTATTTATTCACTGAAATTAATTTTGTTTTCAGAAAGGTGCAGTGTGTGATTTGGGTTAAACAATACCTGCTTCCATTCATTAAACTTCCTCTGCTTCAACATTCTTTTTTTTTTTTTCAAGGATTGTCCAGTAGAGTGGACACAAGATCTGGACAAGTAATTAATTGACTAATTATTCTAAAATGAATTCTAATTCTTGCTTTATAAAGAAGTTCTGCAGGTTTTAGTGTATTGCTCTATTTCAGCCCCAGTACACTCAAAACAGTATAGCTGGAATGTATTGAAAACCATTTAGTTAATGATTCAGAACATCTTTCAGGCCAAAATGAACTTGCTAATTGTGAAAAGGGGTGATTTATGTATATATTCCTATGTGGAGTACAATGATTTATCTATCTGTGCATGTCCACACAGTACAATAACTACAAGATTCAAAAGTTAAGTACTCGCAAGAAAAATAAATGGTACCTGTATTGAATATCCCTTTTTGCAGCCACAAAATCCATAAACATTAGATTAGATTATGGAGGTAGGGAGGGTGGGAATGCCATCTAATTTTTTTTCTTTTTTTTTCCCTTGTCTGTCAGGGTGCAAAGAGTCACAGCAGACACAGAAGATGAGTGTGGATTAGCCATTCACAAACACTACCAGCTGCCCCCTGCAATTTCAGCATGCTGTTGGTGACTGAACTACCTCTTCAAGGTGGCAAACAGAATTTTCGTGGCAAAGAAGTCACAGTTCAGCATTTGGCTTCTTGCTGCTGAATTTTTCTTGATGAATGAAAAGGGATCCTATCTACGGCACTTGCAGAATTCAGACCATCTGATGGGAATGAGAGAAATAACAGTTTTAAGCTGACAAGATAGGCTCTGAAATAGAGTTTTAAGCTGACAAGATAGGCTCTGAAATAGTCATGCTACTGCTTTATGTGAACGTACTTCTACTGATTTTTCTTCTTAAATGTGTATAGTATAAAAAATACCGCAAGAAGGATTTGGATCCTGACATGAGATGAGAACAGCTGTTGTTAGAGATGAGAGCAGCAAAGAAAGGCCACTGGTGTCTTCTGGGATCTTTTTGACTGTCTTATGCAACTGTGTCTTGTGCCTGCACTCTGAATTCGCCTGGGCTACAAAAGTTTTCTGTGGCTTTTTAAAAAATTATGATGCCATAAGTGGACCCTGCTGTGTGTACAGAGCATCAGACTCACTTGCCAAGGGGAGAATGATGCTATGTATCCAATGTGCACACTTCACACAGTAAGGAGACATCGTGTGGCCAACGTGCTGATGGGTCTTGTCACAGGCAGACCAAGACAGAACCAGCAAATTACACTAAAACCCAAAAAGAAACCCCCAAGGATTCACTGAGCACTGTGGAATGGCTGCCACATGCATGATGTCCAAGGAACAAAAGCAATTACAAGTCAACTGGTTTAACTGGTTTGGTGAAATGAAAAGGAAGTGCTGGGTAGCATGCTGAGAGGCTGCCAGCGATGCCCGCACAGCTGGCGGTGAGAGGAAGTGACTTTGATGCCTTGAGTGGCTACCTAGAAACAGAGACTAGACAGGAGTAAGGGAGTAAAGGTAGGTATTTATTTGAAAGGCCTTCAAAGGTACACCCTGGGGAGCCAGAGGCTACTTCCAAAATGGACCCCAAGATGGACGACGAGTCACGAGTTCTTCACACTTTTATAGGTTTGGTCCATTTGCATATCAGCATAAATTTGCCAATTATAACTTTAGCTAATGATGTAATTTCTTCAATTTCCCCACCACTCTAGGGGCCTTAGTTTACACCTTTTGGCTTAGGACAATCTGAGTGTCCTTGAATAGCAAGCTTGGAGAGGCTTTGTTATGTCTATCTGGCCTAAGAGAGCAGCTAACAAGCTACAAGAAACTTCAGATTACACATTAGGCAATATAGGATTTGAAAAATATAAAAGTTAAAACCTAAGGCATCAACTTCAGCTGGCCACAGCTATCTGTCACTTTGAAATGACACTCCATCCTTCGTCTCCCTTCTGCCTGACCACTCAGCACAATGGGTGGTTTGGCTTTGTGCCTCTTTGATTCTAAAGCACTTTCAAAACCTTCTAGTGGGGCTGGAAATATTAACAAGGAGGATTGCTGTGTAGTGAACATCCACTCTCACAGAGGCTGTCCTGGCAGAAACAAGAGATTTCCATGACTTTGCACTCTCTTAAACCTCTCCCCAGTCTTGGTTAAAACAAAGGTTTATTTGTATTCACAAAACCTTTTCAGACTTACTGGGACAACTCACCTGTCCCAACAGATAAGACTGCTGCATTGAGCAGGTGGCACTCAATTCCAGACTTGGATGAGGATTAGATTTATAAAAGTATGTGCTGTCTTGACAAGAGTGCATTTAAAAGCAGAGTTTTTAATATCAGAGACTAGAGCCTGCCTGTCCCCAAGCACAGGGCTATGCCCCATGCAGGGAATAACCTTGCTCAGCTCTCTGGATACAGAGCTAGCAGCTATGTTTCTCATCAGATTACTGTGGCTGTGATTTACATGAATTTGGACAGGTTGTTAGGGAAGTTGAGAATGGTCATGAGAAACGTGTTTAGTTTAATAAACTAGTTAGAAGTGCTGATGCTTCTGGAAAGAAAGTTGCTTTATATTGTCCATTGAACACCTAGTGAGATCCAGAGTAACAGCTACCCTTGTGAAAGAGAAGACAAAATAAAAGATGATTTTATTACCTGAGAAATAGCTTTACTTCAGTCTTACCTTTCCATAGTGGCATATAAACCTTCTGTGTGTCTTGGCACCAGAAACATATTAACAATGAATAGTTTTTGTTGTGGTGGTTTTTTTGGGAGACCATCTGTGCAATGAAATGCAGATCTGCTGGAATGCTTACGTTGTGGAAAACAGAGCTGGAAATGGAGTTGAACTTTACAAACAGTTGGGGTTAATCTACATATAGCAATTACTTTTGTTGTCAACAGTTTAGATTTACCAGTTCAGAAAGGTTTAAGAAAATTGGAGTTCTTTTAAAATGAAGTGTAAGATACAAGTAAATGAGCCTGTGCTGCCTCAAAAGCTCCCCTTCAGTCCTGCCACTTAACACAGGCTTGCAGGGACTTATTATTAACTACTTTCGTGTGGCTGTGGCAGGAGGTCCAAGCAGAGCCTGAAGGTCCATTCCACTAGTTTATGCACAAATACATTGTCTGCTAGTGTCTGTACCACGATGACAGAGAAGGGATGTCAGTCCCAAGGATTCTTTTGAAGGAGAAAAAAAGTTTCAATCGGAGATGTGCACTAATCATTTACCATTTACTTCTTATTAGTATGTACTAGTGACAGCAGCAAGTGTGCTGATAAACAACATCAGGAGGAGTAGAGTGGGACAACCCCTCAATAAAATCAGGGTGGGAATGGACCCATTAAAGTTATAAGACACAGTGACTTAATCTGTGACTCAAGATTTAAAATGGATTTAATAGCCACTAAGCACACTGCTTTTTAGTAAAAGGTCAGCATGTCTTTACCATGAATGAGATAGCAAATTTTGCACTGTTTATGTTTTGAATGCCCAATATGTGCAAAATAATAAAATCCCCCAGATTTCTGACACCATTCCAAACTACTGTCGAGTCTGCCCCAAAACTATCCCTGATATTTTTATAAGGTGGACCAGGCACAGACATACCTAAGTAATGATTCTCTTGAAAGAGAAGAAGTGAAAGTTTATTCCCTATAAAGTGAACCCAGTGGTAAAGGATGAAGCAAGAACCTGATTTACTCTTGTATTCAATATTTGTCTTAAGTGCAGTGCAAATAAAATGAAGCAAGGGACCTTTGTAAGCTCAAAGTGCCATCTGTAGTAAGAAAAAGAATCTTATGCTGGAACTAATTACATGACTTTAGGGATCTTCCAAAAGGAATATCCAGAGGATCCTCTTGGTGATCCATTCTTTCTCACAAATCAAAGTAGGTGAAGAAAAGAGAATCCTGGAGCTCAGCCAGCAGTTATGTGAATGATTTAAAACTAAAGGTCTTGTTTCTGAAAAATGGCAGTACCCTGGTCTGGTGCTTCAGCCAAAAATGGTTGTAAAATTGAAATTGTTCATCTTCCCTTGAGGGCACTAATTCTGTCACCCAGCAACTATCTGGGACAGCCACAAGTGTCTTAAAACAGCAGCTTGAAAGGAGACAAAGTGAGTGTTAGACAGACTCAGTCTTCCATGAATAAGTTGAACGAAGCATTATTTGGCTGGAAGTTCTTGTTTCCAGGGCTAAGGTGTTTCATGCAATGAAGTCAAGCAAGGCACCAGTGTTTTCTTCTACCTAGTCAGAATATATATTTGCTATGGTAATAATGTAATATATTTAGAACTCTTTGATTTTTCAAGTTTTTAATAACATATTTTGTCACATAAAATGTCCAGTTTTTCACTAGATGAAGTGTTCCTAGTTTCTGCCTTGGTGGAAAGGGCAAGCTTGGTGGAAAAGACAAGCCTGGTCCTTGGGTGCTGGATAAGGTCAGTAGAGAGTAGAATGAGAAGGTAATTTTCATCTAGCATTGCTGACTCAGTAGATTTGTTATTTAAGCCTTCACAAATACAATAAAATTACTGAGAACTTAGAACTGATTCATAGCTGTCTTACGGTGAGAAGCTTAGGCAGATGAAAGTTCTGCAAAAGAAGCCTATGATGTGTTTTAGTAGTTTGGGATAAGACTCTCCCAAGTGGAGCAAATGGAGGACTGAAAAGGTTTTGTTTTTACAGGTAAGTGTAGAGCTATCAATACATCAAAGCCTTTGGCTTAGAGATTTTTTTTTTTAACAGTAGATGTAATTAACCACTTGAACTGTTGCCTTTCCCTGGGCTTAGAATTAAAAGTCAAACACTGTTAGAGGGGAAAAAAGGGTTTTACCTCTGTATTTATTCAAGGATCCTTTGGTGCATCACATCCAGGTAGAAAGCACCCCCGAATGCACACCAAGAATGCACACCCGAAAGTGCCCACCAGGATGCCCACCCCAGGAATGCACCCCCTGAACAATCCACTGCACTGCTCAAAGGTACAAAAGCACAAGTGCCCCCGTGCACAACTGCCCCAGTGGCCAAGTGCCCAAGTTCCCCCCCCGATGATTCATGTATACAATTATAGACCTTGCACATTAGCATATCTATCAAAGACTCCCCAATGAGAGGCTCAAGAGAAGCCCCTGTCTTGAGGAACCTTCCCCCTGGATGGGCCTATCTTGGTTTACAGAATGTGTTCTGGAGAGGACCTTGGTGTCTGGGGCTTTCTGACCCAACTGCGAGGTTTCCAAGATGTTTGGTCTCTTGGCTTAACGGGACTTTGGGTCTAAGCTCGTTATCAGACTTGGGGAATTACAAGTATGTGGGCTAAAAGCACTAAGGATACATGCAAAGCTGCATGAAAGGGTATATGAAAAGGGTATATGAGAGGGGTATATGAAAAAGCAAAAATCATCATGGCATCAGAACAAATATTTTTTTTAAAAAGTGATTTCTTTAACCTTTTACTATTTTTATTGGTATTTTCTCTCAGATGACAAACCTTTAGTAAAACTCATATAGAGTTTCTGCAGTAAATGCATGGAGTAACATCTTGTCAGGTGAGCTGATCTCCAAAATTCTTTCCTTTAAATCCTAACTAATTCATTCTCATCTTAGACTCAGTGCTCTTCTGCACATAGATGTAGATTAAGGCACATAGATACCATTCTACCCTACCAGGTACTGTTACTCACATGTAAAGTGAGTTAGAAGGTGTTCATTCTTCAGTATCTCTCCTGTATTAATTTATATGGACAGTTTTCAAGGCTACTTTTTGAATTATTTTGTCCACTTCCTATGACTTTATCAGCTGAAAAAAGCCTCATTGTACTTTCAGGTTATATTACCTGTACTTGTGTGATTTATTTACATAATTGTTTCCATTTAGAGATTTCACTGCTCACTAAAATTGGGATGTACTATTGCAGTTTTATAACCAAGAGAGGTCAAGAATATAAGGTTTACTTTGAGACATGAGCTAAGACATGGAAAAAGATTATTACCACCATAACTTCAAGAAATGCACTGATTAATATTTAGTAGAAATAACCCTTTACTTTGATACTGCAGCAATCCTGTAGCATCAAACTAATACCATTTTGGTTGGTCATGGAGACCCCCATATAGGAGAGCTATTTAGAATAGGTTTTACTGTCCCTTAAGGCTGAATCTGTTCTGTTCCTCATAGCTGTGATTCTGCAGTCACCCAGTAAGTCTGTCCTGGAGAAAAAAATCCTACCTGTAACACTTGTTGTAAGCATTGTAAGCCAACCCCGAGAAACTGAAAAGGAAGGAATATTTAAAGTCCTGATGGCTCTTTCCATTTCCTGTGCTTGAGGTCCAGGCATGGTGTGTAACCTGTGTCTTGTAACTCATAAAAGCAATCATTGTTCCAGAGGTTAAGTAGACAAGAGAAAGGAGAAGAAAGATATAATTGCAAGGAGAGATTAAATTATTCACCTGCTCTGACAGCTGACAGAGGAGGAATGCTGCCTTTCCCCTGCTCCCAAGGCAGGAGCAGAGGCATGGAGCTAGCAGCACTGTCCTGGAATCTGTCTGGGATTGAGAAGCTTGACTGCTTTGCTCGTCATGTCTGGTTTACAACACTGGTGTCTAAAGCTGTGTTGTAAACAGGAGAGAGCTGTAATAATTATTAACATGTTGGGTAAAACTTTGTAAACTCATCTAGTTTATGTACACATGCCTACCCAGCAAGGCAGGAGCCTTGGAGGGAAGACTACACAGGCAAGACACATAAAGATTTTTTCAAAGGAAAGAGAAGGAATCTAACAAGAAAACTGCTTTTTGTGGCATTCAGTGTGTGAATCTTGTAGGCAATGTCTTGTTTCCTAAAAGAATTAAAACTGCTGCTGGGTTTCTGTCAGAGAAGGCCCAGCAGGCTGAACCCGAGCTGGCTGCAGTGTGAGCTGGCTGGCAGCACAGCATCAGATCCATCTGCTTCAGCAGCAGAGCCTCCCACGCATCCCCTGGTCCAGCCCTTGTACCAGGCATCAATGTTACAATGATTTAGGCTTGGGTAAATATCATAGGGACACCCTCTTTAGAGTAAAAATTAGTTGGGGTAATCCTTATTGTTATATCAGTAAACATTACCAGGAACAACATGCGGATTTTATCTGAAGTGGTCAATTTTGTTCATTAACCATCTTTGCCTCTTTAATTATTTTGGATTTACAGTTTGCTGCAGAGTTGTCATTTTCTCTTCTTTGCCTTTGCTAAGTATTTAAATGCCTGCTTGCAAAATTCAAAAGACACCATGTACAGATACTCCCCCACTTTTCTCTTTGTTTAAGTACAAAATCCTAGAAAGGAGAGCTGGGAATTGTTGGCAAGGCCTGCATGCCAGCAGGAAAGGTGACCATCTGGAAAGCAACTTTGAAGCAAAGGACTTTGCAGTCTTCATGGATACGAGATTGAACATGAGCCAACACCAAAGGTGGCAAATGGTCCCCCTTGGCTGCACTCAGGAGTGCTGCTGGTGGGATGAGGGAGGTGACCCTCCCCTGGACTCAGCACTGATGTGGCAACACTCAAAGCCCTGTGTCCAGTTACAGGCTCGCCAGTACCAGGGAGATAAGGACATAGTGGAGAGGGGGCAGTGAAGGATGTATTCATACCTGAAGAAAGAGTGCAAGGAAGATGGAGCCAGATTGTTTTCAGTAGTGCCCACTGGCAGAACAAGAGCCAAGAGACACAAACTGAAACACGTTTCTCAGTGAGGGTGACTGAGCACTGACACTGACAGGACAGACCTAGCAGAATAGATAATCGATCTTGGTCTGTGTTTTAACTTCTAACTAATTTTGTGATGGATCTTTGTTACTTGCGTGAACAATTTCTTCATTTCTGAGGTGAGGAACATCTTCATGGTACCTTCAAAACTAGTTTTATGTTTTTAAAAACCTTAGAAGCATTAAAGAAGAATAAGAAAGAAAAACATGAGGATTCTACTTTTGGAAGTTTATTCTGTGGCTGGAAGGAAATTGTATTATCCATTTCATATGTGCTTACCCAAATCTGTATAAGCCTTCTGAAAATAAAATGTCCCTTTTCTGATGAAAAGCACTTCAGTAAAACCAGTTAGTGTGACTATTACAATTTTATTTGGATTCAAGCAAAGTCTTTTCATGCTAAAGAAATTTTCTTTGGCAGTATTTAAAAAATGACAGAAGAGCTGGTGTTTAAAATGCAGCATCAGAGGAGATTAGAGTTTGGAAGGAAAAGCAGTTGGTGTTTGCCTCCCCTTGGCTTGTCTAATGCTGTTGTGCTCTGTATAATTAATAACAATAATATGGGCTCCCTGGTAAAATGAATATATTCAATTTTGTGGATCAATAATAAACTATATATATATATATATATATCAGATGTATGATAGCATATCTGCGTAGGCATTGTTTAGACTCAAGTGAATTAAATTCAAGGTCTTGGTTCTAGTAAGTTGCTTGATAATTGAAGCTGTTAAAAAGCATCTTTTCAAATACTTTTAGAACTGTGGATGAGAAATACTGTAAGATCCCGGTATTTTTATTGTAGTAATCTACATTTCATCTTTAAACTTTTGATTATGATAGACTTGAAAAAATACTTATTCAATACTGCAGCAAATTAATTCCAATTTGCAGTTCATATCAATTTATTTGCAAATGAGTATTCAATAATTTGTTAATAAGTAACCTGCAGATTTCTGAAAAAACTTTTTTTAAGGACTTTGCAGGCAATAGTGAGCTTTTTTATTCTTAAGATAACATAACATTTAGAATCTTACCAGATATTTGATTTTCTCTCTTTTTTTTTTTAAAGTAAAACAACATTCTCAAATTTTATCTTCCTACAAACTTGCCTATTCTACAGATATTAGGAAGCTTAGCATATCATATCAATACCAATAGTCCAGGGATATAAAAAATTCAAAAGACTTATAATTGCAGTCTCCCCTTATCTGGTTGCCTAAATTGAATTTTGATCTGTTAAGCACAAAGTTTTAATACTGTTGTGTGTTTTTATTTTCAGAGCATTTGCTGCCAGAACCTCCTGGGGAAGTTTTGTACTGTTCTAGAATGAAATGGGTTCTACCTTACCTGATAATTGTAGCAAAGGTTGATCCTCAGAGCTGAATCAGCTGGAGAAGAAAAGGTAGAAATCTTAAACTTCTAAAATTGTAATAAAGTACTAAAATACAGGAAGATTTACAGAAAAATGCGAAAACATAAGAGGCATTTTCCCAAGATGTTAACTTACCAGGAATCTTAAATATTTCATGCTGAACATTCCGTGACTGAAAAATTTACATTGCGAATAATGGCATGCCGCGGCCCGAGGTGCGGGAGTAAACAGCACACAATATGATGCGAAATCAAACTCCGATTTATTGTTTATACAAGCGTATATTTATACACAACACAGCTCTGTACACGCGCTGTGCTGTAAGCAGATAGGATAAAGCCTAAAAGCACGCGTCCTGCATGCACTCAAAACATTTCTTTGATTGGTTGGCTCACACCCAGCGATATCCTACTTTGTGGTCTACATCTGCAAGCTGCTTCTTCTCAACTGTGTGGGTGTCTGTGATTTCTTATCAGCATCCTCATTCCATCCTGTGGTCAAGGTCCGGGCAGGCCTGAGTCTCCTTTTACAAGCGCTCATAGTGTTTTAAAATGCTTAAGGCCCCAACAATGGCATCATTCTATGACAACTGGTACAAACTGAAAACTGCATTGTACTTGGTAATCTGGCATTAAAATAGTTCTTTATTACAGCTTATATGCACATATCATTAAAGTTTTAATTCTGAAGGAGTCCCTGTGATGGCAGAATAGTGGCTATCCTCTTGTCTCATGTGTCCATTGCAATGCTTATTTCTATCTTTGTTCTTTGAAAAATACCAATGAATAAAGCTAAACTCACTGATAGTGTGGGGATATTTTAATAAGTAATGGGCCATGGAAGCTATTCATAGGTTTACCTGTTTCAGAGGTAAATTTGGTATGTTTATTTCTGACTTTAATTTTAAAAGGAAGGATACAAAACAAATAAAATGAGAAAGATGATTACTACAAAAGAAGTCTGCAACTATTGTAAAAGCACACTCCAGAGCAATGTTGTTGAATGTCCCCAGATGGTTGAATCTGCTCTGCCTCTTGTCTATACATCACTGTTTCTCTGGATGAAGAGAAAGGTGGCTGTGATCCTGGGGCTGGCAAGAATCTATGACTGCCAGTTCATGCACCTTCCCAAGTATGTGGTTGGTTTGGGTTTTTTAGAGGTGGTGGGATTGTTTTTCGTTTGTTTGGTTTGGTTTCTGTTTATCTGGGTTTTTTTGTTTGGTTTTTAAAATTTTTTTTTAATGTCATTACAGAGCAAAACTAACGACTTATGGCTGCCAAAAGAGTCTGAAAATGAAAGCTCCTTGTTTTTGTTGGTCTCAGAGTACGCTTTTGTCTTCCTACACAAAAATGTGGATTGTGTATGTGTTGTTTGACCTGAACCTACTTGAAGATGACAACATAATGGAGAATGGCACACTTAACTGTGTTCAGCAGACACAATGACAAATATATACACTCCTGCATCTGCCACAGACCTCACTGTGCATGAAAAAAAATGAATTCTGAAAACTATGAGAACAAAACAGTGCAAGCAAGCCCCATAGTTATGGAGAGATGCTGCAGAGCCCCAACAAGCTGCTCATCCTCAACTTTCCCAGGCCGAGTCAACCTTCTGCAGTATGTCTCAGCTCTGGACACTTGTTTCTCAGGGCCCTGCATGTCACATTCCTGCTTCATCTGGGCATTGCTGCTGTCTGGCTTTGGTCCTGCTTTTATTGTGGTTTAAAGTGGACCCAGGTGCATTTTGGAAATGTGTATTTATAAGAGCATGTATTGGCATTGCAAAGTCCCAGAATGTGCAAAATTAGCTTTCTTCTGCTCTATTCACTCTGGCACCTCTTCAGCTTTCCTCACAGAGTCCCTGGGGGAAGAAGTGCAACTGTACCTCTTGCCCTGGAAGTTGTGGCACGTGTTTTCATTAAGGTAGAGGGAGGTGGTGGGAATTCCAGAGGGTTTTTATCATTTAGCAACCTTCTAATAACCTCTGGCTGTGGGGAAATGCTGTAAAATTTGCATTTCTTGATAATAACGGCAAACAAATAACATGATTTTTTATCTGTATTACTTCTGAGATTATTATTTCTCCTATGAAATGCTATGATAATAGGAATGCTTTCTTCTTCTCATGGTTATCATCTTCCTATAGTAATTTTTTAGCAGCTATTGTTATTGCTTGTCATTTTATTTAAGAAAAAAAATAATTTTGCTATCTTAGCTTCTATGTGATTGGGAAAGGTATGAGCTTCAGGAGCAAGCTATTTCCTTTGTCAGTTGTACACACACAAATGCACGACATTCACCCTTGCTGTTGTCTTGAACAAAGAAATTATTTTTAATGAAAAAAATCTGCTGAAAACAAAGTCAGAAGAATGCTGGAGAACAGTTATGGCTTATCCTTTCCTTGGCTATAGACTCGCAGTTTGCCTCCGGCCTCAAACTGCCATAACCAAGGCACAAGCACTACTTCAAAGGAGGTCACAAAGCCATTGGTAAGACCAACACAAAGTGGTTTTCAGTATGAACTCTTGTAGCCATAGCTGAATATTGTTATATAGTGTAGGCCTGTGTATTTATTCAGTTTTCCTCGTGAATCTCAGCTTGACTGCTCCTCAGTTCCAGCAGCATCAGGGCAAAGTGAACCAAACCATTAAATGTGTCTCAGCTCAGTGGAGAAAGGGCAAGGCTCCAAGTTTCCAAGTAGCATGTTTGGAAATTGTGGTGCCTGACTATGGCAATTTCAGGGTCACTGCCATTTCTTAATCCTCTTCAAAGACCTAAGTTTGCATCATAGTTACTTTAATTTTGGGAAATCTCTTTTACTTTTTAATACTATGTACCACCTACACCAGGCTGATGGAAGGGAATAGCTCTCTTCTTCCTGGGATGGAGGTATGCTCAACATATCCATGTTGATTTCATCTTTTGTATTTGTGATGCTGTTTGAGCTGAAATTCAAAAAAAAAAATCTGCTACTAAAGAAACCCCTTCAACAGTCAAAGAACCTGGCTTAAGCAGAGTGGCATTCCAATTCCCATGACTTTAAGGAATTAAGCCCAATTTAGTATTATTCCTCTATATAGGTTAAAATGAAACACGAAAGCAGCTGCAAGTATGATGTCATAGAATCATAGAATGGCTTGGGTTGGAGGGGACCTTAAGTATGATCTAGTTACAACTCCCCTACCATGGACAGGGACAGCTTCCACTAGATCAGGCTTCTCAGAGCGCCATCCAGCCTGACCTTGAACACTTCCAGGGATGGGGCACCTACAACTTATTTGGGCAACCTATTCTNCTCAACATATCCATGTTGATTTCATCTTTTGTATTTGTGATGCTGTTTGAGCTGAAATTCAAAAAAAAAAATCTGCTACTAAAGAAACCCCTTCAACAGTCAAAGAACCTGGCTTAAGCAGAGTGGCATTCCAATTCCCATGACTTTAAGGAATTAAGCCCAATTTAGTATTATTCCTCTATATAGGTTAAAATGAAACACGAAAGCAGCTGCAAGTATGATGTCATAGAATCATAGAATGGCTTGGGTTGGAGGGGACCTTAAGTATGATCTAGTTACAACTCCCCTACCATGGACAGGGACAGCTTCCACTAGATCAGGCTTCTCAGAGGGCCATCCAGCCTGACCTTGAACACTTCCAGGGATGGGGCACCTACAACTTATTTGGGCAACCTATTCTAGTGTCTCACCACCCTCACAGTAAAGATATCTAATCTAATCTTCCTAATATCTAATCTAAACCTACTCTATTTCAGTTTGAAGCCATTCCTCCTTGTGCTGTAACTACAGGCCCTTGTAAAGAGCCTTTCTCCATCTTTCTTGTAGGCTCCCTTCAGGTACTGGAAGGTGCAACTAGGTCACTCTGAAGCCTTCTCTTCTCTAGGCTGAACAATCCCAGTTCTCTCAGCATTTCCTCATAGCAGAGGTGCTCCTTCCCTCTGATCATCTTGGAGGCCTCCTCTGGACTTTCTCCAACAGGTCCATGTCCTTCATGTGCTGGGAATCCCAGAGGTGGATGCAGAACTCCAGACTGCTTCTCATGAGAGCAATATCCTCTAATTTAATGTTGCTTCTAGGACATAAACTGCTGTTTCCAGCCAGCATCTGCGTTATTTCTATTAGTGTATGTAGATCTCCTGGTCACAGAGCTGTTGATGCAGGTTGGATCTATTACCACAGCTATGCCAAGGACTGGGTGTAATTTGCAAGTTAGTATATATGAAATATGTCCTTCTTCTTCCAGAGAATAGAAGAGAATAAAAATCTTCTGCATATTCTGCATGTACAGCCTGATTTGTTAGCTCAGAATGCTCATGTTCTCTCTTTTCAAAGACTCTTATGTCAGTGAAGCAGGGGATCATCCCATAAACAATGTCATTTACTAGTATTTAAGAGGACTTAATATTTCTTTTCTCTACAAGGTTTTTGCTACCTGCTGAGAATCAATCTGCCAGACTGGATCTTGCCATGAGGATTAATATTTCCCTAAATATTAAATTAAAGTGTAAAATTAAAGTGTAAAAAAATAATTCATACCCATGTCATATGAATTGACCTTAGTTTAGCTTTTTTTCTGCTGCTTAAGCAGTTGAAAATGAACTGAGCTTTCTAATCTAATTCCAGAGACTTTGCATGATAAATACAGAAGCATATGTGTTGAATAATGAACAATAGTCTCAAACTGTCCATTTCTTGTTTTAAAGGCTGATCTCAAAAACTACTAGTTTTCACTTTTTTACTGTAAATTAGAAGGTATTTCCCCACATTTGCTTTACATAGTCTCCTAATTAAGGTAGAATAAAATTAATTTTGGACCTGAAAAAAGCTATTTCTTTCCTGCAGTCTGCATTTATAAACTGAATTAGCTCATTTCAGTCAACTGCACCCTCCTATTTAAAACTGTCAGCATAAACCATAATCACAAAAGATATCTCAATAAGCAGGCAATGATAATCTAATTCCTAAGGGGACATTTCAGTGTCAGCAGACTTTGTTTCCCTATCTTTTTTCTCAAGGAATGATTGAATATAGGTTTCTACAAGTGGAACTTTGCAAGTGCTCCCTATGTTGGTTTCAACAGCTAAATGCTCAAACTAGTTCAGCTGCAGCTCAGAGAGCTTCAGGTGTTCACACCATCGTTGAGTTTATCTGGTATGAAACAAGGCCTTCATGAAACTAACTTCATCTTTTGATGAGAGGCATCATGTGAGGAGCAGCTGAGGGAGCTGGGGCTGTTTAGCCTGGAGAAAAGGAGGCTCGAGGAGACCTTATTGGTCTCTACAACTCCCTGAAAGAAGAGTGTAGTATGGTGGAGTTCAGTCTCTTCTCCCAAATAACAAGAGGCAGGTTGAGAGGAAGTGGCTTCAAGTTGTGACAGGGGAGGTTTAGATTAGATATTAGCAAAAATTTCTTCACTGAAAGGGTTGTAAAGCATTGGAATTTTCTGCCCAGGGAAGTAGTGGAGCCACTAGTGCTAGAAGTGTTGGAAAAATGTATGGATGTGGCACTGGAGGACATGGTTTACAGAATCACAGAATCACAGAATGAACTAGGCTGGAAAAGACCTTTGAGATCATCTAGTCCTACCTATGACCTAACACCTCCTCATCAACTAAACCATGGCACTGATACCACACCCAGTCTTTTTTTAAACACGTCCAGGCACGGTGACTCCACCACCTCCCTGGGCAGACAATTCCAGTGCCCAATCTCTCTTTCACTGAAGAATTTTTTCCTGATGTCTAACATGGTGGTGCTGCTGTGTTGATGGTTGGACTTGATGATCTTAGAGGTCTTTTCCAACCTTAACATTTGTATCATTCTATGATTTAACTTGCTTTGTGCTCTTCAGATTTTGTGTGTTCCATCTCCGACAGAAAGGCTACGAAATCCCTGTGGCCCTCAGGGCCTAAAGCCATCTGTGATAAAAACAGTTGTTTGAGTGTTCTGGTTTGGGTTTGTTGCTGTTCCAGGAAGACACTTCCATGCTCCAATGTCTCACTTTATGTATTGTCCTGCTTCTTGGCAGATGAAGTAAATGTAGTTCTCCATCCATTTTAGAAGCTGGATATTTAGAATCCACAACCTTGCAATATTCAGTCAGTCTTCCTTGCCCACAGAAGCAGGTAAGAATAAAGACATGCTTATGGTCACTTCCTTAACCATCTCTCAGTTATATAAGCATTATAATTTCGGTTGGAGGATGCCTTCAGAGGTCATCTTGTTCAACCCACTGCTCAAAGTAGAGCCATTCCCAAAACTGGATTAATTTATTTGGAGCCTTGTCCAGTTGAGATATGAATATTTACAGAAACATTGATTCCATAACCTTTAGGGGAATCATATCCTAGCACTCAGCCACGCGTTGTGAAAAACACACTTGTCTTAAGTTTCATGTTATATCTCTCAGTCATAGCAAGGGAAAATGGAATGTGAGAAAATTGGGAAGCAAAGAGAAATAGAGATAGATTAAGCTTCAAAATAGAAGAATTCCAATTCAAAGAGCAGAAAACAGGAAAACAATACTGGTAGCATTTTCTAGACAAGCTATCGTAACGTTGATTTTCTATCTAAATAATTTTAAAAAATGTATTACTGATTATTAATTGTTTTGTCACATGAAAGTTAAAAAGTGACAATATTAAAATAACTGTCTGAGCTGTTGAGAAATTTCCTATTTTTCAATACAGATTTGTTTTTAAACTTATATATTTGTTAATTCTAGCAGACATTTAGTGAATTTATCATTGGGCACTAAATGATTTTTTTAGCCAAATATTTACTGGCTATAAACAAGATTTAAAGGAATTGAATTTTTATTGTTGTTTTTATCAGTGCTTGAGATATTAGAACCTCTCTTCATTTATCTTTTTTGTATAGTGTAAGAACAGGCACATGAATATATAAGACAAAGAACAGGTCCTCTGAAGAGGTCTTGTGTATTTTTATTATTTTTTTATCATTTTAGACCTTTACTTTTTATCTTCTTCCACAAAATGCTTCTGTATGAAGAAAGAAATTTTAGACACTAGGCTTTCCTTTCTATTTAGGATATGGTTTTTTTTTAGTCCAGAGCAATATATCTAGAGAGAAGAGATGAAGAGACAGATCTGAAATAAGAATGTCTGTAGCACATAGACAGATCTGAAATAAGAATGTCTGTAGCACATAGAACCACATTATGTTCATTGATTTGTGCAGAACCCCAGAGTTATTTATAGTAAAATGTGTAAAGTGCCAGCTGGATGCTTAGTTAAAAATTTGTATCACTTTAGGAAGATGATAGAGAAGCAGCTTCACTTCTGGCTGATATTTTTAAGTGTCTTTGTTTTGGTTTTGCTACCAGGTGATTCAGCAGTGAATAGATAATCAGGTATTATTTCACTTACAAATAGTGAAAACCATATTAACTAGAACTAACAAAAACTTGAACTGTTGTGGCTCTGGATTTTGGGTCTGCCTTTAGTAGCATTGGTTCCATTGGCCATCTTTTCTAAAATTTCAACATATTAATAACAATTTATATATATTCTTAAAAGATCTTAATTTAAATTATAAATATATTATATAGATATAATTATAAATTACACCCTTTTCCCATTCAAAAATTTTTTTCCAAGCATTTCTATTTATAATTTTTAGCCATATAATAATTTTCTATCCAAAAATACAGCTGTGTTTCTTAAGCAGAGAGATACACCTTCTAATATTGTATGTACATAATTAAACAATATCGACTAAAAAACATCACCATCATTTGGGGTCGGTTTTCTTCCGTGACTTACTGCATCCTTCTGGATTACTGTACATTGGTTTAGTTGCAGTTGCCTACACTTTATGCACCCATAAGATTTGACTGACCCTTGGATAGAGAGGCTAAAGCATTGGGAGGAAAATTCCAGGCATTATTAAACACTTAACTATGCAGGTTAATAAAAGGGCCTTTCTGCAGTCTAGGATGAATTTCATGTGCAGCTTAAGGCTGTGTAGTTCTCATCTTCTGCAAAAGTGCACACACCACCATGTTTGCATATCTATTTCCTTGTGGACTTCCATCACGGAGCTCTGCTATTGCAGTTTAAACAGCTTCCAAGTTACTGATGCCCGGGATGGGCTTTACATAACTTGCACACATTTTGTTTCTAAGACAAATGGAATATATACAAGATCTCCCATGTCAGCTGTGTAAAAAAAGTCTCCATTTATACACAAACGTGTGCATCATTATGTCATCCTTAAACGTCAGGGGGCCTGCAAGAGGATGGCAAAGTATGTTTCACTTTGAGAATATCAGGGTTAGGTATTTCCTTGGTAGTAACTAGGGAAGCCTCACCTCCCATGAGTGCCTACAAGAATTGCTGTAGATGGATGACCCACTATTAGCTGGATTTGAGCTGGTGACCTTGACATAAAAGCCTTTATATCTGAAAATGAATCTCCAGGTTTAACTGGTTCTTGACACGTCTGCTCTTAACTGCCTGTGCTTTTACGCTGCTGAGAAAACACTGGGGTCATTCACAAGTCATTAAGTCCTGGTCTGGTGATACAGCCCCTACACATTTTGCAGAGTTCGTACCTCTTGCAGTAGTTGCAGACTTTGTCACACAGTCTGCGCATCCACAAGTGGCAGCAGGACAACTCTGCATGCCTGGTGACTGCTGGACCAGAGACCAGCCCTGCTGGACCAGGTATGGTGTGGCACCTTCCCCTTCAAATGCCAGTTCCTACCTTGCTTTGCAATTATGACCATTGTTTTCGTACCTCATTCATGGGTAGATGAGCTGCTCTGCCTTTATATGTGTTGTGTGTAGTTTTACAGGATTTCTGCTATGGTAATGCATCTTTATTGAATACAGCAAATTGCCTTTTTACCTCTGTCAGTTCAGTGGCTCAGAAGAAAGACTTCGTCCCCTCCATACCTTCACCAGTGGTATGAACAACTGAATTTCTTCGGATTTGTCAGACTATTTGGGGGAAGAAACTTTCAAGATAACGCTCAACGGATTTAAAGATTAAGTACAATTTCATAGCTATTTCCTGAGTACGAAGTAAACAGAAAGACAAAGTGCTCTTGAGATGCAGCGGGTGGGATGTGACAATCTGAAAGGAAAAACTCAGTCATATGCTGTGGTTCAACATATAAAGCACACGGCTTGATTGTCCTGACTTTCCCAAAGAGCCTTCTGTTAGGTCTAATTCTGGGTTTGTTTACCTCTGTTAAGGACACCAAGCCTTTTCTGTGCCCCAAGGAAGAAACATGGAGGAATTCCATTACTGATCATATTTTCTCATGTGCTTTCCTCTATATACTAACAGCTACAGCCAGATTGATAAATGAAATGATTCAGGGGCTGCTTTCTGGCCTGAGGCCAACTGGCATGGCACAGATCATATACCTCCAGCTGGATTCTCTGACACCCCCAGAACAGGATGGCTGCACAAAAAGTGTCTGCTGGGGCTCAGCCAACCCCTGAACTATATGCAGGCACTGGGGGGAAGCCTGTGCCTATATTGTGACACAGAGATCACTAAATGTCAAAAAGTAAAGACAATTGCATGCCAGGGCTTCAACCTGCGGTCTTTCATTTCCTCAAATACATATGGCTAATTTGGATTATTATTCCCATTTCATCCCAAATGCTTCCTTTTCATTTTAAGATGTTACATAATAAAAATGATATTGATTCAGTCTTAGTTTAAGGATTAAATACACCAAAAGAATATTTTTTTCGCCAGAATTTGTCTTCCTCCCTTGTATTTTATGAAAAAATGTGCAATTCTTCCCCCAAGAAAAGCCTGAACCTGTTACCAGCCAGTCTGCAGAAATAATGAATTCCTAACATAGTATGACAGTTATCTTTGCCAATTAGTCCACCTGAGCGAGTTCAGCTAACAGGTGCATTTAAGCTCAGTGAGACTGCCTTCATCAGTCTCTCAGGGAAGAGGACAGCTATGTTGGTTTCTGAATTAGACATTGGAAAAAAAAATAAAATACCTAGCTCTGTTGCCTAGCTGTCTCTGTGATTGAAAGCCAGTCCTGCAGAAGCTGGTGCAAAAAGAGTGCCTGTGATTGGGAGTTGTGTGTCTGTCTGAACAAAGAAATGGAAATCAGCGAAAGAATCACTAATTAGCTCTTATGAATGTTTCTGGGTTTAAATTACCTCTTAAGGAAAAAAAAAATCTTTCCCTAGATTATAATTAAGCTAAAGAATAAATAAATCTCATTTCAAATGTTAAGGAATTTGTAGAATTTCTGTTGATTTTGCATATACAGAGAGTTAATATGTATGTGGTAAGGAAATATCAATCCTGTGCCTGTGCCTGCACATAGATTTGAGCAGTCACATTTTAAGAGTAACTAGCCAGGCAGTGGTTTGTATGATATAGCATGTAGAATGTGTAACTTTGGTTTTCTCCAGTATACCAGGCAGAATATAAATACAGAGTGTAATACATCTCCATCGATATTTACAACTGTAAAACATGACTAAAGGGGAAATAAAGAAAAAATACCCATGGTTTTAATGTTATTTTCTACATGCCTACCCATCTTGGTGTTTAAATATTAATAAAGCCATTTTACATGAGTAAATTATTAAAGCCTTCAGACCTAGTCAGAACAAAGACATGTCAGAGACAGATTTTGATTTGAAGCTTTGTCAGTTCTGAATGTAACACTCAGGTTTTGTTCTGTGTCATCAGTCAATTTTATCATAGCTTCTCTGTCAGAAAATTCAGCAGTGTTACTTATCTCCCGTAAAACAGATTTTGGTACCATTCCTTGGCTGAGGCTTCTTTGAAAGAGAAATTAGTTTCCAGAAAGAGAAGCTATGCAATCCCAGTATCCAGTTAGTTTGCAGTAGCTCCCCATCACACTCTGCCTTGGCTCCGTAGCAGCAAACCAAGCACAATCAGGGGACAGTGAGAGCACTCTGTCTGATCGAATTGATGAACTATTATCATGATTCCTAGTATGTTTTTGGCTTTGTTTTCAAGCAGAAATATCCCAAATAATGGGTGGTCATGATTTAGCAGTTTTCAAGAGCAAGGGGTGATTCCCAGCGCCAGTCTGTGTGTGGCCCCCTCATTTGGGTGGGAACAAATTCACCTCTACCCTCCCATCCTCAGGGCTTAAGAATGGAGACTTATTTTTTTGTGTTCCTTGTCTACATACATCTTCTCACATCATGTACACTACATTCCTTTACTTTTAAAGAAAACAAATGTATTTCATAAAAGAACTTAGAGGCATCAGGCATATTTGCAGGAGACAGTAGTTCACTGTAGTGACTCCACTGTAAAGCTAACATTCCAAATTTCTGCAAAAGAACTGTTAGGTGAAGACATACCCTTAAGAGGAACATTTTTCTTAGTGTAAGAAACCTATTTATTTAGACAGTTAAAAGGAATTAGATAATTTTTAATTGGGATATTTTGATAAGAAGGTCCAATGAGCAGTGATAATCCATAAGTACTTTTGTAGGCAGCACAACTTAATTCGGATTCTTTTTTTTTTTAATTTTGTTGTTGTTGTTGTTGAACTTGAAAACTCGGTCGGTCCCTATTTTGATTATGCAGATACATTTCTGTTGAGTTTCCATTTCTGGAATAATTAAGCAGAAATGCTATCTTCTGTGAACACAAATCTGATGTGCACACTTCTGCACATGATATCCTGAAAACATTTGTGAACTGCTGGCTGATTTTCTAACCCTCTGTTTTGCATTGCTGAATCTTGTACTCACTAAAAGAATCTGCTGAATGTCTTGTCTTGCTGTGCTAACTCACTGCTGTGTCATCCCAGGGTTACCTCTTGTCTGCAAAACCTTGTTCCTGGTATGTCCCACAGCTCATGTTATTAACTCACAGAAGGAGCAGATTGAATTTAGTTTGAAGATTTTGAGCTGACAAGTCTTCAGGTGTCCAAGTATTTTCTTTCTCCCTCCGTGTTTCCTGATACTGAAGGTGAAAGTTAGGGCAAGGAAAATTCTCTGCCAGGATATAATATTTTTACTTTTTCGCTGTCTTCAAGTTTTGTGCCAAGATTTTTCTATTAAACTACACTTGGTGATTTAGGGAGAAAAGCTAAGGGATGTTCAGAAAAATATTAAGCTATCCAGGTCCATTATAAGAATATTCTAAAGGTGGGGTCATCTCATCTGACTTAAGATATTTTATTGCAATATTCACTCTCTTTGGGTTTTCTTTTAGTTACTGAGGGCAAAATGATCTGATTTAGACTTTCAGCAGGAAAAGAATTCATAAAGTCATAAAAATAATGTGAAAGCTGTGGACAGGAGAAGGAGTAATTGCCAAAGAATCTTGTCTGCTGCAGAGGCTGCAGCATGGAATTCTTGATCATAGAATCATAAAATATACTAAGGGACCCACAAGGATCATCAAAGTCTAACTCCTGGCCCTGCACAGCACCATCACTTGAATGCTTCTTAAACTCTTTTCAGGCTGGTGCTGTGACCACTTCCCTGGGGAGTCTGTTCCAGCGCCCAACCACCCTGTGGCGGAAGAACCTCTTCCTGGTATCTAATCCAAACTTCCCCTGACTCAGCTTCAGGCCATTCCCTTGAGTCCTGTCCCTGGTCACCAGAGAGAAGAGATCAGTGTCTGCCTCTCCTCTTCCCCTGACAAGGAAGCTGTAACTACAGTGAGGTCTCCCCTCAGTCTCCTCCAGGGTGAACAGACCAAGTGACCTCAGCCACTTCTCACACACCTTCCCCTCAAGGCCCTTCACCATCTTTGTTGCCCTCCTTTGGACACTCTCTAACAGCTTAATGTCTTTCTTATATCGTGGCACCCCAAACTGCCCCCAGCACTCGAGGTGAGGCCGCCCCAGTGCAGAGCAGAGCAGGACAATCCCCTCCTTTGCCTGGCTGGTGATGCTGTGCCTGATGCACCCCAGGACAGGGTTGGCCCTCCTGGCTGCCAGGGCACCGCTGGCTCAGGTTCAACTTTCCTTTGATCAGGACCCCCAAGTCCCTTTCTGTGGGGCCGCTCTCAAGCACGGGCAGTAGAGAATTCACATGGGAGGCAATCTTTTTAAGTGCTCCCAATTTTTAGAAAAGATACAATCAGTCAACAACAGGCATGAATCCAGATAAATCAGGTTTCATTGGCACCTGTGTGATCATGGAACTATCTGTTTTATTAAGAAAAGTTCCTGATTCAGATGAACTGAAAATGAAATGTTGAAACAACATGGTTTAAAATGTGCTTATTCAGTCCTACCAGCCTGTTTGGAATAGAAAAACATATTATTTTATGAATGCGACGTTTTGCTTAACACAATTTTTTCCCCGAGCTTTTCCTGTATTCCATTGCATTTTCTGTGTAATGAAAGCTGCCAGTGGAGAGCTCTCTATGAGCCCCCATGGTCCTGACATGCTGTTATGATCAGTGCCTGACTGTCATAAACTGGACATTAAGCCCTTCTGTCCTGGAATGTAGAGATACAGAATGGGAGCTTATGCTGGGGTGTTTTTTCCTTATAGTGTAATTTCTCGTATTGACCCTGAAAAAATAATTAATCCCTTGGAAAACTCTTTCATTTGGGGATTTGTAAAGCACTGTCTGAGGTAATTTCAGAAGTGTTCTCACTGATAATATCCGAAAGGTTTATGAAATGCCAGAAGACTGAAACCAGACAAATATAGTGTGCAACTTTGAAAAAGTAGGAAAGGGAAAAGGAAAGGGGGATTATAAACCTGACACTTATCTTCAATTTGCTCAATAATTCTGGAAGGTAAGAGGCCTTTCTACGGAAATAAATCGTAGATATGATACATCTTAGCTTCAAAAAAGCTTTTGGCCCTGTTTCACCCATCTTACTTACAGGAAAAGCTGTTGAGACTTTCTTGAGAAATGTGCTATACATGGGTGAAAAAGGGGTTGTACAAATATACAGAGAAAGAAATTTCATGGTTTGGGTTTGTTTTTTTCTATGGAAATGTAAGACATCTATATGTTGTGCTGTTAACTTCTATTAACCACTTCAATTATTTCTGTTTCAAACTACCTGAAACTGGGAGATAATGAAATTATTAAGTACAGATTAGAATTCAGCAGGTCTTAACAGACTGAAGGTATGATACAAAAATAAGACAAAGCTCTTCAAGACAACACAAGGTACTGTAAACTAATGGGAACAACTAAATACAGATATGGATCTGTAAAGTGATGTAATTGCACTGCCTGTTCATCGAAAGCCTTTCCCAGGAATGGTTCTCTTCTGCGTGCTGAATGGACTTCAGGAAAGATACAGACCAACAAGGGGGTGTTAAGGCAATACGACATGTACAAGAATGACTGAAGCTGTGAATGGGGACGCAGTTATTAAGCCCACCGTAACAGAATTTTGTTGTAAAGAAGGGGAGGTGACCTTTTCTACAGATTCAGGGTAGATAAGACAAGAAGTAATCTGTTTGAGTTGCAGCAAGAAAAAAAGCAGTTTACATGTCTGAAAAAATATTTGAACTGAAACCATAATGTAATACTGGAATAAATCTCCTGGGAACTTTAGAGATTTCCTGCCACTGAATAACTATAACAAGAGAAAACATTTCAGAGTTGTCAGCTTAGATAAGTTTTTCAGGTTTTCCATTTTTGCACCATTTTAACTAAAGTCTGTAAATTTGGTGTATTGTGTTTTCTGTGGGAAGCACAACTTGAAGATTTGCTGAGTATGTGTGAATTGCTTGGCTTCATTACTGACTGAACATAACTTTCAGCAGTGGCCAATTTTCACTCCTTATTTCCATAGAAAAGACTAGGTTGCAATAGCTATGGATATGTGCTTTCTTCAAAAATGCTTAATCTTTTTTTTAAATCTACTGTTTTTAAGAGTAGATGGAAAAAAAAATTAAAGAGTGGCTGTAAAATCCCATGTGAGAGTTCCTAACTGGAATATGTTTCCTGGTCCAAGCCAACATTAGTTGAATAACAGGCTGGGTTTTAAAAATACTCATTTGTTGCTTACAAGGTGGCAGGTGGTTGACTTGTGTTACAATCCGGTTTAAACCCAGAAGAACAAACAAAACTAAGTCTCTGTGCCTAAACTGGAAGGAACTTTGAGAAGGTTCAAAATATTCCCAAAAACGAGACTAAAACCAAACGAGGTTAGATGTTGGTGCTAAAAAATTGATGTATTTTATTTAATCGTAAAAGAGGCAAAGAGAACGAAAGAGAAAAGAAAGAAAGGCATAGAGAAAGAAGTGTGCGTGGGGAGTGAGGGGGGACAGGGAGAGGTGACAGGGGTTAGGTAAGCACATCACCCATCCGAGGGTCCCAGCGATGTCTCCTTGCTCCCCTCCATCTGCTCTTCTTGGTGGTGAGGGTCCCCTGCTGCCACCCCACGCCGCCGCACGCCCTGAGGAGTGAAGAATCCCGTGGATTAACACACGCTTTGGGCCGGGTGGGAACGCCCGTGCCTCCCTTGCAGGGGCCAGCTTGACCCCGTCCCTTGCAGCACTGAGGGTCTGCATCATCTCTGGTGCTCGGGCTGCGGACCCCTTTGAGGGCCCTCAGCTGGGCCGTGTCACCCCCTCTGCTGCGGACCAGCTTCTCCCCGGGTGCAGGGCCCCTCAGCTGGGCCGCTCCGCACAGCGCAGGCCGGGCGGTCACCGCGCCTCTCCCCAGAGGCGTTTCCAGCACACACCCAGCGCCTCTCTCCCCCCGCCCCTCGGTGCAGGGTTTGTGCGGGCCTGGCAGCTGACAGCCCTGGGGCTGTGGTCTCCGCCTTGGAGGTGTTAAGCTTAGGCTTTGTGAATATCCCCAGCCCAGAGCTGTTATTCTATTTTATCTTTATCAGCGAGCAGTGTAAGGGCTCAGTCAGGGCCCCCTTTCAGGGTGGGTAGTCTTCTCTGCAGTTTTTGCAATACAGTTTTAAAAGTCCTTCATGAAAATTTTAAGTCATAAACTATAATATTTCCGTCTCTGACAACTTGTTAACAGACTTTTTTAGT
Source organism: Gymnorhina tibicen (assembly GCA_013399875.1). Taxonomy (NCBI): domain Eukaryota; kingdom Metazoa; phylum Chordata; class Aves; order Passeriformes; family Artamidae; genus Gymnorhina; species Gymnorhina tibicen. Next base: position 511,125 of record VXAZ01007544.1, read on the forward strand.
ACTTTAAATCTTAGGATCATTGCTTATATCCTGCTATCTTCCCTAATATGGTATTTTTTTATCAGCTTCTTGTAGGCTGGAAATAACCTATCGTTCAATATTATTTTCAGTGAGAGTGAATGTTTCTGTTACTTAGTATTTTTTTGACCCAAGAATATTTTTGCCGCTTCACTAGCACAGGGAGTAAATAAAATGAAATATGAAGAATACAGGATGAAAGAAATGCAGCTAAAAGTTTCAAAAAAAATAAATGATATATGGCACATATTTGGTGTGATAAGAAGGATCTATTAAAAAGTCACAGCACATTTCTAAGATATTTCACAAGTGCTCGTTTGCTCACTGATAAATCCTTATTAGCCTTCATACTGATCCTCAGCAGGCCTACAGACCTTGGTTCCAGTATAGGATTCTGCTCTTATCCACTGCATCTGAGATGGTGAATAACAGCTCTTTTTACACCAATTTGAATTAAATACAGGTTACAACAGGACGTTGGTGGGGAGGTGTTTGCTATTTTTGTGTGTGTATGTTAAAAAAAACCCTGGGATGTTTTTAGTATGTTTTTATTTGTTCCTCTGGGTCTGTAATGAAGAAAGATGTTGACCCACCTTGGATGAAGACTTGCAGTCCTGATGGTTTTCTGTGCCTTTACATATTCTTAACATGTCAATAAATCTTTTCTAAATGTTGAGCAGATTTTTTTTTCTTGTCTATCTGTGAACAACATAGCTGCTCAGCACCTCACCACATGTAATGCAATCCATCATTATGTAAGGCAGACAACCTGAGTTTTATAATGAAATTGAACTCTGTTTTGAAGCTTTAGAGCAGAAATGAGGAAAATTTATACTTTCACCTACTTATTTTTAATTTAATAATTTACATTAGGTTTCTGTGCATTTTTATTTATATTTCCTGTATGTATTTTGGTGCCTTTCTAGAACTTGTGATCTGTTAAGTGGTTTTTTGAACTTCTGGCATTTTTAAGGGAGAAAGCTCTCAAGCTTTATTCCATAGCTTCTTTCATATGCTTTCATTGCTTTGCATTCATTCAATGCACCTTTAGAAATTGATCTTTCCAACCTCAGTTGCATTTTCTAGGAAAGCTTTAGCAGTTTAATGGAACAATAGTGAAGAAAAGACAACATTTATAGTCCTGAAATAGACCACTCCAAAAGCAGTAATAACAAAATTTATCGCACTGGAACTTTGTCAGATCAGTTGTCATGGGACAGAAGTTTGAGTGGACAAAGTGAAAACAAGATTGAATCTGTTCCTGAAGTTCTTATACAGCTCCAGCTTCTCCTACAGTGGTTCTCTGGAATGATGTTCTTCATCATAGCAGAAACTCCTTGAAACTGGGTTGAGTTCTCTTACTTATACCTGGAACCAGAACCACATCCTCTCTTTAAGTTAATAACCTCCTTGACACAGATGGAAGACTTCAAAATTGTGAAGTCAAGTAGTCAAAAATTAGAAAATTACATATCTAATTGGCCCTTTCCCAGTTTCCGTTCAGAAACTGCGTGGATGTACAGTGTGTTATCAACTCTATATATACACTTACCAGTCTTTTTTACCCAAAAAAATACCTGCCTCACTCAGTGAAAAGAATAGAAATGTAAAGGGAAAGAACTGAGATTGTGCAGGCTAATACACTCTGACATTTCCTTTTAGTCACCTGAGAACATGAACAACTGTTTTTCATTAACATTAGTTTTAGCTATGTAAACAAGCATATATTAATAAGAAAAAGAGTGACTGTATACAGTAAGAAATCTGTGCAGAGAACATAATAATTTACCAGGGATTTATGGGTTACTTTTGATAGTTGCTGTAGACTTCTGTCGGACTTCCTGTGTTCCCCAAAGTGAAACATATTTTTCTTCCCTATTTCTTTGCCCTGTTCCTAAAGAAGAGAACTGCTTAGTGCACCTGGAATGTAGAAATTCTATAGTCCTTTGCCTTTAGCTTGGACAGCTTTGGGGCCTGATTTTTTTCTGTCTTATGTACAGTATAAAAGAACAACAAAAAGAAGAAATTGGGGAGTTTGTGTGAATCATGACATAAATATTTATATATGTAATAAACACTCTGGCTTTTGGTTTGACAGATCTCATAAAATCAAACACAGTTAAGCTACTGATGGAAGAAGAGCAACTGTTTAAAGTTTAGAATGGTATGAGATGCCATTCTATCTAGATGCCAATGCTTTTGGATGAGAGAGAATTCCACTTGATTTTTCACATATTTTCTGCATATTGTGAGTTACAAGTCCATTAGGGAATGAACTGAGGCTCCAACTCTATTCACATAAGTAATCTGATGTTTTTAATAAGGATTTTTGTTGCTTTTTATATGACCCAGTGTCATGACAACCAGCTCTAAAACAGATTTCAGAGAGAAAGGGTTTATGTCTCATTAATCTCCTGATAGTATATCCATCTTGGCACAATGGGAGTTTGTTCAGTTTTTATAATCACTAATTTTTGTGAGAGAAGTTGGTTAACCTTATCACCTCTCTTTATTTTTGGGGGGGGTTTATTTTTTGGTTTTTTGTTTTTGGGTTTGGATTTGGTTTTTTTTTTCTTTCTTTTATTCTGTTTGGTTTTTTCCCTATGCATAGTTTGGGATATATAATGGGGTACCGAAGGGACAGTTATTAATCTCTTTAGAAGGAAATTAATTTGACATGAAGTGCCTTTGTTTAGAAAAGCACAATTATATTGCTTTGCATGCTGTGGCCATGCAAGGCAATACATTCAAATCTTTGAAAATTTATTCCTTTGACAAGAGTTAATTAAAGTCAATTCTACATATATTTCAATGTTTTATATTTTACGTTAACATCATTACTAGTGGCTGCAAGTTTTGTCATGTAATTGCTTTGATAATCTTATAAACAGGAGACTATGACTTCCCATCATAAGCCAGAAGGAGGAGGAGGTAAAGATCTGATTAGATGACAGAGGAGAAGCTTTATGTCTCGAAAACATCATCTTAGAACCTAACAAACTTTGGAAAATAAGTACAAGAAAACCTATTTGTTGCTGCAGCAAAGAAAGCCAACAGGATGCATCAACAGGGGCATCACCAGCAGAGATGAAGGCGTTATCCCACTCTACTCAGTGCTTGTCAGGCCATACCTGGAACACTATGTACAGTTTTCGTCCCCCCTATACAAAAATTATGTGAACAGAATGGAGAGGGTCCAGAGAAGGGGTGCAGAGATGATCAAAGGACTGGGAAGCCTGATGTATGAGGAAAGGCTGAGAGATCTGGGTGTGCTCACCCCTGAAGGAAGAAGACTTAGAGAAGGCCCTGGCACCATGTTCCAGTATTTAAAAAGGTGGCTACAAAGAAAATGGAGACTCCCCTTTAAGAAGGAATAACATGGAAAAGATTAGGGGTAATGGGTACAAGTTAATTCTGGGGAGAATCTGATTGGAAGGGAAGAAGTTTTCACAGTGAGAACAATCTGCCCTTCTAATAATCTCTCCAGGGAAGTGGTGGATTCTCTGATATTGGACACCTTTAAGATTTAGCTGGACAGGGTGCTGGGCCATCTTGTCTAGACCATACTTTTACCAAGAAAGGTTGGACCAAATGATCCTTGAGATCCTGTTCCAACCTGGTATTCAGTGATTCTATTAACAAACCATTTGAATGAACATGAAATCAATACTTTGTTTATTGCTGTTATCTTTTTGAAAATGGAAATATATAGGTATATATTTTTAATGAGTGTCAGCTGTTAAAAGCACATAGCTTGAAATATCTGTGAATATTTACCCAGTGATATTCCTAAATATCCACTCTACTTTGGTTAGGACCACACCAGAATATGACTTCATAACAGAATTTAAACATTATTATTTCTATATTATGGCGTAGTAAAAGGTTACTGATTAAATTCAGGGCTAGGTGAATAATTTGTGATGACAGTTAATGAATCTGAGAGATGTTAAGCCATAACTTAACATCTCTCAGAGCCATTGTTCTCAAATGTCATTGTTGGGCCTCTTTTTCATGTTTTTATCTGGATCATCCTCCCAGCTGCTGCTGCTTCTCCTTGGACCCTCAGCACTGCTGCGTGCTGACATCCAGCCTCCTCTGGAGTGATGTCCACTGCTCCCTGTTCCCTTGCAGAACTGACCTAGGCCTGACCTCCAGCAAAGCTGGCTGTGGCTTCAGTGTAGTACACTCCCCTCAGAAATCTCACAGTCCAGCTCTCAGTGTTTCCTCTATTTTCCCATCGATTAGGTTACTTTCCGTTTTCCCACTCAAACTTCATCCACAGCACATTCAGTCTATGTTTGGGGAGGAAGAACACTTTTCTCCAAGCACTCTGTATGTACACCTCCCCTGCAGCCCTGTTTCCAGCAATTCCCCTGACTCCTGCAGCTTCTTGCAGCCTTGCACCAAAACTGTTTTCTCCTAACCAGGAAACTTGAGCTGGTTACACCAGAAAAAGAGAAATAACATTTTTGATGTCTTTTCATCTCACCATGGCAGGTGAGATGGTGGAGATGGTGATTAACTGGAGCTGCTTTAGTCCCTACTCACATCCTTGTCCCAGTGTCTGTTGTCTTTCATTAAATAATGTGCTCTTCCAATGGAAGTCACAGTGTGGGCATCTTCCAGCACAAAGTGATCCGGTGAGAGAGATTTGACATAGAAGAAAGCATAGATGAATGTTGGATGGAGCATTCTTGGGTTTTCTTACAATTTGGAGAAGAATCACCACTCAATTCAAGAACTTGACCATCTTTTCATAAGAAAATTTCTATCTAAAGGCTGGATGTCATAGCTTAGGAGAATCAGAAGGACTGTTTGAACTACACAGAGTCCAGACTGGGGAGTGATTTTTTTCAGGCATACTACATTCCCTTTCCTATGTTTTAAAAAATAAGAGATCTGGATTTTGACATGAGCATTTGAAGTAATTATCTGTGTAATGAGCATAAAGGGGGAACAAGATAACTTATGATGTTTATCAGCCTGCAGTATAAACAGAAAGTCTATTCCAGAATGAAAGCATCCCAGAAAAGTAAAATATAGAAAGAATTTTTTTTTTCATTTCCATTAATGACTAAAGAAATTCAAACTTTCTGGTTGGTGGAAGAATCCTGATTTAAAGGTAACTCCAATTTTGAAAATGTCTTCAATATTTATCAGCACGAAATACTACTTGCTTTGTTAAGTTATATGCATATAATAGAAGGTGTTTCTGATCTTTTGATATTTGTTCATATCAAGTGTATCTACAGGGATTATAGAAATATCAAGAATATTTTTTGTGGATGTCACAGTCTAACATTCCATTTCACATTTCTAAATCCCAAAAGGACTTGAGAAAATAATAGGGGTTATTTTTCTTCCCTTTATACCTTCAGAAAATAAACTTCAGTGAATCCTGCACAGATTTCACAAACTGTCAAGGCAAAGCTAAGATGAGAATCCAGCTTTCCACTCCAGTGATCTATACCTTGACCACGGCTCCTTGTTTTCAAAGGCATGTAGACTGGATAAATTGGATGAAATCTTATATTCCTGGCAAAGTCAATATCTGTACTGAAACGACTGAGGCAGAGGAAGAAGGGAGAAATGGAGGCTTGGAGTTGAACAGAATTTGTAGGGTAGAAGCTATTAATTTTAATTTGAGGTTCTTCCCTTGTTTAAAGGTTAAAAGCTGTAAAGTGTTAACAGGTAGTTGTTAAAAAGAAAAATTTCTGACTACCCTGTATATTTTGAGAGACAAATTCATGCTCATGCAGAAGCCAAACCATAACTCCTCTGCTCAACATCAACTTAAACAAATTAATCAGGATGTAACAAAGAAATAACAATGAAATGATACTTAATCTATAGCTGAAGTGAAGGTGACCTTTCCTGTTAGCATGATTGTTGTTTTGAAGGACAATTTGCTACATCTGAGAAAAGGTTCACATCCATTAGTTCCTAGAAAAACAGGCTCTTTGAAGAATGATGCATCAGTTTTTCTAGGGCACTGTCTGAATTCAGAGTGTAGTAAAAATATTCTTGAATTATAACTTTGTATCTTACATTGTCCATACTCAAAACCAAGAATTTTATATATTAAATTATATTTTTAAAAGCTGTAATTATTAATGTATTTGAGTATTTGAAGAACATTTACTGTTGCTTGAGACTGAGAAACAAGAGACCTGATTTGTCAAAACTATGACTAATTTTAGTAGGAATATGGATCTCTAAAAATTTGATACCAGTGCAGCCAGAAAGAAAGCAAAGAATTGTAATACATTTTCATACTAAAAAATAAAGTTGGAGTGACTACTTTCCTTTGGCAAATGTGAGAGTTACAAATCTCTGCCTTAAAATATACAAAGCCTTCTATCTCTGTTCTTCACCCAGCATTTCTGATATTGCTCATACCTAATTATAAGATGTATTTCCCTTTAATCAGTGGTGCATAATTTCTTTTGTGATGCTTATAAATGTGCTTTTCAGGCATGCCTATTGAAATACATACAAAACATCTTCCTATAAAACAAATTTTTAATGATACAAAGGTATAGAGGTTTCAGGCAAAAACAGTTGTAGCTTTCTAAATAGTATTTTCATTTTTAATAGCAGGCTTCAGAAACAGAACAGAAAGCAGCCTTTTATTCCTTAAATTTAAGGTTTGGGGCTCTTATGATAAAAAAAATACATGAAAGTAAAATAAATTTCAAGTGATATCTGCCCTATCTGCATTTATAGATGCAAATCTGATTACAATAGTGACAAACATTGTATTTTTAAATTTTTTTCTTGATTTTCTTGGAGGCTTCTCACACCAAAAACAGAGTAGGCAGACCATAATCTTACTAACAAAGGAAATATTGGTTAGATATCAAACCAAGGGCATCATTATAAGATTTAGCGCTGGATAAGGTGTGCTTAGGAAATTGATGCTAAATATTAATACAGTGAAATTAAAGCTCTATTTTATGTCCTTTATTTTGTTATAAATATAAAAGCTATATCTATACCATTAAGCTGAACAAGCCCAGGACATAGTCCCAGTATTAGCATGGGATTATTCATAGTCTTTAATTATTAGTGCATTCCTTGGCACATCTTTTGGTTTTGCTGCTTAGCACCATACCAAATAATGCTAGGTTTTGAGTTAATAAAAGCCATGGACCGTTCCTATAAGATAGAATAGATGAAACCATCTTATTTTAGGAAGGATGGAGTTGATCCGTATAGAATGAAGTAAACTGCACTGCTTGGTCTCAGGATGAGCAGACAGACCACCACACATTTTATTTCCTAGTGTAGATCTAGCTGAGGTCACTGCTCAGATCCCCCAGGCAGGCACTAGCTCTTTACCACACAAACCACACAGGAGGGAGAATCACCAAATCACAGAGTGGTTGAGGTTGGAAGGGGCCTCTGGAGGTCATCTCCCAACCTCCCTGCTCAAGCAGGGCCACCTAGAGACAGTTGCTCAGAACCATGTCCAGGTGGCTTTTGAATATCTACAAGTAGGGAAAACTCACCACCTCCCAGGGCAACCTGGGGCAGTGCCAGATCACCCTCACAGAGCAAAGGCCTTTCTAATGTTTAAACAGAACCTCCTATGTTTCATTTTGTGCTCATTGCCTCTGGTCTTGTCTCTGGGCACACTCAAAAGAGCCTGGCTCTGCCTTCTTTGCATCCCCTCTCCAACTATTTACATACATTGATGAGATCTCCCTTGAGACTTCTTTAGGCTGAACAAACAGTCCAAGCTCTCTCAGCCTTTCTTCATAGGGGAGATGCTCCAGTACAATCACTTTAGCAGCCCCTCACTGGACTCTCTCCAGTGTGTCCGTGACTCTCTTGTACTGGGGAGCCCATAACTGAACACAGTATTCCAGGTCTGACATCATCAGTGCTGAGTAGAGGCAAGAGTGTGTCTTTCTCACTGTGAGCCCCAATTTCTACATAACAGTTAATATGCTCTCACAAAATCCTAATTTTATAATCTTGAAATGTATTTATTTGCCCCTCTGTTGTGAAGTGTATGGTACATTTTGACATTTATCTAATTCAGGATTCAGCCAAAGACAGAAAGTTAGTATTTTCTGTGAGACAGTCTGCTCGTTCTGGGCTCTGCCACTGTCACAGCTGTTTCATCAGTGCAACACTGACATCTCACTCAGACACTGCTGCGGATAACTTTTAGGTTGCTTCCTCTCAGCACTGTAATCCACACCTGGATTGAACTGTTTGGTTTCCTGAATAACAGATAGGAAGAAAAGTTACTTTTCAGACTGGGTTCCATGAAATGTGGCAGACTGAGCAGGTAGCCTGCTGAGGATGAAGATGAATCCCAAGTCTTACTCTTTTTTGCATTGAGATGCTTCGGTCATCGCTTACTTCCAGCTTCTTTCTAGTCCCAAACTGCTGCCTGGTGTTGTCTTTTTCAAAATATTTCAGAGAATCAGCCTATGCTAAAAAAACCAATTAAGAATATCCATTTTTGGGAGGACCAACAATATTGTACTGCTTGGTTTTTGTGTATGCAAGCAGATGGAAGACATTCCTGGTCTTGCGAAAAAGCAGGAGCAGTGTGAGTGACATGACAAGCAGGGATGTTATTCATGTTGGTATTGGCAGTCTCCTGCTGGACCCTGAAGTAGCATGCTTAAATCGGTCCTGGCTCTGCACTGTCTTCATGGGAGCCATCTAAAAATTACGTGTCTGTCTAAACTTGTCCAGATGGAATGGCTCTGTGCCGAGGAAAAAAATCACCTCTGGAGAGCAATCATCCCTCCAGTGACAAGGAAATATAGATGACTAGCTTAATTTAGACCTTAATTAACAATCTTGCCAGGTTCTGTTTCTCACTGGGAAAAGCACCACATATATTTACAGTCCAGTTTAGTCAAACACAGCACATATTTAAAGTGATTTTTATTCAGACTCTTAAGCACATGCACGAGTTACACAATATAATGAATTCTATAAAAGTATTTGAAGCTAAGCAAATGCTTAAAGATGCTTTTGAAGAGATGCTCAGGCAGGAACCATATGAAATTCAGCTCACTGCTTTCCTAGCCTTGTATAAAAAAATGGGTTGAACACACATAAAATTTTGTCAGGGGTCTTGATATATTTAATCTATCATTACACAGTGTGCAGGGTTTCAAGTTTTCAAGGGCAATTTTTTTAATTTTATTTTTTTAAGCTTGTTTATTTTTTGGAAACAATATCATCAATAACAGCTGTTAACTACCTAATCAAATTCCTCTTCATACATGTATTCAGACTTTTAACAGAGTGCTGCTTCATGTTCTCTTTTTAGGGTGAAGTCACTTCAAATAGTTTCAAATGAGGAACTCTTGGTTTTTTTTGACTGTTTTTTCATTGACCTACAGTTTATCTGAAAATGCAGTCATCTTGAAATAGGATTCAGGCATTCAATAAGGTAACCTTGCTCCTCCTAATTCTGCCCTTTCTTCACATTAGATGCTGCCAGCAATTATTTTACATATAGTTATATATAGTTATATATAGTTATATATAGTTATATACTATTATCCTCACAACCACTCTTCCTCCTTGCTACTCAAATGAATCAACTTACTAATATATTTCTATAAATGCCAAATCAGAATTACTTAGCTCAAGACTCTGCTCATGAGCCAAACTTATTTAATGAATCAATAATTTAGGTTTCTTTTTATTATAATATTCTGAGTAGGAGAGATTAAAGGAAAAAATAATTTTTTTTGGCTGCCAGGAATACTTTTGCTGTCAGTATAGAAACATAATCAAAACTAACAAAGTTCTATACTTATTTGGCTTAGATCTGAGCCAAAGAAATGCTTTCCTGATTCCTGATCTCAGTCTACCCTACACAGAAAATGCCAGAAGTTCCAGAAGATATGCTATGAGTCTTTGATAATTTTGAGCAAAAAAGTTTGTTCACACTTAACAATGTTTCCAATTTTATCAGTCTGAAACAGACCTCTTAAATTAGAGCAACAGATAGAAAACTGTGGAAAACGTAATTTTGGTTTTTTTAAGAAAATGCATGTGTGTAAAACTTCAGTGTGTAAAACTTCAACATTTGGAAACCCTTAGTTTTCACAGTTTAAAAAAGCCTAAATGCAAAGATGATGTTTATCACAGTAAGTCATTGCATTTTCCAGTTGTTTCACAGGCAATAGTGGGGTGGTACCCTGAAATAAAATAGGATGGTGGTAGTGGTAAGGATTGTTATCTGTGTCTGTGGTAAATGCAGTAAGCTTAGCCCATGAAGAAGGCATGACTCCATCCTCTGGGAGATATTCCCTAAAAGCAAGTTATTGCAGGCAGTGGGAAGTGAAGCAGAGTTTGCCTCTAATTTACCTTTCTGTGGTATCAGACTTGGCCCATATGTAGATGCTTACAGAAAAAGCATCCTTATAAGGATAGAGTACTCATTAATGTCAAAGTAGCTCTCAAAATGAACTTTTACTTTTGCATCTTTAGGAGGCAATAGTTAAGCCAGGAATGGAAGTGGTAAAGGCACAAAATAGTTTATTAAAGAGGAGAAGAAAACTTCCTGGGTTGTGCCCTGCTTTGTTATATTGCATTATCATGGACAAGCTGAGGGAATGAGAAAATAAGCTTTCATGAGGGGAAAGTAAGAAAAAGTAGATGTTATTATTACAAGCACATAAAGAGTGTGGTCTCCTTTCCACTGGAGAAAGGGTAAAGGACAACACAGTAATCAATTTAATCAATCTGCCACAACTAAGAAAAAGTTTATTTTGAACTGAGAAAGAGCACGCAGGGAGAAGGAGAGGAAAAAGATAATTAAGATACGAAGATGGAAACCAGAGTTTTTACAGTTTTATAATTTTGTTACTTTGTCAAATCACAACAGCCCACTTCCAGAGCAGACTGGTCTGCACCTGATAGCTGGAGAGGTTTTACTGAAGGCACCAGGAGAAGAGGGTATGTCCTGTCATGATAAAAACCAAATGCAGTCACCCCTCTGAACTAGCAGCTGGAGATTAGGCCCAGTAAAATCTAAGATTTAAAATTAAGAGATTACCCTTTTGAGGCATCTCAGTTTTACTCAGGGGCTGACATGCACAGAATATTTAAGTTCCTCTTATAGTTATTGAGCTGGTAACCTTCCCCAATGTGTTACTAGTCTTTGGGTGCCTTTTACCATGCCTCAAATTACTTTGGAAGCAGAACACAGACAGGAATTCAGAGCAGTTATTTATGTGGGTCACGTGAAAAAGGAAGGTTTCCTTGACCCCTAGTGTGGGGAGATGGACTCAACCATTAATGTTTGATTTGTCTGTCAGCATCCCAGGAAAACTGAGATCCTTGTGCCTGACCAGTCTGTCAGTGTCCCATTAGGAGGACCCTTCACTGAACAGTCCTGCTGGATCAAGGGGTGGTTTGACTGACTTGTTCAGGGAAATATGGCAACAACGTAAGGGAGACTCCTCAGCAGGTCTTCCTCTTCATTTGGGTACGTTACCTGCTGCCAGGGACTGCTAGCACCTGTGAAGGATTCACACCAACAGTTTATGGAATAACACTCTCTATTAATATAAAATTGTGACAGGTTGAGTCTCGAGGACTGTTGGTGACAGTGTCTGACTGCAAAAACATATTCAAAGCAACACACAGACAAGCTGTAATCCCCAGTCAAAGCAATCAGCACACACAGAGTGAGGTTCTTACCCAGCAGGTGTCCCTACAAGGGAGAAGACAGGTTCAGCCCCTTAACTGATCCCAGCATCTATGATGGAGTCTTCCCTAACTTTTGTCCACTCTCAACTTACTATTTCTTTGTGTTTAGCTGGAGCCTGTGTGACTCTAGTCATGCATATCTTTTTTACTGATTGGCATAAAATTTTCCTGCTTTGCTTTGAAAGATACAGCCAATAAAATCTAGAGCACAGCCCAGTGAGGGGTAGTCATACCTCTGAGGTTGTACTTTTGGGTCGGAGGTGTTTGTTAATATTACAGTTATTATCATAAACCAAGTTCATCTGAGGAGAGTGATTTCACCACAGCTGGTGGCTCAGCAGCAGGACATCTCCTCTCTCCCCTGGCTCAGAGGTGCTATGTGGTTTTTCAGCTGCAAATTCCCCTCCTTGTGAGGATTTCAGCAGAGCCTGGTCATGGCATCTCCCCTCCTCTCCACCCTCAGTTCCATCCCCCTTAGCAGCTGTTATGGCTGCAGATTGTGGGTGTGGGGAATCATCCTGGAATAGGTTTCGCATGGCAACTGCATTCCATCCAGGGAGCAGCAACTGTAATTTACCCCATAATTTCCATACTGTTGTAACTTCTGTTAGGATGTGAATATAAATTCTCAGTTTCCTCTAATTTTACCCCCAGCCATCTTTCCATAATGGGCTCACATGGGCAGCATGTCTGGGACTTGTGGTGTACCAGACTGAGCAGGAATATGCTTGTCACTCAAAGCACCCAGCAGGTCATTTCTGGTCTGCCAGTCACCAGCCTTGTGGGGAGAGGTGGGTCTGCTTTGCTCCTTGGAACAGACTGGTTGATTAATACTTGGTTGTCTTTCCTTTTTCTGCCTCTTTAATTCCCTGTGGAATTTATCCCTCTTCACATCAGTATTTTTTGCACTCGGATTCTAAAATAGCTTTTACTACTCAGCAATTACCTTCCATGTCTCCACTTAGCCTGTCTTGAAGAGTTGCAGTTCACACACTTTCTCACACCTTTGTAACAAATTTTTCTTGGAAAGGCTGAGCCACTGCCACACAGTTGTACTGCACCAGTGCCACCTCATGGCACCTCTTCTGCTGGGCTGAGGGCCGCCAGCTCGTCCTCCAGGAAATACCCAGCTGCTGATCAGCAGAGAGCTCTTTAGGCACCACTGACTGTATTGAAAAGATATTCATCAGCTATGATGGGTGCTTAGATACTTCGGTCATATATAAATCCCCCAGGTGGACATCCTGACCTTGAACTGGATCTTTGTCTATTTAATCTCTTTCTAGCCTGTTTTTTACCCGCAGCCCTGTCCCAGAGGTCTTATTATGGTCTCATATATGCTGTTACTTTCTGGTACTCTTTAGCACAGTGGCAAGATTATTTATGTAGAATTCATTGTCACCATAATGGCAGCATTACAAAGAGGGTCATTATGCACCATGCTTGTCTCCATTAATTATGGAATTTTATTGTTGGTGAATTTTCTATTAAGGGCTTTTTAGGGAAATGCTAAAAAAAGTTTTTTCTATTGAAAAATAATAACTTTTAAATTTTTTTTTTGCTAGAATAAGGCAATTCTCTTTTTCAGGCAGGATAATTTCTGGTTATCTCTCAAGGTCCCCTCCAGATATTCCAACTGTTTCTACCAAGGTTTCATGAACACAGTATTTATACCTGCTCAGGTATTAATTTGCACTTTCTATACCTTCCTAAAGGAAGCAGTTGACACATTTTACCATTTAAATATGTTTAAATTTTTTTAAAAATTAATTCTATTGTGAGGTCTCCGATGACTGAAAAGGATGTCTGGGAATGACCACCATTTCTTCACAATGGGCAAATTTGCCTGGCTAATGTAACTGATTTCTGATTAAATGCTTTTGATGTAATCTTCTGTGGCATCCCTACATCCAAATTTATGAGGTATGGTTTGGGTGTAAGGTAGGCAGGAGACTGCCTGGTGAGTACAGGAGAGTGTTACGGTGGGGTTCTGGTGGTGGTAAGCTGTAACCTTTGGAAAGTGTCTCCAGCTGGGAGCCGCTCGGCAGTGCCACTACACACACACACACACACACCGGGTAGCTCCTTCAGTGAGTCGATGGCAAAGAGTCGGGAGGAGTCCTTGTGTAGAGCCCACAGGAGAAGTTTATTCCAGCCACGCACGTGAAGTACATCCAAGGAGAAAGACGAGATGAGAGGATGAAGAGAGAATGAAAGTGGAAGGGTCCAGGTTTATATATGGGGTGGTAGGGGTGGAGAGAGAGCATCAGGGACCAATAATCTGAGGGCAGGGGGTCGGTACCCAGGCGGGACTGGGGCATGGGAGCCAGTGGGGAGACTCTGGGGGAGAGGCAAGGGAGCGAGGACCAATGGGGGGAACAGGGAAATAGGAGAACCTTCCAGATAAGGTAGAAAGGGGCGAGAAGGCCAATGGGCCAAACAGGGAAGCAGAACTGGGATATATTTGCATAATGAAACAAAGCATCCTGGGAGAGCCCTTTTCTGTCACCATAACCTCGGAGTGCCACCTGGGGCTCTCCCATCCAGGGGACCTTCATGGTCCTTTAGTCAACAGGCCCACTGGTCTCCCCTGGAGACAACCCAGACCATGAAACTTCAGGTGCCAAGTACTCCCACACTTTGGGGACTTTGGTTGTGATGATCTCTCATCTGACCCAGGGACCGTATGTGTTAATGACAGATCAGAGTCAGAGTTTGCATTCCTGAAATGCTCTTTCCAGTTTTGTTTCATCTGGGACAGCTGAAATTTGCCTGAAAAATGTGCTGGGAGAATTTGGAGATTAGCTTCGCAAAATTCACTTCTGACCTGAGCTAAAAGAATATGTGGAGTTGTGTCACAGAAACTGGAGAATTTTTCTCCTAAGAATGATTCTTTCTGAAGAAAATTCTTCGTAGTTGCATGTGTCATCAATCTGGTTCAAAAAAACATACAGAAATTCTAGTCTTCTTTCTCATCCACTGGTTCTTTCTCTCCAGAGTTTTGGTATCTTTAACTCAGGAGTTTTTGTGACTGTAAAGTTTTGGGTTTGTTTTGGTTTGTTTTCCGAAGATAGCACAAAACTGTTTAGTCACTAGGAGTCACATCACTAGAAACAGCTTACACTGATTGAATGCAACTTTTCTGGGAAGGTATGAGACTGATACAACAAAAAATATAGTAAGAATTGTTTAACATTGCAGCTCAGGACACAGGCATCTGTAGACATCTTTGGTTTCTCATGAGACTTCTGTGAAAAAAAAACAACCTCGAGAGCCACTGCGAAGAAGTCAAGAAAGAACTTTAACAGCACAGGTTGCATTTGGTCAGTTAGAAAAGTGCTGCATGCAGCACTTGATTTTAAAGCACTTTGAAATAGAGTAACATGCTCATAGATAGCATTCCAGTACCTCTGTAGAAGGATACTTAATAGTGATAAAAAGAGCTAGAAACACTGTAATTGTGATTTTTATTTTGTGAAATACTTGTACACCAAACAGTATATTTCTTACAGAAATGTTCCAGTGTTTTATTTTATACTTTGTTAATCTGCTGTTTCTACATAAGTAGTGTCCTTCAGTCCTTCAAATCTCTTCTCTTGGGGGGAGTGGCTGAGAAGGGGAAGATACAGGAGGGGACATAATCTTTCCTGAAAAAAAAAAATTGTAAAGAAAATTATCTCTACTTCAAATATTACTGATGAATGAAAGTTTAGATATTATCAGTAAATATTTTCTCTGAATTTGAAGAAAAGTAGCATCTGCTTGTACACATCTTAGGGAAGATAAACAATATCCTGTATAGACAATTTAAGATATCATTAACTGTGCAGAGATTCAGTAATTGTGGGTTTTCTTAAAATTAGCCAATTAATTTATTTGCAAAAACTCTTCCTCAAATAAAGGACAAGCAACCAATCTTGCCATTGTTCAGCAGGTGAATATTATCAGTGTTAAAAACTGAGAGAAAGACAGAGGACAAGTTACAGTTTTCAGGTAAGTATTAGATCTGGGATTGGTGTTAAACAGAGCCTTTTTATCCCCTTATCACTCTTAGTATTTGATGAGGTTTTCCTGATTTTGTCTTTCACTCCTGGAAACTATTTGTTACACACAAAAATTCTTAACCTATTCATTTTCTTTACCACTGAGGCATATTGACAATAATTATCTGGATGTTCAAAGAAGTAATAAATGAAAGTTCAAACAATTCCCCCGTAGCTTTTTTGATACTTATAAAAATCATGATTTATCAAAGAAGAAGAATTTTTCATTTTAGAAGGTAGACTGGTTCTTCCTGTTACACAGGGTTCATTCAGAAATCTTTCTACTTTAAATGATTATTTTAGTCTATGCTCCTGATATTCACTAACATGTAATTCACAGATCAGCTACATTCCCCCACTCTTAAAACTGGTTTTCTTTAAGTTAAAATACTGGCTCTAGTTTTGATAACTGTCAGCTATCATGACATTCACAAGCACTTTTCGGGGTTGTATCTCTACTCTCTCTAAACTTTGATAATTAGAAGGTTTTTAGCTTACTACTTCTTTTTGGTTTACACAAATGCTACAACAGTTGATTCCTGCTTGAACCTAAAACTCCCATTTGAGGGATGAGAATTCTATTTCATGAAAATGAGGCACTTTGAGAAAATGTTATTAGGTTTCCTGTTATAATCAGCACTGATGATAGTGATGATAGGAATTATAGTAATTAGTATTTATTTTATTTATATGCTCTGGTCAGACCTTCAAAAGACTAAAATACTGAATGATTTACATATTCTTATTATTGGCCAGGTTACTTCTCTGATCACTGAGATAAGTTTCACCAAAAAATGGAGGATTTATTGACTTATTTTTATTACAAACACTGGATAGCACTGGATAGCACTGCATAAGAAAAGTGTAATATGAAAATAAAAAAAAAATAGAAATTTCTTTCTTCCAAAGGAAATGGAAAGGCACAAACCATTGCTCCTTATCACAGGAAATGCTTTCTGGATATCTGAGAACAGACTGAGGATCTTTCAGTCTGGTTCACTGCCTAGAAAACTATCAATGACTGCACTTCTGAGCCTGTATGTTTCTTTGATGATCATTGTAAGATTATAATATTGTCTTCTTGGTAAATAAATGTTGTGTTTTCTCACAAATAAATGAAGCAACAAATTGAAATTATTGGGATGAAATCTTTAGATTTATATTTTTCTTAGAGTGTGCAGTGCTGTACCTTGAAATTTATAGAATTAAGAGAATTTCTAATTACTGAAAAAACATATTTTTAGTTTTTATGAGGATTTTATTCCTAATTGAAAACACGTAAGGCAAGATTATTTTTCAAAAAAATGTAATATGAAAACACCCCACATTGAAGAAGACTAAGCAGCTTAATTGTCTGGAGAATTTATGAACAATGATATATAGGTATTTTTTTGAGCAACTAATCATAACTGATGAGGAGTTAATTCAGCTACAGCCTATAATTGTGGGAAGCAGGAGTTTGATAATGCCATAACAAGAAGAAAAGAAACATCAGGACATACCATTTAAGTAATCTCCCTCAAATGTCTTCTTGAGAAGTTAATTAAAATAGAGACAAATTAGATCCTGTATGATAAAACAATAGATTTAGAAAAAAATAGGGGATAAAAAATGGATATGTGAAATACAAGTCAATGAAAACCAGTTGTCTTTTGGCACTGTTTGTTGTGTAAAATATCTCCATGCTCACTGGAGAGTGTAGGGAACTAGATATGCTGCCTTAGCAAGTGCTTGGAGCACCGCCCAGCACTTCTGAAAATGCTGATCTGTCACTGTCCAATACCATCCAATACAGGCATTCTCCAAGTTATTGAAATGCTAGTGGCCTCTATTGGGAATTCTGTGTAGGAATTCTGGCTTTGAGTCACTGTAAGTGGCACAAGCTCCTAAACAGAAATGAAGCCCTCATTGCTGAAGGGTTGGCTTTCTAGTCCACTGACCTGTTATTGGGGAAAGATAAAAACCCTCAACCACATTATTTCCTGTTTAATTTAATTTAATTCATTATTTTTCCCCTGGTTGTCCCACCATTCATGCTCCTCAGCTGCTGTTTTTGTGCTTTCTCAGCACAGTGGAGGTGTGACTGATTCAGGTGACTGATTCCACCTATTCTGTATCACAGGGATATATTCACATTATGCAGGGAGGCCATTACTGTTTCATTATAATGTGTCATTTTTTTCTTCATATACTCTGCATCATTAACTGAACCACTGCTCTGTAAAAGTCTTTGGAATAGGTCTTCTGTGAGGTTTAGATATACATTCTCCCAACAGTCTCCACCATGCTCAATGCATAAAAAAAATTAATTCTCTTTTCCCTCATCCTAATGTATTTAATATGACTGGAAGCTGGAGCTGGAAGTTTAAGATGGTCTTTTGTCTTTGCTTATCAGCACATAACAAATCTCTATAACTACAGCAATGCTTCTGGTGAATCATTTGGCACCTCATCATCTTCACGTATTGTGTCACCCTCCGCGCCTCCTGGGTTAAAAAGGTAATGCACGTACTGGCTCTACAGGGTGGCCTAGAAGCAGACTCTGTCCCACTGATGGAAGTCAAGGTGAAATAAAGTCCACTTCACTGCGTCTATTTGGTACTACATTGGCCAACCCAACAGAAATAAGATCAAGCTAATACTTGCTTTTCTCTATCAAAATCAGGGAATCCGATTCCAAAGTAAATAAGGCATATGTAGTGTTTTTCTCATTTTACTACATATTGAGTTTAACCCCCACAGTCCTCAGGGGTACTACCCTGCTCAAAATTAAATGTATTCAGAAACATTCTTGAACTTGTGCTCAAATCTTTGATCTTACCGATATATTCCTGTAGAGATTAATGGATTTTAATTGAGGTAGAGAAGTAGGAAGTATATAAAGTCTCTATAAACAAAAACAAACTAAAATGGGCATAGTTCATTATTGGAGACCTTAACCACTGATTCTGTGTTTTATCCAAACAATGTCTCATTTTAAAAGCATAACAAGATATAGCAGCTGGAACTCCCATCCAGATATTTTGCCCTGGTCTGTTGTTTAATAACCTGATCACTAAATTAAAAAAATTACACTGTTTGTGTGTTACTGGTGTCTTTGCACCACTTATGTGGGTTGAGGAAAGGCACCTCTTTTCAGAGTCTTTAGCTCAGTGGTACAGACCCCCTTTTCCCTGGGAACAGGGGACATAGATTTGAATTTCCCTATGCTGATTAACAGATTACCCACAAAAATATGTGCCTCTCTATATTGGTTCTGAATAGTTACAAGGTGCTGTGCTAATTGATGGATTTAGTGCTGTTTGTGTGATTTTCTACACTCCCAGTACACTTGCAGTGGCTTAGGATCTCTGCATTCTCTCTGGATTACAGCAATGTTTAGAAGGGAGAAGTATGTGTAAAATGTTGGCTTGAGAATCATTAGAACATTGCAGAGAATACAAATTTTAAAGTCTCTCTCCTGTATTTTAATAGGCACAGGAAATAGGATGTTTTCCTATCTTGTTCTTATGTTTCTGTTTCTTATCTATTTCTTTTTCATCTTGGCTGAAACCACAATCAGGGTTGTAGTCCTAGCAGTGTACCATAAGTTCCAAACTCAGTGATCCGAAAAATTACTAAAAAAAAAAGGAACTTATTAAAATGAACTGAAAGATATTCTTATGTTGAAAAGAAGAGGGGTAGAGGGGTGAAGGAAGAGGAAAGAAAAGTGTTATATATGGGACTGAAGGAAACCTGCAACAAATACAGGAGACTTGGCAATTTTGGATTGAGTGTTACTGCCAAGCATTGTGGCTGTCAAGTTATTTTAAGGATTTCTGTATTTTCTACAGTAAGCAGTGCAACAAAGAAATGTTTAAAGGAATTCTTTCTGAATGTTCCAACATTCTGTCAATGATGGTAAATAAAGAACTGCTCTGTGTAAGACAGAAAATCTTATATATTTATTTGGAACTGATTTAATGGTCTATAATTAAGTGTAAAATTGAAAAAGACAAAAATGTAATGATGAGAAAAATTTCATAGCTGGTTTTTCAGTTGCCAAATGCTTCAGAAGGCTGCAATTTCACAGCAGGATTGGTTCCAGGAGTGGAAATTGGACATAAATAATTCCAGACAGTGTAAATGTAAATTTTAAAAAAATTAATTAAGAAGCACATTTTGTCCTAATACATTCTCTATTAATAATTATAAACTAATCACCGAGCTATGGTTTAGAAATCAACTTATTAAAAAAATCTTTAACTAATTGACTTCAATTGTAAATCTGTGACTAAGTATTTCAAACAGTTGGCCAGTTCTGGTGTATTATTTCATGATAATTGCACATAAAATGGTTTGGGTGTGTTGGCTGCAGAACAAGAAACATTAAGGCTATTACAAATCAGTTATTTTCAGGTCTGGTATAAATAATCCTGCACCCTAACACGTCTGTAGTCACTGACTAATAGTGCATTTACGTATTCTTTTTTGTCATTGTTTTTAATCAGTGGTCTGTGTTTTTCAGCAGGGATATTGTTATCATCAGATCCTATTTATTAAAGAAAGTTATGGGACAGAATGACCCTTTCTTTGTTCCCAACCTAGCTGTACTTAGGGGATCTACTGCATATTATGGCAGTAAAAGGAAATTGCTACTCTACACTCACACAGTTGGCTTGGAGACATATTTAAGTCTTTGGACTGGCTTTGGGGTAGGTTTATTACACTGCCAAATCAGCAAGATGAGTGTTTCATTGATGTATTTTTATCACGAGATGGGAGCACAGTGGGGCCTTTAGGACAGGTAGCAAAATGAATAGAGACTGTGAAAATACACAAGTAAGGCAATCCACCAGAGCCAGGGATGAACTCAACATGAAAACAAGTGCTCTTAAAAGAATTTGTGTCAATACCATGTGTATGATATATCCGAGTCTCCTGTCAAACAAAAGGGCTCTGGCACAGAAAACTGCTGATCACAGGACATAGCAATTGACACAACTCTGTACTATTTCTGTTATTGATGGGACAGAATCATGGCCTGGCTTCACTGCTGGGCTGAATACCAGCTACTTTAGGAGCCAACCTTATTAACTGGTAGTTAAGTGCCATCAGTGTGTCTGAGACTGGAAATACGCAAGAATGAAAACAGTACATCTGAGCATACCAATACAGCATGAAAAAGGAGTCCCAAAAGATAAAATGTAGCTAAAGGTGAGCAAATTTATTCATTTAACTGTTCCATTTAATAAGCTTCTACAATGTTTTTAAAAAAATATTGTATTTTAATTAGAATATTCCATACTTTCTTGTGGAGTGCCTTAGAACTTTTTTAAAATAACTGAATGGATGAAAATTATGTTTTGAATGGAAGGAAGAGCTAAAAAGAAGGGACAGTGAACCAAAAGTGGAAGTTCAAATAATGCATCTATGGATATCTTTATGTAAAATCTAGATAATGCTGACAAAATTCTGCGGTGGATGAGCAATTTTAGTAAATCCAAATAACAACAAAAACGGTTTTACAAAATAAATGACCCTTCAAATACTTTTATTGTAACTGCCTTGGCACAGGACTTGGTACTTCAGTGATAGACTGTATATTTTCTGTATATTCCTTCTGCTTATTTATCCTGGATTTTGAAGATTAATTATTTTTATTTAATTATTTAGACTATAGTGTTTCCATTATTTTAGTATATAAATGATATAACTAGGCTGAATGCTATTTCTGACACTATGTAAAGATGAGTGGGAGGGACAGTTGAGAAAGGTGATGAAGGTAAGACTACTGATAGCTACAGAAGTGATAGGAGAAAAGTTGTGGAGAATGTTACAGTGTCTCAAGGAGACTGCAGAGAGGTTTTCCTAAAGAACCATTAAGAAATGAGACAAATTCCATGTGTTAGCTTCTTCTTTCCATCACAGTATCCTCCACAGTCTCAGACCACCATAAGGGCATCACTTTTCACTCGTTGGGACTGTACAATAAAACCAGACAACATCCTAAAGTTAGCCACAAATGCTCATTTTGCCACAGTTGGCTTTAAATCTGGCCTTAAAAACACTTGCATTTACAAATTTATAAGGAAACTTTCTAAACGTAAGTAAGCCTTATAATACATTTAAGAGGAGGGAAAAGTGTAGCTAATGGACTGCCTATGGCTAACAAAATGGCTGATGTGAAAATTCACTGCAAGCAGTGTTATTTTTTTTTGTTTGGATTCTTGGACTTCAACCAAAGGTGTGGATAAATCCATCATTTGAGCATGTGTCCCTCTGTGGGCACTCGTCTGATTTCACTGGGTAGTTCACTCCACAGCACGCTGGTTATGGCTGTAATCTTATTTTGGCTCATATCTTACTGTGACGTGAGAAAGAGCCTGATTCCTAGGGGATGCTTCCACAACCTGATAAATCTATGAAATGCTTTATTTATTCATAATTGCACGTGTATAAATATCTATATATATAGATAGATTTCATTTAAGTAGAAGCTTCTCAGTTCATTTGTCTTTGCCTACTTTTCCAACTCTCTAGAGTTTGTTTAAAAATCTAGACATTATATGATGGAAAAATTACTGTGTGCACTAAATAATGACTATTTAGTCGTGAGAGCTTCTGTCTTACATTAGCTAATGTATATTTCTAAATTCAAAGTAGCAGTAGTTATCATAATTATAACTGATATTTTGTTTTATCAGTACAATTGGGCATACCATTCACTTGTAACAACTTTGTGTTTAGCAAATATAAACGGAATTTTGCTTTAATATCTTATCTGAGAGGAGTCAACATTTCCTCACTTTTAGACAGAGAAAAGGCAGCAGTTTTGTGGCTGGTACATGAAGAAGAAGATTTCAATGCCAGACATTGAATTAAATTATGCAGTCGAACTAGTAGAACAATCTTAAGATAAAAACTGGTAGCAGGTATTTACAAAGTCTACAGGCAAACATCTGGCT
Source organism: Gymnorhina tibicen (assembly GCA_013399875.1). Classification (NCBI taxonomy): domain Eukaryota; kingdom Metazoa; phylum Chordata; class Aves; order Passeriformes; family Artamidae; genus Gymnorhina; species Gymnorhina tibicen. The sequence continues at coordinate 533,833 of VXAZ01007544.1, forward strand.
ATGATTTTGTCCTTCAGGTATGATAAATTTTGCTAAGAACAGCACCATCAAAAATCCCACAAGAGCAAACTGGCCTGGGAGAAAACTAGAAGGTATGAGAAAAACATCTTTATTTATTCATCTTACCTTGACTTTTTCTTACACTAGGTTTGCTTGAAGTGAAATAGTTCAGAAGTGAATTCTGCTTAGTGCTTGCCTTAAAAATTATTTTGTTCTGTGTAGTTTTTTAATATTTTCTGCTAAAAGGAAAATGTACTAGTACTTTCCAATAATTGATGTCAGTTAACATTCAGTGTGCTGGGGCTGTGGTTAGTGATCCCACTTGAAAACCTCAAAGTTTATATCAGATAACAGATATATTTCTTACTTTCTAAAAGGAATGGGTATTGTCTAGAGGATAGAGACTCATTTATTGCAGACACATTAAGGGAGAGACACATCCAAAATCTATTTTACCTTTCCATGGAGTGCACTATGTATTTATACTGTATTTACCTTCTGTATAAAATGGAAGTGAATATAGTGAAACCCTCATTCAGGGCACAAGATTCTGAACTTGAAAATGCACAAACAAAACAAAATATTTGAAAACAAAGTGCTGAAGCTCCAGGAAGAATGTACAGTGCCACTAGACATCAAGGTCAAATTCAAATTCAGACAGTCCATTCTAGAGCTAAGTATGATAGCTGAAGAGGTTTTTGCCCTGAGGCATTGCTTGCTGGCTAGAGTTGACTGGCCCTTTCCATCTGAAGATGGAAGGACTGTTCGAGCTCTCCAAATTTTCCATGCTGTCAGTTCACACTTGCCTGATTTTGTATGAAATGGATCAGGCTGTATTTACACTATCTTTTCCACCGGGATAGTAGCTCACTAAAGTGGTAGCCCATACTTGGAACAGGATACTGTTACTACCAAAGTGGATGCTGTCAAATTTCCAAGAGAGTTTTGTTTTGACCCAAAATTTGGTCATTTTTTTGTAGTTAAAAAAATAAAGGTTTTGAATATCACATTCAATCCATTCACAAACTTTCAGTTCTCCAATTCGCATCAGAGGTACTAATATATTTTTAAAAGCTAGTAATTCTCCTTCATTCCCCAGTAGAATCTTTCTAACTGAAGTCTAAAATAAATTAGTAAATACCTGCTTGAGGCAGACATACAGAGTGCAGGCTTTCAGCGTCACTGGTGGTAAGCAGCAATAGCAGAGGTGATCAGCAAGAGGAAACATGAATGGACAGTTTGATGTGAGGGGTAGCCAGCTATAGTTTCAATAGTTTTGATAAGTAGGTGGAGCTAGAACAGGTGTTGGATTATGTTTGCCCTCTGGAGATCTGTTTTAAATTCATTATTTATTTTTCCATGCTTAGATTTAAGCACAGAGGATGAAATAAGTAATTTCATCTGATGTTTGCTGTAAAAGTTAATGAGAGCTAATCAGCCTAAACCTGGAATGTTTAGGTTGATTATCAGGAAAATATTTTCTGACAGTGACATATATTATGCTTTGGGGTTGTCCCAGACTGCAAATAGCTGAAGCCAAACTTCTTGGATCATAGTGCCAAGTAGATGGAGGTTAAGAAAGTACATTCTATGAAACAGCAGCATAAAAGAGGAAAAGTAAGTGATGATCTGAGAATCCTCTTCATCGTTTAATGCTGTGATTCTATTATCCACCTTTATTTTATTTGGAGACTGTTCAGTCCTTCATGGATTTTGATGCCCTTTCTTCATTATCAGGGCAAGATGAGAGTCACTAACACAAAAGAAAGAAAAAGAGTAGCAGCAAGAAAAGACCTCTCAAGCTACTAATTAATCATAGTGTGAGTTTTCTTCCAATGCACCTTCTTTCCAACTGCTGACATATGGTGCTCATATAACTAGCTGATTTGCAGTATCATTTCCATACATCTGCCTGTCAGAAAGGTCTTTTGCTTTTGTAAGCTAGCTGGTGGCCAGGATTCTGTGAGGGAGTGCTTAAGATTAAGGTCATCCAGAGGCACCACACGGGTTTAGGTAAGGGAAGGCAGAAGAGAGGAAGTATTCACTTAATCCTCCCTTCTCATATTCAGTCCATTATTCTTATGTTTTAGGGGCAGATGTGCAAGCTGGGAAGTTTTCCAAATTCATTTTTCAGAACATTAGGTGCTCTCCACATTAGGCACACTAAGCAAATCCCTCTTTGTAACAATTTTGCCACCAGCACTGAAGATGAGCTGCTTTCAGGATGAAAATAGATGGCTGAGAACTTGGGCCAAACCAAGCAATTTGGAGATAAAATTACTTAGAAAACTTTTTAGCTGGTTTTCACACCCCTTCTGATCTACTTAGAGTTCTTCAAGTGTTTGAAGACTTACATAAAAAATCTTCTTACATGGACTGTTTCTGAAAAAATAAGAAAAAACCAAAACAAAGTATATGACAAGAGGCTGACAAATGTTTCTAGAAAAATGCTATGTATTAGACAATGACTCACCTACCCCAAGCTTGATTGATCTGATCACAGTTTCTAAATATCCAGACATTGCTTCTTAACCATGTTAATTTTCTATTTCATTGGGTTCTTTCTGCAGTTTTGAATAGTCCAGAAGAGTGATTTTTTTTCCTAATAAAGAGGACAGAATTTTGGAAGATTAAAAAGAAGTATTTATTATGCCTTTCATTCAGCAATCTCAATTTTTGTTTTTCATTCCTCCTGCTTTGATGGGATTCCTAGTGGAGTTTAGTTTCTTGCTGCAGAGTCCTTGAGTTAGACTCCCCTCCATCTGCAGTAGCTCAGATATGCTGGTGTTTAATAGAGTTCAATTGTTTTCATGTGCTTTTAACTAATAAGTTGGAGAGAATGGATTGTAAATCAACTGATTGTTCTATTTATTTTTAAGTCTGCCTTATTTATTATTACATATGTCTACAGGGAAGCAATACAGAAGAGTGGTTAGTTAAATGAATAACTTTTTGTTAGGGCTTTTTTTGGACAAGGATTTTAAAACGTAGGGCTCGCAACAAAGGTGAGAGAAAGAAAGACAGATGGGCAAGCTTGGAATTAAGGCTTAGCCCTGCTCCTGAGTGGTTCAGACTGTGAGCATGCCCAGGTGGGGGACAGATTGTAGATGCCTTTGTCTTTTATAGGTTAACACAATGTTGACTTACTTGATTTCTCCAGTACTGGTTGTACACATCTTTTGTTCTCAATACGATTTATCTTCTACATCCTTTCAACCAAAGGAGCAAAATTAACTTTTAAAACCTCAGTGATTTTATAACGGTGATGAATACTCATATATATGAAGGGACACATGGGGACTCTAAATCATCATAATCATAAATCACACTTCCAGTGATGGGTCATTCACAACTTCTCTGGGCAACATGTTGGAGTGTCTCAATAACTTCATTTAAAAAAACGCCCACAAAAGTTTCCATATGTCTAATCTATCCTTTTAGTTTAGAACCATTGCCCTTTGTCCTGTCAGTACAATCCTGGTGAAAAAAAAATATATATATATACACACATACACCTTTTAAATAAGGCCTCTTTGTATATAAAAAGGCCACCATAAGGTCACCCCGGAGCCTCTCTCCTCCAGGTGAACAACCCCAAGCTCTCTCAGCCTTTCTCCATGGGAGAGGTGCTCCACTCTTCTGATCATCTTTGTGGCCTCCTCTGGACCCATTCCAATGGCTCCACATACTGAGCCTCCTGTACTGAGGACTCCAGAGCTGGATGCAGCAGAGGGGGTAGAACCACCTCTCTTATTGTGCTGGGCATGTTCCTTTTTATGCAATGAAGATGAGTAAGCCATTTACTAAATTTACAGGCTTAATTTTTTTTGCTGTTGTTTCTCTGTAATGTCCAATCTAATAAATTGCTTTAGTATTTATGGTAAAAGTAACAACACCATATCAAGGAACACTTAAATAAGAAAATGACCTATAAACATACCCACAGAAGGCTAAGCGTTTCCATTAAACAATCTTCCATTATTTGAGAACCCTACCAGTCTAGTAGAGTATCCATGTGTCTTTACATCAGTAACCTCAGTAGTGCCCAGAAGTTGTTGATTTATTCCTGTACTTTCAAGTTAAGCACATGAATAAACACTGTTTCAATTTCAACTGTGTTCAGCAGAGGGAACAACGGTATTATATTCAAATATTTCTCCACAATAAATTTAACCCATATATTGGCTTCTTAATACTGACCCCTATATAACATAATTAAGAGAGGATTCCATAGAGGTCTCAGTGGTAATGGAAAAGATTCCCTGTATTTTATAAATGGAGCACATTAAAGACTTGTGCTTACAGCATCTCTAATAATTCCCAGAGCTGAAAACAGGTCCATTCCAGTAACTCTAAAGGGGATGGATTCTATGTTTACATGACTGCATATACAAAAAAGCTCTGTAGTCCTCTAAGGCTCTTTAGTTTTAACTAATTAAACAGGGATTTTGCTGCTTGTCAGAAAATCAGTGGTCTCTCATGGAAACAAGCAGCTATGGAAAACTCTTCTATATCTGTAACTGCCTTTGGGCACCATACCACCGAGCAAGAGAAAAGGGAAAGGGAGGTGGGGAATTGAGCTGGGGGGACTCCAGCCACAAGCTATAGAATTAATTCCCCTGGGATGAGGATAGCCTCAAACGTAACTGCTTACTGCCTCCAGCTTGTGGCATATTTTATTTACCTAATAATTTCTATTACAAGAGTACAGGAATATGCATATGTGGTGTTATTAAAAAAGCAAAAAATCAAGAAAAAAACCAAATGAAAACATTATGCATCCATTTTTTTCCCCTGGGAAGGTGGTATGAGGAGAAGCGAGCCATGTGTAAAAGATGTTAGAAACTGTGCTTTCATGCTGTAGTAAAAGGCACAACTGAAGCTGTTCCACTCTGCATAAAAAAATGGAAGTGATGGATGTGGAAGTGTAAATTAGCTGTTGTCCACAGCTGACTCAAACCTTCAGTGCATTTAGTACTACAGCACTGTATGCAGTTCAACATATATACAGAAATAAGGTCGAAAATGCTGTACTTATGTACGTGTCCATGAAGTTATCACTGTTAGATGCCCGTTTTCCCCATAATACTCAGGGAGTAGGGGGGAAGGGGGTCATGGACAGATGTGTATTTTTATGAGGAGAGCTTCCATAACCATCCAGAAAGGAACAACATGGGAAGAGTTTGGTGTAATGGGTACATAGTGGGCTAACTCAGAACAGGTAGTATTTTATCCTTCTGTGTCTGGGCATCCAAAACATGAATCTGCTTGGAATGTGAGTCAGCTAATGAAAAAAACAAAAAAAAGAAAAAAGACAGAAAAGTACTACTTCACTACTGTTAAGATCCTATTATTAAGGTTCTTTAGAAATTCCTCTGCCCGAATGAAGGTGCAAACAAGACCATATGCCAGTGACAATAATATGGGTTTTATTTGATAGTAAATATGAGAGAGAGAGAGAGAAAGAAAAAAATAGAAAATAGGTGGGGGGGATAGAAAGAGAGTGACTGAGGCAGAAGAACGAAAATATCACCACTACGTGGATCCCAGCGATGTTCCACTGATCTTCTCCAGCAGGTCTTCTTGGTGGTGGAAGTCCCCCCAAAAAGCATAGAATCCCATGGGTTCATATACTCTCGAGCCAGGTGCCAGTGTCCAGGCACGTCCCCCTGGGGGAGGGGGCAGACTCTTACAGCAGACTCTGGAGCTGTTGCATAACCTGCAGTCCTGTGGGGCAAAGGCTCTGGGGAGCACTTTGGGGGGTCTTTTGTTGCGGTGGCTAAGTCCACATTACATCCCCGTGTTACTACAAAGCGGTCTCTCCCCACACCACTGTGCTACAAAGTTCTCCCTTCATCGAGACCCCACTGGTCCCTGGTCCTCTCCCCACTCCGCTCCCCTCTCCCATTGGCCCCTGTTGTGTCACTCAACCTTGCCTCTACCCCCTAGCCCTCAGACTGTTGGTTTCGGATGCTCTGCCCGCCCCTGGGACCCTCCGGGATAAAACCACGCGCGGGCTTTTGTTCTTGGTTCTTTGCCTCTGTTTCCTTTGAGTGAGTTGGTTCCAATAAACGCCTCAGAACTGCACGCAGAGAATCCCTCTCGCCTCTTCGTCTCCGGTCCGTGCACAGACTGTGTGTGAGCGGCTGCTCGCGTTCACCTGCGGGGTGAGATCGTGTGCACGCGTGGGTGCTGGCAGAGCACTGCCCAAGCGTCCCCACGAGGGGTTCTGTGGGAAAAACGCGGCATCGGTCCACTGACACCACCACCGTGATAGCCTTTGACGGATTATGACTCCCCCTCAGCTGCCTCTCACGTGAAAGTCCCGTGGATGTCCCGTGGGGTTGGGGGTTCCACAGCTGGGCCAGTTTGTGTAATCGGAGGATGGGTGTTTATTGCCTCTCACCAGAGGTTACACCATGCACCCAAAACCTCCTCCTTCCCCCCTCAGTTGGGGGGAGTCTGTGCAAACCTGGCTTCTGTGAGCTGTGCTCTCCGCCCACCCCAAACTCAGCTGGGGATGATTCTCAGCGCAGCTGGTGGCTTTGGCCTTTCGTGGATGCATTCCTTTCCCTCAGCCTGAGATGACTGAACAATAGGTTTCCCTTACCTAATCAGCAGTTTGACTTTCGGTCCAAAGTCCCAGTCTTCAGGGAGGTTTCTTTGGTTGTAGCTTCTTTATAATGACCAAAACTTTGTATCAATGTTTGAGGCATGAACTATTTTCAGTCTCTGACAACTACTTCAAAGTCTAATAGTCTAATGGCTAAATGATCCAAATGTGGAAATGCAAGTTCAAATTCCTTAATGAGACTAAGGACTTGAATTATATAGTTTATACCCTCAGGAGTTTATTCCTCTGACTACCAACCTATTTGACTGCAGCTGGTAATTCTGGGTGTTTCACTTCATTTAGTTTAGACATTCAACATTGAGGCAAAAAATTAAGCAAATTTTTTTGTGTTCTTCTACTTAAAGAACCTAAAGAGTCACCTAAGTGACTCCTTTCAAATTCAGGTAAGACATGAAAAAAATAAGCTTTTTTGTCGTTAAGAGTGAACAAACCCTGGTACAGGTTGCCCAGAAGGACTGTGGAGTCTCCATCCTTGAATAAATTCAAGCCCCAATTGGAATGCTACTTTGCACTTATTTTTTTCTCTAGAGTGTACTCACTTTAGTTTTAGATTCCTAACACAGATGAGATGAATCTCAGCTGATATCAGCTTTACCATGCCAGACTGGCATGCTGAGAGATAGATAGAGGTGGACGAAAATTGTTAGGTGTATGGTGAACTGAAGAACACAGACTGAGCCTGTGTTAGACAGAAAATTAAAGTCTTCTGAGATTCAAGCTACAGCACTCTCATAGCAGAAATACATTTCCACATGTACCATGCCAACACATGGTTTTCAATTAGAAGGCTTAATATGAATGTTGTATACAGGAATAAATCATGTGCACTTGGGAATGTCACAAGGCAAGACATGTACAGCAAAATGACTTTAAATTGTTTCAGTACTGAAACACAATAATTACACACTCATGATCATGACAGATACATCACACTGAAACATTTTCTCTTCTTTATTCCTTGGTATTCTGACTAGATGAGATTTAATAAGTAAGAGGCCTTTTCCATATCTGACAGTTCTTATTACGTTCTCCTACAAGGTAATTAATTCAGACTGAAATCAGAACAAAAATAAAAAATTGCTGTTTAAAAAAAGGGAGAAAGATAATGCTGCTGATTCTATATTATGTATCATGTCTATTTTGACTGTAGCAAGGTATAATTTCTGCAAAAATGAAGAGTAGAAATGATTACCAAAATTAGTGTTTACACTTCTAAGGATGTCCAAGAATAGATTTAGTAGAAATTCTCATATGATTGTCTTTTTAAAGGCATTTCTTTCTTTAATGACAATTGATATTAATTTACTTTCTTGAAATATATCAAATGTAAATAAATTTGGGAAGTGGATTTTGACCACATCTCCAGCTTAATGAAGTGTAACTATTCGAAAGAATCAGAGGAACCTAAATGAGAATTGTGTGTTGCTCCCTTTGAACATGAAAGATAATATCTTGAATGAAGACAGACATGTTGAGCATATAGATATACATCAGTATTGAAGCAGTCTGAAAGGGCCAGGTATTTTCTTTAGCTATTTGAAATCTGTGTTTAAAATTTAAAATAATAGTGTGAAAGAATAATTTTTTTTGTTCTTTTGTTGTAGTAGAAGCTTCTATTTATACACAGTAAATCCACAGTTTTCAGGTTGTTTTGTGGCTCTAAAACCTGTTGTGAAATGAAGTTGGCTAACAGTCCTAGAAGCTTCTCATTTTTGCTTTTAACTTAAGAAAATCAAACATACTTGTTTTTTCTTCTTCAGGGCTTACCTCCCATGAAGCTGATAAGTAGTGCAGGTGTTTTGCATCTCTGAAAAGCAGGACAGGTTTTTTGTGATTGACTTTCTCTACAGAAAAAGGTGCACTCAAAGTCTCACTCATCTCTCTTGATTCTGCCATTCCCCATGTGGCTTAGGGCATCTCACTTGGCCCTTTCTGGGAACTAAAATAATTACCCAGTCTCTTCAGAGTTTTGCGTGGCTTCCCTAATTAAGATGAAAGGAAACAAAGAGCACTGTGATATTGCAGAGGTCTATTATCTTCTCAATAAAATAGACAAATATTGCTTCAGGGATTCTGTACTCCCTGCTCTTCTTTTTCCAGGAAAGCCTGCACAAGCCACACTGAACTCTGATGATCTGTTGCTGCATATCCTGGTTATACACATCAAAAAATATCATGGCAGTGACAGCTTTCAGTGTATGATGTTGACCTTTACTGAATCACTTCCCTAATGTTTGGTATTTATGCTTTAATTTTAATAGACAGTACAATGTTCCTACCTTTTATAGCAATAAACTGTACCCTTTCAGGCATGGTAACAAGTACTAGAGAATTAAAGTGATTTTACTACCAGCAGTCCTACAGTCCTCAGTACCCTGAGAGCCAAAGAGGGTGAGAAGGAACTGAATGTATTGGTGCTGCTTCTTTTAGAGCATCTTTCCAAATGTTACTGGTGAAGGTTTTGGATTTATACTAAGAATCCTCTAAGTGGGAGAGACATTCTTATTGACATCAAAAATTTCTGGCAACTGCATTTAGGTAGAAAGAGATGAGAATTTTATTTATGTATCTCAGATAAATGCTGGCAGACACTGAGAGTCTTCTGTTTGAGAGAAGTGTGTTATTTTTAACCTGAAAGAAAGCTCATGAATTTATTAGTTTTTTTTTTATTAGAGATGGTTATGTTGACAGTAGGTTTGTGGAAAGATGTTACAGGAAAAAAATTGAACAAAAAATTTCTGGCTTTCATTCAGAGTTATGGGCTAGATCCTAATTAGCCACAAAGGCTCAGTGCCTGCAAACAGTCCAGAGGATCCCCCCCTGTAATGTAAGATCTGAAAGTAATTAGTGCTGCCATTGAGAAGCATGGTGCTGGTCCAGTTCTCACTGTTGAATTTCAAGAAGCAGATGAGATGAGTCTGCTGTGAATAGAAATCACTGATATCACCACGTGCACTCCCACATACATAGGAATTAAACTGTCATTTAATTTGCTCATCATTAAGGCTCACATACTTACTCAGCAATGGTAAAAACTTCTGAGGGCTGGGACATAGGAACAAATTACACCTTGTACCATTTTGCCTGCTTTTTATTAACCTTTTTGCTCCTTCAATCCCATTTTATAATTTCAGAGAGCTTTAAAACATTAATGCACCTTAGAAAAGGAGATCCTGCTTAGCACTTCAATTCACTATGATTTAGGCTGTTTATCCAGATTTAGAATATTTATCTTTCTCTTTCCTTTTATACCTAATGAACATGAATAAATTACAGGGAATCTGTACACATATGTGTCACATCCACACCCATGTATGTAGAAATATTATACTAGGTTAAAAAATATACATCCCTATGATATTTGCTTCAGAAATGCTTTTAATAAAAGACCATGTACTATTACCCAAAAGGGTGTCAACTTGGAATATCTCTTTTAAAAATAGAACCCTTGATTTAGCACAACTGCCGTTTTGTGGCAAAGTGAACACTGGGTTTGGATATCCAGTATCTCCTAATATTTCTTATTCCATCTGGCAATAAACTGAGCCTGAGAAAAATTATTACTAGCTCAGACTTTGGTTATACATTTTTGGAGACTAAAATGGTGGTCCTGCGTTTAGCAATGACATAAGCAGAAATTAAAACACAAATATTCTAGACAGGCTACTGAATCTTCAATCAGTTATGATATTTTCCTCCATGGCAAACTGGGCAAGTCCTATTTCCTCTCTACAGCAGATAATAAAGATGCAAGTCTTACATGAAGACCAACTTGTGGTCATGTAAATGGAATGTGCTAATAGGGAAAGACAGGTGGTCTTTCTGCTTGTGCCTTTCCCCAGGCAAGCACCACTTGGAAGATCCCGATGAAAGGTGGTAATGAGGCTTGCTTACATTCAAGGTATCCTTAGCAATTCCCATTTTGTGGCACTTGTTATGTTGATGGCTGAATGGCAGCTGAGGTACAGCTCAGCTCCTGAGGAAACACAGTCTGAGCTGGCTGATGTAGAGATCAGTTAGAAAAAGTGCTTATGGTGGGTGGTGAGGGATTTTTCGGTCACGAGTTGATAGAATGGTTGAGATCAGAAGGCACCTCTGAAGGTCATGTTGCCCAATGCTACTGCTCAATCAGGGCCACCTAGATCTGGTTGCCCAGGACAAGGATCTTGAGTATATCTGAGGATGGAGACTCCCCCACCTCTTCACTTCCCTGGGCAATCAGTGCCAGCACTCAGTCACCCTCACAGTGACAAGGTGTTTCTTGATGTCCAGAGGGAACCTCGTGTGTTTCAGAATGTGCTGAGCCCTCTCTATGTGCATTTATATAGCATCCATGTCAGGTGTTTTAGGCAGAGAAGAAAGGATGTCAGTTACATGAGTTACACTTTTGAAAGGAGAAGAAGGACTTATGATAGTTTTGTGTATTGGGGTAACCCTCACTTTAAAATAGCCTGATTGCTAGATTAAGGCAGGGTTACAAACAATCCATGACCTTAAAATAATGTCAGACCTCATACTATTATGTTATGGAAAAATTGGAACTTTCAAAATATGTATTGGTTAAACTGATTAATTTGAATCGATCCATCTCACATTTGTCCTCTGCAGAGTAACTCAGGGACTTCAGTATCCATAGACATGTCTACAGCAGGCATCCCACGTCAGTAACAGCCCTGCTATTGATTCACAAAGGGCTGTAAATTCTAACCTCTGTATTGCTGCTGTTGCACTGTGATCAGTACCTGAGCTAGCTAAATTAAAGACAGCAGATGTAGTTAACTTCACTGCAGTCCTTTGGATTCTGTGGCAGACCTACTTTTAAAATACAAAGCTTTTACTTAGACACAGGAACTGAAAAGTAAAACCACAATTAATACAGAGCAGAAGCAGCCAGCACTGCTCCTTCTAAAACTGGTAGTAGGGTAGGAAAAGTTATGGTTCATTGTAGTGTTCTGACTCTATTTGGTTAGGAAAAGAGTTTAAAATATTCAGTGCACTGTGATGCTGAGTGCTGCTCTAAAAGGCACAGGGTCCATCCTGGCAGAATCATGTTCATGCTTTGGTCAGACTCAGCATTTATAAAGCCTTCAATTTTAATGTGCAGCATGGCTGCATTTTGTAAGTGATGCTGACAAAGTGTGACTGCCTTCAGTTGAGGTGTTTGTCCTGGGTACAATATCTGTGCACCTCTCCTGTGCTCCACGATGTGTCTGACTGAGGACAATGGATATGAATTGCACAGTCCAAGTTCATAGGCAAGGATATTTTGTGGGGGGTAGAATAACTACTTACAGATTTTAAGGCCAGCTACTCATGAATAAGGCCAAAAGACTTTGAAAAAAAGTTTTTTCTTATTCTTCTATTTTTCTCTCCCAATTCTTTCACTGGAAGATTTTCCTTTTGGGATAAACTCTTCTAGGGAAAGGCACAAGTAACAAACACTTATCAAAGACACTGGAAGGCTTCTAAATTAATTAAGAAAGAAGAATACATTAGAGAAATTTCCTCCTGGAGATACAAGAAAGGAGCTGCAAGCCAAAGCATTATCCATGCTTAAAAAGAATAGTCTTTCAAAAGATCTAAATTATGTATATTTTTCAAAGTGCCTAGCCTTTTTAACACTTTTTAATTCCCAAAGGAGTAAAATAAAAAATCCATCAGTGGCAATTAGGTATGGAGCGTGTGCCTCCAATGCAAGAGGTGATACTTGCCTAAATCCCTGCTGTCTATGAGCTGATGTTGAGAAACACTGCTGTTTGCTTGCTGGGTACACACATCCTCTCACCATCCAGACTTGGATCTTACCAGAGGGGACAATGGAGTTGGTGTCACGAGGCACAGCTATTCATTATTTGGTTGGCCCACTTCCAATAAATAAGGGATATAATTGAATTGTGACAGGTGCACTGAAAACTCACAGTGCATGTCAGAAATGTGATAGAGCCCTGGTTTGGTAACACACTGTACACTGTTCACAAATTTCAACAGAAATGTTGCCCCAGTCAGCTCTTTGCAGAGTTCTTTAAATGCTGTAATTCCAATAAAACCCACTTTTTAGTATCTTATGGCCACATTTACAAAATCTCCCATAGGTTTTGTAAACTCAAAAAGAGAAAAACAAAAGCTTTGACAGCCAGTGTCAGAAAACCTCCCCACCTGTACTTCATCCTCAGAAAATCATAGTCTGCACGCTCAAATGGTAGGAATATTATAACATAATTTATTATAATCTTGAGTAGTGTAACTTTGCTGAAATATTCTGCTGCCAGGCATCTTCCACACAAATGCACCTGAATAAGGGCTAGTGCGTTTAGTTTCTCTTCTTCCTTACATTATAGTAATAACTATAGTAAAATAGAACATTGCCTGCAAGAAGTAATACAAATATAGCAGAAAATAATGAACCAAATAAATCTTGCCTTACTTCATACAAGTTTTTCATACACAGTCCACACTAAAAAAAAAAAACAAAAAACTTCAAGCAAATAAAATTTACATCACCTTCTGCACGAAAGATCTTAACAGTACCTGTGTTGTCTGTATTTAAGTTTTTTTGGCTGTATTTTGTTAGCTTCATTTATTTTATACTTTGGGAAGGAAAACTATAATTCCCTCATTTTGTACTTCCAGAAGCTTTCCCATTGAAATATTTTGAAGTAATTCTACATTAATTTTATAAATGACAACCAGTTCTCATCACAAAATACATTCTTGTTGGTAGCCTTGTGTCATAAATAAAGGCAACTCTTGGTTTTTAATTAAAAATAAAAGTAATTGATAATTAAGAAGAAAATAATTTGAAAAACAACCAAGGAGAAAATCAAAACTGGGATCGCAGTGATCAGAGACGCTTGTAGCCAAACTGGCTGTCAGCCCAAGGCGGAGCTCTGCAGTGCTGGGCTTCGCTTTAGCTAAACTAAAGCAAAAGTCTTTTAACTAAGATAGAGATACAGGCCTGAGGACCACAGCTCTGGCATTCCCCACGGCTAACCGAGCAAAAAGCAGCTCTTCAGCTTGTACATGAGGTTTTATACCCCCTTGGCCCCTCCCCTGGCCACCCACTGTCCAGCCTCCAAAGCACAGGGTGATTGGTGGCTCTAGAAATGAGGTAATGTCCTCTAGCCAATGGCTCGCTGTTGTCAAGGGAAACAGTCTTTGGTGATGTCATCGGCTTCAAAGGCAGGAAAAGTCGTCCTTAAAGTTCCACGTTGCTGTGGAGCTCAGTGACAGGGTATCGGCCGTGTGCTAAAATTAGTCCTTGGGCCACTTATGAAGGTTTGCTTTCTCTGTGGAAGACTTAACTTGGAAATGAATTAAAAGGGTTTTACACATCTTTATAATATCAACTGAACTGGGGAGCATAACTGAAACATTAGGAAATCAACAGGGAATAAACTTTCTGACGTGGGGAAACACTCAACAATTAACACTTACTTCAATTAACAACTTTAACAACTCTTAATTTGATCACTGGACAATTAAATATGCGAAAGCCAATCTCATGATTTCATGCATGATACCTTGTATCGAAAGATCCTGAAGCCAGTAGTTAAAAGAATACCTACAGCACCATAGAAAGAGGTTTAGTTTATGTGATCTGAACAAAATACTACTATTTCGGCTTACTTTTAAGTGCATGCAATTATATTACTTCTGGAGATTTGTTGACACTATTAAAAAAAAAAAACCAAACAAAACCAGATATATTTTTCTGCCATCAAAAATTTGTTTTCAATATGATGGAAAGAAGACCATGATAATGACTTTGCCTCTAGTCTTAAAAAGTCCTGCCACATAAAACTATAACTTTGAGGTTGAAGTGTTTTTGTGATGATAGGTTATGCCTAATGAGTTTACAGACACTGGTACGACTTCTGCGGATTGGCAGTTGCACAACCCAAACTTCTCGTAAATACTTCCATAAATTGAACTTTAATTCCTTATTTTATGTATAGCTATTGCTAAACCATATAGAAACCTCAATATACCTTTATTTACATAGTTAATTTTTTTCAAACAATAAATGATACTTAATTATTGAACAGTAGCATCTTTTTAACAGTTCACTAAAATTTTACAGTGATGATTTCAGTCATTATCAAGCACTCTATTAGTTTATTGTATCTTTCAATCTAACTGAAAATTTTTATAAATTATTTTAAAAGTCATTATGTTTCTGGATGCAGAACAATTTTCAGTTGATTGGGATGCTATAAGTATATCCTTTAGTGTTTATCATCATGACTGATTGGCAAGCCTTACACCATTCACAGTTCTACACTTTTTGATAGTAGTCTCAAAAATTCTAGGAATGAAGAAAAGAGTGTAACAGTTGAAGAGCTAAAAAAGTGCATTATTCAGAAAAAACCCCAACCGCGTGTAAACATCTAAATAAACACAGAATAAAATAATCTGGAGAGTTTCAGCCACATGGCTGCAAGCATGAGACCAGCACAGCTATTCTATTTTCCTCTGGAACAAGGGAATATTTACTTTGTCACATCCATTACAATAATTTACATCCATTAGTACAAGACACTTTAACAGACACTTAAGAAATTCAGATACTGCTGTCCACAGGCTAATGCCATTAGGAATACTATTTATGGAATAATAACCCCAAACTTATTGTTTGCATGTCATACTGTAGGTGAAAGGTTCTGGATAGAACTAAAAATTATGTTTTATCACAGATTAATCACAGTGAAATTAATCAGGCCCTGGGAATAAAAACTCAAGATTCTGAGTGTTATTATTTAATGTCTCATGTGGGTAAAATGAAAACAACTTGAAACTTACGTATATCCATTTTGGAGGCTACACTTGGAGAGAAACCAGATAATCACATGATTATTCAGAGCTTTAGGAGATGTGACCTATTACAGCTGTATCACCTAGAGAACACAGGCAGCAATGAGTACTGTTAATGGACTTCAAGTGCAGAAAAGTTGGCCGCAGACAGAAAGAGGATAAAGTGGTCTTCATAATTACCAAGCAAACTACAAGAAGTAATGACATCGTATTTCAACAGAGGAAAATCAGTTTAAAGATTAAAACCTCTTTCTTGTTGCAGTAATAGGTGAGCAGTGAAACAGACTGCTGGGGGAGATTGTAGCATCCCCATCACTGGAGGATGTTATGGACAGCCTAAGAAAACATATATTTTTAGGTTACTTCAGGTAATCTTCCAGGGGAGAAGGGAGGGAACTGGTGTCAAAATTTGTTCTGTGATACAGTTGAGATACATAAATCAAATGGCTAGATGGTGTTCAGAGCAAATTTTACCATGAAGAGGAAGATAGTAAAGAAGACTCTTAAATTATTTAGATTCTCAAGGACCATCTCAACTCATATCTGTGTTGTGGACCTACTTAAAGCGAAGGTTTTTGGCAACAGTTGATGCCTGAAAAGGTAACCTGACAAAAGGTGTATAACAGAAGACCATTCCTGTTTTTACCACTACAATTATTTGCATTACCAGGTTGTCACTTTTCTCATAAAAATATCAGAAATCATTACCTGGACTAAAAAAAACCCCAATCTTATAAAACTTACCCCTATGGGTTTTTAGCAAAGGGCAGGGGTGTAGGCTGCGTGGGGGAAATAACCTTGAGAATGTTTGCAATGAATTAATCAAGTTCAGCTTTGATGTCTTTTTCTCACTAGCAATCTATTTAACTTCGGTAACTTAGTTTCTTTATACAGCAAATAAATATAACTTGACTGAAGGCACACTGCAAAATCTTCCATCCAAACTAAAAACAATTACAAGAAAGGAACCAGCTTCTAAATATGGAAACTTTTTCTCCAGTAGAACAGAATCATAGAATCAAGGATCAACTTTTTTCAATCTCCCTGCCATGGGCACTAGACCAGGTTGCTCCAAGCCCCATCCAACCTGGCCTTTAACACTTCCCGGGATGGGGCATTCACAACTTCTTTGGGCAAACTGTTCCAGTGCCTTGCTGTCCTCTGAGTAAAGAACTTCTTCCTAACATCTAATCTAAATCTCTCCTCTTTCAGTTTAAAATCATTCCCCCTTGTCCCATCACTATCTGCCCATATAAAAAGTCTTTTTCCTTCCTTTTATAATCTCTTTTTAGGTAGTGGAAGGTGCAATAAGGTCTCCCCAGAATCTTCTCCAGTGAACAACCCCAGATAATGCCCTCGAACCTGCTCCTTCATGAAAGACTTTTGAGTATTTCAATATGAATTGAAAATCATCTGTTTCAATCATCCAAGCTACATACACTTCTCAGCAGATCTGTATATGAGCTTTTATGACTACTGGCTGTCTCCAGTGACTGAAAATGCACGTTGTCTTGTCTCTGGCAATCTACGAAATGGCTGTTATTTTTTTAACCACCAGTTTAATGGTGAAAGTTGCTTTTCACTGCAAGTTAAGAAAAATATTCTGAGTCCTTTTGATGTAACTTGATACAGATGTTTTCAGTTCTGTAATTAGTGATGACTGTGTCCCACGTTGTGTGGAGATAAACCAATACAAAGGTCCTCTTTTATAGTACACTTCTGAAAAGCAGCAGGTTCCATTATATTGAGAATTATTATTATAAAGCTCCACCATAAGAGGTAAGAGGATCTTTGGAAAGAAAGTTACTATTAGTGGTTACCTGTGCACAAGAGAGTAGGGTACTGATCAATACTATTCAGCACACTCCACAGTCAATATACAGAAATAAAGAAGAATCAGGAAAGAGAAGAAGGTCCAAAAGGTTGGATTACAACTAAGCTTTATTATATTAACTGCAGAACAGAGAAATTAAGCAGCTATTAAAAAACCCCAAAACCCAACAAAACAAATAAACAACAGAAAACCAAAACCCGGGTACTTATCTCTTTCTTTCTCCTCTTTGGGTAAAATATGACTTCATAATTAATGTTTATAAATCACATACAGTGTGATAAAAGGCACCCAAAAGTTTCTGAAGCATTACTGTTCCTACATGCACAGGAGCACTGAAGTCTTTTAATATGTGAGAAAAGCTCTATAGGTCTGACACCTACTTTGTGGTGAAAAGATTTTTGTGATTCTTAAGCTATCCATGGGAACATTCCAGTTTCCTTGCAACTTTTTCAGTGGATCTGTACTTGTCAGTGGCACTGTGAAGGCAGAGGACAAGGAACATGGCAGGGGAACAAGCAGCCTTTCCCTGATAGATCTGGTATAAGATTAATACAGAGATATCACAGAGATCTGGATCACAGAGATAAGGAAATTGGATGCATACCTTCCAGCTCCCTCAACCACTAAGCTACTTACCAACTTGGAAAGAGGACTTCTTTTTCTGCACTATCTTGTTTTGCTTATAAAAATGTATGTTTCTCTTAGTTTTTCCCCCAGTTAGATAGTGATACAGGATGAAGGTTTTCAAGTACCTGGATGCCTATTTGGATGTCTGTTTAACATCAACCTTATAATCAGGCCTTTTAATCTTAGAGTCATGTTTCTGCGTCTGCTGGTTTTGCCTGAGATGGAGTCATTTTTCTTCGTAGCAGCTAGTATAGGGCTGTGTTTCAGATTTGTGTTTGAAAATGTGTTAATAACACAGGGATGTTCTCGTTACTTCTGGGCAGTGCTCACACAGTATCACGGTCTCTTCTGCTCCTCCCTACCCCACCAGTGAGGTGGCTGGGGGTGCACAAGGAATTGTGAGGGGACACAGTCGGGACAGCTGACCCCGACTGAGGCACGGAATATTCCACACCATATGATATCATGCTTGTCATATAGAGCTGGGGGAAGAAGGAGGAAAGGAGAGGACATTTGGAGTGATGGCATTTGTTTTTCCAAGTTACCATTACTTGTGATGGAGCCCTGCACTCCTGGTGATGGTTGAACACCTGACTACCCATGGGAAGTAGGGAATGAATTCCTTGTTTTTCTTTGCTTCCATGTGTAGCTTTTGTTTTACCTATTAAACTGTTTTATATCAACTCATGAATTTTCTTGCTTTTACCTTTCCAATTCTCTCCTACATCCACTAGGGGACAGTGAGCCAGTGGCTGTGTGGGGCTGAATTGCTGGCTGGGAGTTAAACCATGACACTGGAATAAAATTAAAACGAAATCAGAGCACAACACCAGATGCTAACTGTGGAGGCCAGTAGGCCTGCTGACATATGAACCAGGATGGTCCCCTGCAGGGGAGAACCCTAAGAGATCCTCCGCAGTTAGGGAGACAGAAGAGGTCTCTCCCAGGATGCTTTGTTTCATTATGTTAATGTACCCCAGTTCTGCTTCCCCAGTTGGCCAGTTGGCCTCCCCGCCCCCTTATACCTTATATGTCCTTACACTAGAAACTTCTCCCTTCCCCACTCTCCCATTGGCCCTGTCTCCTTTGCCACTCCCTCAGAGTTTCCCCATTGGCTCCCGTACCCCAGTCCCGCCTGTGTACCACCCTCTGGCCCTCAGATTACTGGTCCCTGATGCTCTCTCCGCTCCCATATATAACCCTGGACCCCCCATTGTTCTGTGCCTTTCATCAGTGGAACCTTTCACGCGCGTGGCTGAATAAACCTGTGCCGTGGAACCCTGCATGAAGACCCTTCCCGTCTCTTTGCGGGATTTGTCGAGGAAGCTCTCCGGTGTGTGTGTGCGGGGGTGTAGTGGCTTTGCCGAGGGGCTTTCTGCTGGAGACGCTTTCAGAAGGTGGCAGCACCCACAAGAGCACCTGCCACGACAGCTAACACAGTACACATTCAAATGTTCATGCATGCAGGCATACGCTCCTGAGCAAATTGAATTGCTCTCTGCAGTTTGAAAGAGATGAGTGTATTCTGTTTTTTAAATTCTTTCCAGGATTTGTGGAGAAAGTTGTAAAATACTTTTCCTTTGGGAGAAGGATAATTACAGAGTTCAAAGCTAAATAAGTAGATGTTAACAACATCTTTTTACTCTCAGGCTCAGTTTCTTTCTAAAGAATGTATTTATGGGGCACAAAGTATTTCTGTTTTCTTTAGTATCAGTTGATTTACATTTACTGAATGCCTGAAGTGATCAGTAGTTTTTGGACACTACTCAACCATTTCTTATGAACTCAGAAAAATGAAAAAAATCAGCTCAAAATTTGACTTTGTTAATACTGCACCACCTAGTCTGAAGAAATGCGTTGTTGCAATACATGGTCTGATCAGACATCATGACTCCAGAAATAATTGAGACTTTTGTGGGAAAACTCTGGTCACCAAAAGCGAGTGCATAGGTACATAAATTTCAGTGACTGAGATGCTGTGTTCTCAAGTGGCAACACTTTGGAAGGCATCAGAAAAGAGATAAAGAGCTAACACATCATTGTGGATCCCTCTGTGAGTCACTTATTGATATGAACTCTCTATGAACTTCAAGTCTCCAGCGTTCTGAAATCTTGGCGTGACTCAGCATAAGACATTTTTCTTTCAAGCCACTAAGTAAGTACAATTTAAGCAGTGCTAAAATGCCAGTAATGAGACTGACACAATGGTCTGACTGTGCCAGATAGCAATTTTTGATAGAGATTTGTGAGTCCTTCACTATGACTTTGGCAAGAGGAGGAAATTATCATTACCTGAACACAGGGTAAAGAAGGCACTAGAGTCAGAAAAGCTTTTGCATACCTGAAGCAGGATACAGACATGTCAGTTCAACATGCTATTTCACCTGCAGCCTTACTATTTAGACTATTTTAGAAATTTTCCTTTTATACCTGACTCATTTCAACATACCTAGAGCTGTGCAAAATTTTGTGTGCCCCACCAGTTACAGATTAGTTTCCTGTAGCTCTCTCCTGTTTGATTTCTCCTGTGCATAATTAGGTAACTATTTTCACATTCCAGCCTTAGCCAAAGGGTGGATGGAGAACGATAATTTGGATTTTTCTCTCTTTTTTTTAAACAGTTGCCCATTTTCAGGCAGTGATGATCACTGAAGCCTCCGGACATTCTCAGGTTTAACTACAATTAGCTAGTAGCTTCAAAAATTACTTTGGTTGGCTGGGGAAAAAGCCTGACAGAGGAACAGGCAGGCAGGCGGACAGACCACCACACCAGCAGATGGATGAGGAAGCCACACAGTTCTTCTCAGTAGCCAACTAGAAGAAGGAGTTATAACCAAGGAGGTTAAATCTGATTTAACTGAATTAAACAGCTTAATGAGAGATTCACAGTCTCTGTTCAGACAAATGAAAGTCATAAGCATGGTTATGGTAATTTTTTTTCTCTGCTCTATTTTGTTGTTGGTAGTTTGGTTTGGTTTGGGCTTTGGCTTTGGAAACGAGTCCTAAGAATTTCTAATCATCCAGCTAAACATTCATTGCCATGAAATACACTAATAATGTGCCCACAGGGGAAAAAAAAATCTATGAATTAAATATGTATGATTGTGCCTCCTCTGTTCATATAGATACTGCAGGAGGAATTCTAATTAAAAAAATGTCCAACTTCTTTCAAAACTATATAAATGGGTCCTGGAAGCTGAATTATGGTAGAAGGGCAGACCACCTTCTTTGCATACATACATAATGAAAAAGTCCTTCAACAAATAGGTTTACAGCATGTTATTTATAAACTTACAGATTGTGTGCTTTTGCTTGATTTGGACTAGAAAAAATCCCAAAGTAATCCTAGCATTAATTTAAACCTTAGTTATCAGTCTCAAGATCTCAAAACTATGTCAAGAATTATAGTTCACTTATTAATCATTCTTAGTAACAACTGAGCATTCTCATTACACAGGTAGTGAAATACTACAGCAGAGCAAGGAGACTGTGCAATCTCTTCAAAGAAAATTCTTACTATCAGGTGAACACTAGTCTGTCTAGGTGAAGAAATGATCTGTTTGTATGTTCAAGCCCACTTCAACACAGTTAAGTGGAGTAAATTATTTCCTGTAGTCCCTCCCAGGTCTTTATAGTCTTGTGTATAATTCTTTATTGCCTGCAGCTTTTGCACTATTTTTTTTTTTTTTTTAACTTCAAAGTAATATTTTACTCTTGTTTCAAAAACAGTGTGTGAGGGGAGAGATTTTTTACCTAAGAAAGTTTTTACTGTGCAGAAATCACTCTTCTTTACTTGATTCTCCATTGTTTAATTTGACAGTTAAATTGCAGTGTTAGCAGAACAAAATTGGTGATCAGGAAAGTAGCTTTACAGTTTTCAAACTGTTCTTCCATATTGCAAAATGAACAACAACAGACTTTTTTTCCCCCCTCAGCTCACTGGAGAGGTGAGAAAAATTTGAGCACTACAGCAAGAAGAAAAGAATTTACAGGTGTTCCCAAAAGTTCCCTGCTCTACTGCTTCTCAAAAAGGCCAGCTGAGTTAGAATAGTCTTACCGTATGCTCAAAAGTGAGATTTGGGGAATATGCAACAATATTACATACTATTAACTGCTATGAAGTATTTCTTAGTGAGTGACTAACTATGACTTCTAGCCTCTGATTCCTATTCTGTGGTTACAAGATAAATATTTTCAGATATTAGAGTCAACAGACTTCCTCTAAGCTCTGGAAAAGATAACTTATTTTCCCTTGTTTTCTCCTTTTTATAATTCTTAAATAAAATCTAGAAACGTGTTGGTAAAACTTTTGGGAGGGGCCTAATGAAGCACAAATATGTAACTAAAACTGATATGGTATTGACATTTACTACATGTTGTTTGGACTGATAAATGATACACTCAGCTTAATTTACTAATTGCATTTATAGATTGAATAAACTATGTGATAGAAAACTTTCTTCTAGCCTCCTATATGAAGAGAATGAAAAATAGTGAGTCTGAGTTTCTGAATCCTTATTCATGGTCTGTTAGCTATATAAAATCCTTTAGATTTTCAGACCTTGTATCTCATCTGAAGGGCCTGTGATTAAGAAATAACATATTTGGTTGTTATGTGCTTGATATGGAAATTTTTGTGATCTTCGGTATTAAATGATGTCCTCTTTTAGAAAGAAGCAATTTGCAATATATAACAGCAATGTAAAAGGAACCAGTACAAAAGTATATTTGCCCTTGAGTATAACTTTCTAAATAAAATATTCAAATAGTTGAATGCATTCATTATTCTGTGTTCAAGTGCCACCCGTTCTTAACAGCTGATATAATCTTTTCATGTTTTTCTTGATCATCAAGTATTTGAGGAATCATCTCACCAATCTTGACATGTAAAAAATACAATTCATCTAACACACCTGACACAACTGACACCCTTTCTGCCTCACGTATTGAGATAAACTTGTCTTCATTTATCATTGGAGGGACAGACAGAAATCAAGTCTACAATTCTAGCAAAGGTACTTAATGTGTGTTGGATGAAATGATCCTTGGAAGTCCCTGTCTATCCTAGATGATGACTTGAAAGAGAAGTAATAACTCCCAGTTTAGATAAACCTGACTTTTGTTATTAATATTTTTTTGTGTGTTCTTGAGAAGTCTTTTGTTTCCTTCACATATTCCTTAAATAGCCTCTCTATCTAAACTCTTGGCAATACACAGACTCTTCTACATTTCAAGTCGATTACTCTCAAAGTTCATTTGCTTTCTTGTTTTGTCCCTGCCTTGGACTTAGAAAGGTTTATAAAAGGCCTTGCATAAGCAAACAACTTGCACTGCCTTTATTTAGAGTGAAAGTCATCTATTAGACAGAGAGAAAGACACAGCTATTAACCTGTCTTTCCTCTTTCCTCCAAACTCTCAGACAACTGGGAGTCAAATGTTCTTCAGCAAATAATTTGGAACCGTATTATGCCTTCTCACGAAAGTCAGGCAGGGATAAGTAAAATGACATTCCAAACAAATTGAAAATGCCTTCATGTATAATCAAAAAAAGCGCTTTTAAGTGGTGAGATAAAGAAAGTGGAAGGTTGGTATGCAATTGAGGGAATTGTTGGAGATTAGCTATAGTGCACATCAGAAATCTCCAATATTCTAGAACCAGCCTTTTTAAGCCTGTGCTCAATACGACATCTCCAGGGATTCCTATTATTATTTCTAATCCCAGCTGATTTCACGTACCAACTGTATTTCAGCATAATATGATCTGATTGTATCTCACAGTTATATTTGTCTCATTTTGGCAATATGTCTGTAAATACGCAGGTGCAAAGCAAGTTAGATGCTTAGGCTAGAATGTTTCATTTTACTTAGTCCAAATTTAATCAATTTAAAATACTTTATTTTACATCTAATAGGAGAACTCCCTGTTCTACTACTCTACTGAGTTCTACTCCAACTACCTGATTTTGGGTAATATTAATTGCATATTATGCAAAAGGAAATTATCTAAACTTGTCACCTCGGCAAAGATGTCTTCAAAAGGACTTGCATAAGCTCTTGTGACAGGAAATTCTACTTCAAGATTTACATTTACTTCGTAGATTTTGCTGCTTCCTTCAGGATTGTTCATCATTTCTTTACATCTCTGTTTTTGCCAGATAAGGGAATTTGAGCCTTCAAGCTTATCAGTAGACTCTTCAGTCACTGAATGAAACACTGTGCATATCAGAAATTGTCCTAGAAAACATTACAAGAGAAAAAAACTAAAGATTGCATGGGGTGTACAGAATCATAGAATAATAGAATCATTAAGGTTGGAAAAGACCTCTAAGATCATCAAATCCAGCCATTAACCCAGAACCACCACCATATTCACCACTAAACCATGTCCTCAAATGCTATATCTGCACATTCTTTGAACACTTTCAGGGATGGTGACTCTACCACTTCCCTGGGCAGTCTGTTCCAATACTTTACAACCCTTCCCATGAAGAAATTTTTCATACTATCCAAACTAAACGTCCCCAGATGCAACTTGAGGACATTTCATCTCATCCTCTTGCTTGTTATCTGGGAGAAGACACCAATCCTCATCTGGCTATATCCTCCCTTCAAGTAGTTGTAGAGAGTGGTAAGGCTTCCCCTGTGCCTCCTCTTCTCCAGGCTAAACACCCCCAGCTCCCTCAGCTGCCCTCGTCACACTTGTGCTCCAGACCCTTCCCCAGCTCTGTTGCCTTTCCCTGGACTTGCTCCAGGCCCTCAATGTCTTTCTGTTAGTGAGAGGCCCCAAACTGGACATAGGATTTGAGGTGCAGCCTCGCCAGTGCTGAGTACAGGGGGACAATCACTGCCCTGGTCCTGCAGGCCACACTATTGCTGATACGAGCCAGGATGCCATTGGCCTTCTTGGCCACCTGGGCACACACTGGCTCATGTTCAGCTGCTGACCAGCACCCTCAGGTTCTTTTGTGACAAGCAGCTTTCCAGCCACTCTTCCCCAGCCTGTAGCACTGCAGGGGATTGTTGTGACCCAAAGGCTGGAGTGGGAATTTTGCCTTGTTGAACCTCAAGCCTCAGCCCATTGATTGAGCCTGTCCAGAACCCTCTGCAGAGACTTCTGACTCTGTTGACTGCTGTTTCTATATTTACTTAAAACATCCAGTTCCAAAAGACAGTTGCTATTTCAGTCTTTGGGTTCTGAATATTTTATTCTACTTTCATTTCTGACAAGTGAAGTGGAATCCCAAAGAATTACTGTTCTATGATGAAGAAAATCTCTTCTCTTTTTCTTAGGTGTTGTTAAAAGCATAAAGTTTTTGTACTGTCCAGAGAGTAATAAAAGTCATATGCCCTGGATTTGGTTTCTAACTTTAATTTGGTACACCTTTGAAAGCATGTATTCTGACCTGAATAACATGGGTCACAGATTTAACAAGTGAGTGAGGTATTAAATCTGTTGCTACTTCTTCTTGGTCTGCTGCTTTTATGATTCTGTACTTCTATCAGTACAGGATGCCCAGCTTCAACATTATGATTGAGCAGATCTTTTAAAGATACATTTACTCTTTCTTGAAATACTTCAAAGCTATGTTTTCAGGATGACACATACTGGATTTTTATAACATTTTCAGGAATAACCCTAAGCCTTATTGAATGAAATCAAGTAGTGAAACAAAGGAGCCCCTTTAAGTTTCTTTTCATTGCTGATAACAATAAAAAACACACTTAGAAATAAATTGTCATCTGAGCAGAACAGAATTTTCCACTGCCTTCATTTATATCTCCTTGGCCTTTCAACCTAAATTTGGCTTGTTTATTCCCAGGATAAATTACATGCACATTATTTTAAATGAGAACATTCAGATGAATGATATTACATTTTATACCACAATGGATTCAAAAAATAAATGCTTGTGAAAGAAAAGGCAATTCATCCTGACAGTGCTACTCTCTGTAGTATAGGTCCTCTCATCAATCATTAGCAAACAAATGCTTATATACTTTGTTAAGATTCTATCCTGTCTGTGTTCCTAATTATTTATTAAACTTAGATCTAGCTCTCCTTCAGATAGCTGAGATGTGGAAAGCCTAACTCTTAGCTGGGATTTGCACATTGGTACCTCCTCTGATAGTCAGTAGGGATCCTTAAATATGATAAATTTTAAAACAGATATTTTACTCTTGGTTAAAGAAGAAAAGGCAGATGCTATGAGATTTGAATCTGAATTTTGATTATACTCAACTAATAAAATGTGGGGTTGAGTTTTCAAAACCACACAGAGCTTATGCTTTTACAGATATCTTGGCTATCTAGTTTTGGCACTACATATATCATTAAGGACTTTCAAAATATGCGTGACTACAAGAGCCACACTTACCTGTGGATGATCCAGTTTGAAGCATGGTATTTTGATGGATATCGTCCTGTGGTAGAGAATTGTTACTCACATATGCTTTCTAAACATCCCAGCAAAGTAAAACTCAAAGTCTAATTATTGTCTTTGTTCCTCTGTGTTGATTTCCACTTATGACCTATTAGAAATGGACAGTAGTTCATTCATATAGTGCATATCTATAAGAAAACTGTCAGTAAAGTATGCATTTAAATATAATAAAGACTTTATTTGAAGGGTTGCAAATATTTCTGCTTCTCTCTTACATATGTAGATGCATTCATGGGGGTATTTCTCTGTCCAATAAACACATAAAATTATGACAGACTAGCTAATGCTCTTGTGCCTGGACACTCTCTTGACTTTGGATCTTTTTGCAGTAACTCTTTTAACGCATTAAGATTTGTTTCCTGTGATATATTCTGATTTTAGGATCATCAAGTTCAGAGATGTGAACCATATTCAAAATGGTGTTTGAAGCCTCATTTATTTTCATCTCACTAAAATTCAACACAGACCAATTTTCCATTGTACCGTATCATCACTTATAGAGTCATTAAAGTCAGTATGAACACTAACTTTTCATATAGTAGCTGTTGCTGATGCTTTACTTCTGTAACATATCAAAAGAATCTTCTTTAGTAAGTTCATTATCCTCAGGATTTTTTAATATGCATGCAGTTTGCATCTTCCATTACAAAGGCATTCAAGCCTGAAAAGCGATTCCAGACTCTCTGATATACAGCAAAAAAATCCAGCACTTCTTTGATTGTCTATATTTAAAACTCTGGACAATGTTATTATGCAGCATACTTTAGTCTCTTGACTAATACATGAATTAGGGCTTCATTAATAAATCATTCTTATGAATCACAGTTATCTGTAATGTCACAGTTGCTCTCTGAAAGTCTGTGAAAATTAGTGGATGTGGCATGTAAAAGCAACAAACAATAGTACTTATTTTGTCATCAAACCATGCTTAATCATAGCTCATAATGGCTAGAGCTTTAGATTTGTATTGCTTGTGAGCTGTTCTTTTTCTGAGTGGTGAGAAATGTCAGCTTTTCAAAAACTACTTTTTAAGCCTACCTATATTATTTCTGTGACTTCACATTTAAAAATAATTCTGTTGTCTCCGTTGCTCATGACTATAAAATATTATTAACAGAATATTTTGATGATAGTCCCTGAGAAATAAATTGGTTTTGGCCATGTCATACGTGCGGGTGTTCACAGCATCACACAGCCATTACAATTAACAACCCTTCTGGCATATGTTTAAGAAGGGTTCTCAAGCAGTTCAAAATGAGTAGTGAATAATCTAAGCCAGAGCTGCATGGGCATGCAGACCAAACTACATTTTAGGCCCTAAAATAAATTCCCCCGTTATTAGAATGAGTCATCCTGGTGAATCAAAGTGGAGAACTATATTGTTACAACTCAAGTGTTGTATTTTGTCCTGTAATAATTGAAAAGTTCTGTTTCCATTCTTGTTAATTTCTAGCACTTTACATAAATTTGAAGCTCATTTACAAAGACTGAAACCTTCATGACTCTTGATAACAGCCACTTTATTCTATAGTTAATAGAAGACAGTCTTCTCTGACTCTACTCAAAAATGGCTTGAAGTACTACTATAATACCACACATTTTTCTCCTCAAATGGCAGATAATATGAAACATCTGTGAAAAGCTCTTTTCTGGATAGAAAGGTTCTGGTTTTGGTTTTATCTTGGAGGCTATTTGTATTATTTCAGCTTTATGAATATGTGCAGCCCTTTGTGAGGCAGGCTTTTCTCAGTGATGCCAAGAGAAGCACCAGAAGCAATCGGCACAACCTGAAATATGGGAGGTTTCCTGATCATCAGGAAACACTTTCTCATTGTGATAGTGGTGGAAAACTGGCACAGGTGCCCTGGGAGGTGGTGTAGTCCATCCTTGGAGGTATTCAAAAGCCATCTGGACAAGGTCCTGGGTAACAGACTAATTGGCATACAAAGAATCATATTGTCCCTCTGAGATTTCAGGATACAAAGATGAGCACTAAATAATTTAGTTATCCTAAATATATATTTATTTTAAATAAATAAATAATAACACACCTCTCCAAAACTCTTTACACTGTAGGATATCTGAGATTATTATGATTACAGTAATGATTAATTTTTTAAAAAGAATAAGAAGTATGGCTTCTACTACTATTTTGATTTTCTGTCATTTTCATTCCTGACTTTGTTTTGAAAACCACATAAACAGCCATGAGTGTTCTGTGCTCTCTCAACTGCTACTGCTGTAAGCATGTTTATCCATAATGATTCAGATGCTCAGGTGTGTCATACTAGTAGACTCTGAGGAAGACATTTAAATAGTTTTCTTTTAGCTTTCTAGCATGTGACCTGACTGCTGCAGCAAATTCCAAGCTGTTTAGATTTTCTAGCTACAAAAATATCAGTATTTCTGCCCAGTTTCCCACTGTATGTACTGATTCTCCATCATGACTGGGCATTACAGCACAGGCAAGAATGGGTATGAATGTTGATACAAATGCCCAGGGTTGTTTAGGCCAATGATCAGTACTGCACAAAGAGTGGAAACAATCTGAGGGACTGGCCTACGGCTCAGAAAGTCACAGTCTTTGAACAACTGATTGGGACAGTCCCCTCTTGGTGAATGTCTTTACCTTTAAAAACTCATGCCACAAAGCTGGCTTGCATGACATCAGGCAGAAACGAACCCACATTCTTTGTGAAGTAGTTTTAGACTGTTAGCATACTCTGGTAGTATCTAGGTGATCACTGTGAGGTAATGAAAAAGTTTTGTCCTAGGGGAACTTAAAAAAAATCTCATTCCAATGAAACACAGCAATAGTGTGGATCAATCTATTTAGTTAAACCATAAGTAGCCTAAGAGCTACTCAGTATTTTTAAACACTGAGAGAAAATACTGAGAAGCTGATTACAAAGTGACTTCTCTGGGTAAGAAAGAGAATTTTCGTTCTATGGAGCTGATAAAGTTAGATCCAAATAAACAGTTCATTAGGTCTTATACTGAGGTTATTAGTGGGGGAGAATTTTGCAGTCATAGTCCGTGTTTGATTTCTTATGATAGGGGTTTTTATGGAGGGGCTATGCGGCAGGGGTTTTTGGTTGGCTTGTTTGTTTGTCTGCTTTTTTTTCCTGTATTTTTTAGAAGAACTTGGTTTAGAATATAATTTGCTGATCAGGAATGTCTTTGATCCACAGAATAAAAACTGAGGGTAGCTCAAACCCTCCTGCATGTCACGTAGCTCAGATCCGAAAGATAAAGGAGTGACAGCATAGCTGGAATATTAATTTTTATTTCATTAAATGAATGCATTGCACTGTACATTGGAGTTTACATCGCTCCAGAGGAGTAAAGGATTCACTGTGTGGGAATAATTTTCAGCAAGATTCTACTTGGTGGTAGTAAATATGTTTTACTGCTGGATTGTTGTAGATTTAATGTGCCTTCTCATATGCTGGTAGGAGATATTAATACCATAATGACAATGGGATCTACTAGCCTATGTAATTTTGTTGTAGGGATTAAACACAATATTTTGGTGGTGGGTTTTTTCAGTCCAAGTTATAAGACATTTAAATACCTGAGACTGAGAATTTCAACCCTACAGTACTTATAGACTATTTCCTTGGACAAAATTGAGGTTTCCTAGAAATTTCAAGTGTTTTAAAGAATAAAGATTACAGTTTCTTAGGTATTTACTAATTCTACCCAAAGATAGGGTAGGTGGAAAATAGATTCCACTTATAGTTAACCACAATTACTTGCTTTACCTACTTGGGCAGTTTGAGAGACTTACAGTTATAGGACAAGAATTCTTTTCTGATTCATTGACTATTTAGACACATTTTACAGCCATTTCTGAATGAATTCTTCAAATATAGTGCTTAAAGGACATAGCAGATGTATTAACTGAGGAAGCTTTAATAATAATTGAAGTTAAATTAACAGCATCATGTCATTTAAATTAGATTTTATCTGTATGAAATATTTCTTACTGATGAGAACTCCCAACTTGAGAGTATTACATATTCATTGTAAATTAAAAAATTGGCAGTAAAAATTTATTGAAAAATAAATTTCAATTAACAAGTAATAAATATCTGCCCCTAATTAGAAAAGGCTATGTTTATTAGAGATAAATTCTGAAAATGTTTATATTTCGTGTTTATTGTCCATGGTTTATTTTGTTTACAAGGCATTTCATACAAAAGTAGCTAACAAAAAAGCTCGGTCACACAACAGTCTATCTGAAATGAACATATCCAGTTTTTACATAAATGACTCAGCTTCCATATTTTCCTGTTTTCTTTCCTTTCTAACATTTCTTATTAGGGCTCATTTTCTTCTGGTGGATCTCCCTTGTGTTACAGAACAGTTAATACCTCATGGGAAGAATATCTTGTTATTACTTTTCTACCTCTTGTGCAAAGTTTGCAAAGTTTACAAAGTTGAGATGTGAAAATACGGTTTAGATAAAGAATGCCTTTTTACCTTGCCTATTACACTAATTCTTCACGAGCGTATTTTTTGTCTAAGTGATTTTCCATAGGAAGAGTCCTTTTTGCTGAATAGGCTGTGACTGAAAAATACCGATTGGACAAAAACAGAACCCCAAAATTTAGGGGTAACCATCCTGTTTGCTCTTATTACTAAAACAAGAACCCTTCTTTTCTGATGGGTAAAGGAAGCAGAAGAAGGTCCCAGAGGGCCTTCAAAATGAATGGAAACATGAAAACAAGTGACAAAACAGACTTTTTTTTTTTTTTAACCCACTAACAAGATGAGGAGAAAAAGGCTAGAACTAAGTACAGAGCACTGAGTTCAAGAGAATTAAACAGGTATTTCCATGGAAAATGAAGGGCTTGACCTCGGTTCTCAGTTCATCTCTGGCAGGCTTTAATATGTACAAGTGCAGATACCTTTGGAGGATCCCAGGGTGTCAGGATGAAGAAGTTCCTCAGAAGTGTATGCAGAACTCCCTATTCCTGGCTGCAGCATTGTAAGGTTCAGTACTTTCCTACTACAGTTTGTTGTAGGGCTCTACAAACATTAACGCACTAAAGACTCAGGTCAGGATTACATTGTCCAGAGGAAGTTCTTACTTATCTGAATGTCCATCCCTCAGTGTAATTCACTGAATGAATTCTCCTACAGGTGTGGAGGCTATTATTGCTCATTCTTGTGTTTGTAGGATCCCAGGAGTCCAGTTGGTTCAGCTGGGTCATACAGAGTGTCAATATTTAGTTTCCCATGGAAATAAATTATTATTTTAAGTATAGATTTTTTTCCCTCATATGAAAGCATCATCTAACTTTTTTTAAAAATTATTTTTAATAAATTGATTGCATAAAAAGTTTCTCAACTCATTTTCCACAGATGTAAATTTGGTAAACAGCTTCCGTATTTTACCTCTATAGGCAAAAAATCTAAGGAAGTTTCTGAAAAAAAATAAGGTTGGTTTATAAGTAGCTACCATTCTTATTCTTGTCCTCATGAGACTGTAGTTTTGGAAATCTCAGTCTGAGTTTCTGGTTTTGTGCAGTTCCTTATGAGAATTATGCAGTTCAAGCCTATCAGTGCTTAAGAGGCCTTTGGACAATGCCTTTAACAACGTGCTTCGACTTCTGGTTGGCCTGGAGTTGGTCACACAGTTGGACTGGATGAGTGTTCTACGTCCCTTCCAACTGCAATTGAAATATTCTTGCTAATCTATTCTATTTTATTCACTTGCATACGAAATTGATATATCTAAATTCGGATTTGTTTCACCAGTGAAATAGTGAAATGGCTCAGGATGAATCATCCTCTAGATGCTTGTCTCCACCAACTACAAAAAATGAAACAAAACCAGAAAGTATAACTTAGGGTAACTAACAAACAAATGAACAAACGGAGCCCTTCTCTGGTGAACTAGACTTAAATTAATACCTAAGATATCTATACAGTCAATAAAAGTAAATAAGGTTATACCTCCAAAGAAAGATTCTCTCTCCAACTACTGAAAATAATAAAGTGATGGTGCACTTATTTTATTGCCTAGAATTCAGTCTTAAGTCACATATTTCTATGGGTAGACTAGATCCTTGCTTGGGAATCTCTCGTTAAGTGTTGGCCTAATTATGTTTTAGGTAGTATGAAGGGATAAATATCAGCAAGTTTCTTCAAATCTGTGAAATTTATCAGAGCCAGGAAGGAAGAACACTGCTTGGAGTGCTGTAAGTGAAACAGACTTCCTGATACAGAGTCAGGGGATTTCATCTCACCTAAACTCACATCTTCTGAGCAGATATCTCAATCAAAGATAGCCTACATATCTTCTGAGTCAATAGAGAAAAATAACCCTTAGAAAGCTAACTTTTACATAGATAAAGATAAAAGAGATGAATGTCATCCCTACAATTCAGTTTATTGGCAGTGGACAAAGGGAGACACACCCTATTTTGAAATATTTGTCTAAAATTATTCTATCTGACTATCATTGTAGGTGGTCTGCTCTCTCTCACCATTGACTATGTGTGCAATCCAGAGAATTTTTTTTACAGGTAAGCTTTCAGATTCCCAGAGTTAAGAGTTGTGTCCCACTGGCTTAACAGGTCAACCTTTATTGCACTGCACTGATACTGCTCTCTGTGGGGCACAGAACTCACTTATGAAGTGCTGATTGCCACCAAGATCATTGTCTCTGCAACGATGCCTTTCTCTCTCCCTTTACTCGGTTACATATCAGTGTTTATCAGACTGGTGGCATCTCAGTAGACCCCGGGCTTGGATTTTCTTTAAAAATTAAACAAAGCCAGTACTTCCCCAGAAAAATCAACAAAACTATTTTGAATATCTGGCTAATTTACACTTTAAAAGAATATGATATACAAGACAATACCTTGGTAACAAAAGGGAAACTAACTCCTTTAGTTCTTCTGTTCATCTCTGCCTCCATGGCAGTACTCTGTCTAAGGGTGAAAGAACAATTCATGATAGATCTTATTCAGACGTTGTTTTATTGATTTCACCATCTGTGTTCCCAAACTTCAAAAATCTCTGTGAAGTGAAAATATAAAACATTCACTAGATATTACTTATCTAGGAATATTCCATGTTAAAATGCACTTTTATAATGATCTATACTTGGAAATTCCATACCACATTATAATATAGTATGTATTATCCATTTATCTGACTCCAAAATGATGTGTGTGAGAGGCCTTAATATGATACAAGTTGTAAATATGACAAAGCAGTGAACTTTCTAAGGCCAGTAAATTGTTAGAAACAACATTTTAAAGACCTCTGCCCAGGAGAGGTATCATTTTTTACTTCCTGGAGTTAATGATCTCATGTCACAGATAAACTAGGTTATAATCTGTTCTTATGACTCAAGAGAAACATCTAAGAATACACAAATAAATCATGACTGCTGTCAGGTCATTTGCCAGTGCATTCCTTGTTTAAAACAGCCTCAAGGCATTTTCTGCTATGTTGTAAAGGACTATGCCTTTCTGAGCACAAAATTCTAGTTCTTGTCTTTATGGCACTGTTTTGGTTCCTAATTGTAGCTGGGTGACAATAATGCCCTGACTCCTCCTACAAGGAGTTGCTTACTCCATTACAAGAATGCTTAAAGTAACTGGCAGGTTTCAACCATCTGAGTAACTTCATTCAACTGCTTAATTGAACATTAAAATAAAAACTTCCCTTGTACATATTTTGTGGCTAATCTGCATCCATGAGTTTCTTAATATGCTTAGATGTGTGTGACAGAGAAATAAGAGTACTTTGAACAGCTTTGGGGTTGTAGACCTCAGTCTGGCCACCTTTTGCAGCCATAAGAAATCCCTCCCAAAAGCCAGACCACACTATGCTGATAGGATAAAAGTATAGATTGTTAACTAGATATAAAGCATAGGTGATTACAGATTTAGGGCTAATATGTCAAAAAAATGTTTGTAAAGCCAAGACAGTGGATTGTTTAATTACTGACTTTCATGGGAGCAGGAACACACCAATCATTCCTTAACACAGATTGACC
Organism: Gymnorhina tibicen; assembly: GCA_013399875.1. Taxonomy (NCBI): domain Eukaryota; kingdom Metazoa; phylum Chordata; class Aves; order Passeriformes; family Artamidae; genus Gymnorhina; species Gymnorhina tibicen. The sequence continues at coordinate 568,200 of VXAZ01007544.1, forward strand.
TCAATTTCATTGGAAAAGACCAAACTGAGGGTAATCAGCACTGTACCAAGAGGTTTGCAGGACTTTGTGTTAACCTTATAGCTCAGAGCAGCATCTTCATTCAAGGTAACACTCGAATACCTGTATCAACTAAGGCACTGAGTTAATGGGGCTTAAGCTTCTGCTTGATACTTTGTTAAATGCAGATGTCTAAGTATAAATGGTTGAAGGCAAGTTCCGTTGTAGATAGTGGTGGGTTGGAGAGCTCAGTCCAGACACCAAGCTGATTTCCAAACACCTTACTGTATGGTGGAAGTCAGGTATAAAAATTCTTTCCTTCATAAATGAATAAACTCCAATTTCTTTTTGTTTGGTTGGTTTTATCTGGTGGAGGTATTTGGTGTCCATCATCAGACCAAAAATACAGAAAAAGCAGTTCTGTTTAAAATACAGTTGCTGTTGGTGTTGCTGGCCAGAAAGAGAGGATGGGAAGGTGTCATGGTTTAGGAATGGTATTCTCCAGTTTAGTGTTCCCACTGAAACCATGCACCACTCGCTCATCCCCACTTCCCCCTCCTGCTCTGCTGGAGAGGAGAATTGGAGGCACAAAAGGTGAAGATCACAGGCTGAGATCAGAACAATTTACTGGGAACATCAATGAGATAAGAAAATGATCAGCAACAGCAACAAAAGCTATTATTGCTCATTCTTGAGCCCAACAATACCCTGCCACCTCCTGGCCACGCTACCCCAACCTGGAAAAACCACTTTCTCCTTTCCTGGAAAATGATGCGAGGTGCTAGAAAATAGCCTCCATGTCCCAGCCATGCCCATTACTGGCTACTGCCAAAACTGACCCTGGTCTACCTGGAACCAGGACAGAAGGATTAGGAGGAGGCAGAATGAAGGAAAAAAGAAGAGGAGCTGAAACATGGGAGTGGGTATTCAGCCAGGGGACATTGCCAAAATCTGGGTACCAGATTTTGTGTGACTGCGGTTGTTGACAGTCACTTACAGGTATATCCCTATACTATTGCTGTTTTCCTGCTTGTAGTCTGGAGGATTAGGCTGATCATAATTTCAGATAAAGTTTATACTAATATTATAAAAACATTTAGACTTACCAAAATAAGTAATTTTTTTTGTCCTCCAAAGTAACTTTTATCCAGACAACTATTGATTAATCCAGTCTGCTTTAAACCCAAAATTTCCTTCCTTGGCTACAGTTTCTTTCTTTTTGCTTTTATTTCCGTGTTTTTCCTAAGCAATGGAAAAATGTGCAGATATAGCTTCAGTCATGATTACCCTTCCACAATTTTTTTATTATTCTTTCATGATAAAATTTAATATTCCCTTAGTTTAGGTTACTATTTTTCACTTTCTATAGTGGTTCTGTCTTTTTCTCCATAGCCAATATTATCAGCCAAATTGAAAACTGATATGCATCAGTCACCTGTTTCATAGGTCATACCTACAGTATTTTAAATAATTACTCCATTCTTGCTTCTTTATATCTGCTTCTACTTGCTTTGTTCTCTTTTGCACTTTTTAGTGAATAATCTCTTTCCATTTGTTTTGATTTATTTTATAAGAACTGTATTAGGTTGAGTTTTGACACCTCTCTAATTTTATTCTAATTTTTTTCTTCTTTTCCATTCATTCCCTATATTACATCTGGAATACTTCACTGACAGTTTGAAGTCCTTTTATGCAATGTTTTCACTTGTAATTTAAGATGTTCCACAGCACCTTAAAGGAAATTTCAAACTTTCACTGTGTTCCTGTCCTTTATTTTTCATTTACACTGATTTTAGTAAATAGCTCAAAGTCATCCATCTTGAAATGAGTGCCTTAATTACAGACTATTTAAGTTAAATTTGTGATTACTGCTTCCAAGGTTATTTTTCCAAGCAGCTCTTCTGAATTTTCTGCCTTGAAAACAAAACCAAGCCTAAGATAGCATTAGCTTCTAGAATGTTAGGACGCAATTTATCTTAATTGTAGCAGACATCCAAAATACCTACTTTACAGTGCAGTGGATTATGTTCCAGAAATGACAGTTATTCAACACTGGCTGTCTAGGAGTGTAGAATAACTTGCCTAGATTTGGCAATTAATGGTGTCAGTTAGCCAGATGAGTCCTTTTATTGCCTATCTCCAAATCCAGTGAACAATGCTAACATCAGAAAGAATTCACCAACCAGTTTCCCTTTGTATTTTACATGTAAAGCATCACTCAATGCAAGATCTCACAACATCCTTTCTCATAAAGCACATAAAAAGGAATTCAGTGTTTAGCAAGATGCTTTTGAGTGTGGTATGCCCACATGCCTTTTTCCTGGGAGCCTTTCCATACAGTGCATCCTACTGAATGCCTCTAAGAGCCAACAAAGCCCATGCTTAACTGCAGAGAGCAACTGGTGTCCAAAAAGGCTTTTAACGCAAAGGGATTAGGACCTTGTCAGATGGTGTGCACAGCAGAGACTGTTGATGTCTGTGGGATGTGATAGTGGGAGGTGTCACAGAGAACACTTGATTTGTATCATAAATGTGAGTGATTTTGTTCAAAGCACTGCAGGCCTTTCTGCCTGTTCTTTATGAAAGGTACTTCAGCAGTCATTTTCTGTCCAAAGACACCCCTGCCTCCCTGTTCCCCTGAGAACTGTTTCAAGTCCCACTATGTCTGCTTTCTCAGGGTTTGCAAAGACAAGATGGAGGATATAAGATGCTGCTACAGAAAAATAGCAAATAACAAGCCCCAAAAATACTTTGGGTTGTGTAGGGCTAAATAAGATTTGTGTTCATTTCCCACTTTGTAGACTCTACCAAAGACAGTGGCTCTGGATCAGAAACGTAGAAGCATTGTGGAAAAAAATATATCTGTTTTCCACATACAATAGAAATGCCGGAATAACTACATGGCGACAAAGAGTACCCAGTGTCTGCATCTGCAGCTGTAAAAGCTCTGGAGGAAGGAATCTGTACTAGCCCTGCTGAGGTAACGGATGTTTTGAAGGGATGAATGTATAGAGGTTTCAAAGCATTTTTGTCATTTTGTGAGACAAAGTTCTGCCTATGCTATTTTTTTGTGCTTTACTTGTAGGCATCTACAGGTGACTGCACAACAGGACAGAGTTCCCAGGTTGCTGCTAAATGAGCCTGAAATAGGAAGTCATTTCCTTGGGTACAGAAATCTTATTTTTAATTCAGGCTGTTTTTCAGACCCAAGCCACTGTCCATACAGTGCTCATCACCCTGTCTTAAACAGATCTTCTCTCATGCTCCCCTGCACAGATACACATGTTGTATGGATCTCATCCATACAATCTACAGAAAGACTGTATCAAGATATATCAGGGCACCTATGACTAAATGATTTTCTTTTTTTAGTTCCTTTTAGTTCCTTGGTATCTGAATTCAATCCAATGATAAATTCAAAGGAGAAGGTAGGAGGAATTGGAAAAGGAGGACTGGGAGGAAATACTTAATGTGGAAATTCAGGGATAGAAATAGGTGATCTTGATGAGGACATATGAGCACTCAGCAGATGGAAAATTGAAATGAAGACTTCATATCCTAAATGGGTTAAGAAGGATGGGAATGACTAAGATGGGCTGGGATGGAGAGGGAGAAAAGGCAAAAGAATAGAGACCATCCAGATTTCTGAAGAAAGATATTACTGAGACTTTCCAGCCCGATTCCATTCCAAATGTATTCATCCAGTCAAGTGTCTTGTCTGCAGACTGTCTTATCCCTTATCCTTATGCATTTAATGTCACTGAATATTAAATAAATAAAGCCCTCCTTAAAAGCCTTTCAATCGCCTTCATATGCCCCCCACACCCTGGGCATCCCACTTAGCCTTTGTAGCTCTGTGCCATTGACCCTCCTGTCTTTTCAGTCCCTTGACCCTAAATCTCCATTGCTAAAGGTGCAAAATTCATCTGCTTTTCTAAGGAATGACTAAGTTAGCCATAATGGCAAGACAGTTGTCAAGTTTTTGCTGTCTGAGTCACATCTAAAATATTCTGCAAATAAATAAGGTCTCTTCAGTGTCCCGAACAACTCAATCCTCCTCTGTTTTTTCCCTGATCAAAATTTGAGATGAAAATATTTAAAAAATTTCCCTACTTTTAGGAAGTACAGATCTCAAGGAGCTTAAAAAAGTACAATTATTTTTAACATCCAGGTAGTTACTAGAGGGATCCTTTAATCTGTTTTTAAATGAGATATTTGTATTGTTCTCTGGTTTCCTTAGCTCTGTTACAATGGATAAATGCACTTTTTCCAGGCTAAATGTTGGTATTATAAATCTTAGAAAAATCAGCTTAACTTACAGTTCAATGTAGGTTTTACATAAGGTTTTGAAATATGTATTAAAACCAGGTGTTTTTAAATGAATGCAAAATCAATCAAAACATTCAGAAATTTGAATTTTACATTTTCACAACCTTGAATCTGAGAGCAAAAACTGAAAGACTTCTTCCTACACAGTGCACCATATTCTACTCCAAAAATTATGAACCAAACCAGCCACCTTAGTCTAATTATAGATCATTTCAGTTTCTCATCTTCATTTTTCATTCATGGTGACTATACAATTCTGCAGGGCTGTTAACTGAACAGATACTGAGGTGAAAATAATACTTATAGTATCCTGTCATAGAATGGACAAGTAATTTTTGGAAGAATGCAATATATAATCTACAGTGAAACATTTAGATTCAAATTAATTTCCAACTTGTATTTCAGGAAGCCTTTCTGAGGTATTTATTTTTCAAGGTATTAGAAATATAGAATATATTTTTCATCATTTGCAATCCTCATACATGTTTCTTTTTAAAATAAATTATTATTATACAAAGTGGAAAGGAAAGATTACATACAACCTTAAATTAATTTTTCATTACATAAGCTTTAGTTAATTATGCACATGCCTTATCAATTAGTCAGTAAGCAGGAAACCTTAACTGCTCATTGTGTTGGGCAGTGAAGCATGCTGTTCACATATTAAATATTACAGATTCTCAGGGTATTCTGTTATTTTGCTTTGATTTCGTTAAATATATATGTAAAATTTGTATGTTTTCAGAAATTTTTTTCTGGTTTAAGTTTCTGCTCTCCCCCTTCTGTCCCCTCCTTGTCCAGTTTCTCAGTGACTCCATGTATCATCACATCACTTCTTCCAATATAGTTGGCTTTGAGGTCATGGGTAAATCAGTTCAGACAAAGATTATGACTTCCTAAAGGTTCATTCATCAAGGAAACCCACAGAGCATCCTCTTGGCAGAACTAAGAGGTGACATGGCATGGAAGGCTACACATAGTGGCTGTACCATTAGAGAAATGTCTATGAACATGAGACAGGCCTACCCAAAAATCAGGGCTTAGGCCTTCTGAACACTTGTGTGCAATGCTTTCCAAATATCCTGCCTGGCAATTCATCAGGCCACAGGCTGAACCTCACATCTACTAGTCCCAGTCAGCCTGGATGCCATGGGAGGTCTCAAATAATAAGAGATACCTATGAGTGGGCACAGAACCTAAGACCTACTTAGGTGAGAATATAAAGTTTTAGGATTAGGATTCAGTTTAAGATTACAGTCCTGGCCACTGTCTACTCTCCCCTTTAGCCAGTGGCTGATCAAAGCAGTTAGCAGAGCTGTATGCCACTGTAGTTCACCCTCAGGTAGGATCCTACAGCTGACTTCAGTCACCTAAACACAGATATCCATTAGATACAGGTGTCTCAGGCTATCTCCTGTCTGAAGTCAGCTGAATCACTCTGCACGCATCGCCTTTCTCTACATTAAGAGCCTTAGAGTTTATATACTTGGCACCCACATAAATACATGCATGAACATACCTCAATTCAGAGGTTTTGATCTCAGCTCACTGTAGTCATAGTTAAGTGTGATGAAATCTGCCCCTGAACTGTACATAACACATTGATTTATGGAGCGAAGAAAATCTCAAACTCCACTCCACCTCCTCTGTTATGCTGAGACAACTGTTCATGAGTCTGTAGCAGAGGCAGAGGACAGCAATAGCCTGGATTAAAAACAGTAGTTTGTTTCAGAGTGCTACTTTTAGTCTAGATTGTTTCAGTGTTCCCATTCAACAGTGAGGCCAGACAAACTGCTGTGCAAGCACAGCTGAAGAGGTGGTGTATCAAATCAGTGGTGCTAGAATGAAAGGACAGGGAAGTGAAGGGGGTTGGAATATCTTAAAGTTGTTTTGCTGCTGAAATCAGAATAACTATTCCTTCAGAAAGAGAAGCCTGTGTCAAAAAAAGTACTTCCACTTGAGCAAGCTTGGTTAAAGACACTTAAAAACTGAAAACCTTGAAGAAAAAAGTAAATGCTGATGAAATGTTAACAATAGTTTTCATTCAGATTTCTCTTACAGAACAGGGCTTTTTTAGTACAATTACATGCTGCAGATGTTGTGTTGATGTGACAGTTGGTATTCAGGGACCTTCACATGCTCAAAGGCTGATAGTGGTGTCCTGGGGAGGGTGGTAAGAAAGGATGGTATTAGATGAGATCACAAATGGCTAAGTTAGTTTGTTAGTCTGAAGCTGCTTCTGAAATACAGAGTTACTACTTATATCTTCCTATGCTTCATTCTCACTTCCCTTCTACTTATTGTGGGGCTCATTTGAGCTCACAGTGGATATTTTGTCATTGGTTTGTTTTCTTTTAATCATCTTAGGTTTAATAAATGAGTTTATATCAGAGCAGGTGCTGAGAGGCACCAGAGAATTTTGAGGAATTATCATGCAGATCACAGAGAGAGGGGATAACCTATCTTTTGGTGGTAGAGAAATGTCAATTTTACTTACCACACCTACAATACTCCTGCAAGTCACAGGCTGAGAACACGCAGCTGAGGCAAGCAGGAAGGTAGCAATTTTGTGCATAAGCTGAAGGTCTTTGATAATTTCAGGCCAATATAATTGCAGGTCACTGCTGATGGGACGGTATTTTTCTGGCTCTTAACTGCAGCTGCAATTTTATATTGGTAATACATGGAGTGCAACTGAACTGAAACTGAGAAAGTGATTCACCTGGAGAGGTATAATTTATTTTCTTAAATTATGTTTTCACATTAAGGAGTTCACTAAACTGACTTGTCACATGGCTGTATAAGCATAATTCTGGCACTTGGGCAGTGGTAAGGATACATACTCGGAGGCAGAACATCAGATTGGATTAGTGTTTCTTATTCAGAAACACTAAGGTACCAAGAGGGAAAAATTATTTATGCTGCAAATCCACTCTTTTAATCTTGTCTTTTTACTTGTGTGACAACATTTTGCACCTACTTGTCTACTCACTTTACTAACTTCATAACATTTGCTGCCTGCCACAATTTCCTTTGACCACTCAAAGCTCAAGACACCATAACCATACTTTACAAGAAGGTATCACACCATGAAGATGCTTAGAGTGCTGGAGCGCTCCTCCCATGGAGACAGGCTGAGTTCAGCCTGGAGAAGAGAAGGCTCTGGGGACACCTTATAGCACCTTCCAGTACACAAAGGGCCTACATGAGAAAAGGAGAAGGACTTTTTACAAGGGCAGAGAATGATAGGACAAGGTGGAATGGCTTAAAACTGAAAGAAGGCAGATTTATGTTAGATATTAGGAAGAAATTCTTCACTATGATGGTGGTGAGACACTGGCACAGGTTGCCCAGAGAAGTTGTGGATGTCCCAACTTCAGAAACATTCAAGGTCAGGTTGGATGGAGCTTTGAGAAACCTGGTCTAGTGAGAGGTGTCCCTGACCAAGTATTGAAGGAGTAACAGAAGATGGAGCTGGGAAAGCCTTTAGTTCAGGGAGGCAGGAGAAGGAATTTTGCCCTCCTGGAGCAACCGGTGGGATGGGAAGACAGTAGCTACTCACTGTCTTCCTGTGCTTCACCGAGGCAGATGATGACTACACAAATGTCAATCTCAGTACATTCTGTTGGTGAAACTACAACTGATTTCCACTGGAATACACAGAACTTAGACACACTTAGTTTGTTACAATTAAATACTTTGCCAAGAGTGAGAGTGTATACCTTGATAAAATAGGAGTTAATTCTAGTAAGATTAAATGAAAGTAGCAGCTGAATCCGTTAAGACTACACCTTAATGTATAACTTTAACCTCAAGAAGAGAAAGAGAAAACAGCATATCCTCTCCAAATCTTAGTCAATATGTTCTGTTAACTTCAGTAAAAACTGGATGGAGTTGTTGAAGGTGGTAAGACAGGCATTGATGAAGTTTTTCTCAAAATTTATCTTATTATCTTATGTGGTTTTAACCCAATGTATGACCTGAATGCCTGCATTAAAAATAATTTTCTTTTGTTTTGAAATTGTTACAGGAAAGAGTCTGAAAACAACCCCAGATAAAACTAATACTCTCATCTGATTCAAGATACGTAGAAAGAATCCATAGATTTGAGACAACATTAATAGCTTTGAGGGCAAAAACTGCCTGCTGGATAAAAGATATAAAAACATCTTTTAAAAAGATGTTGGGAAGGTTGCTAAAAGATGAATAGGCTATGTGACTCTGCTATTCATTGAAATCCTGCATTCACTGCTACAACAAAAATGTTTATTTTGCCATCAATCTCTCAATTTATTCTTTATTTAAATTATGAACTAATGGCCTGCATAATTTGTTTCATTAAAAAAGCCTGTTTCCTATTACAGATTATGACACTGAAGAAGAAGAGTTGTTGAGGCTCCAACACTGCAGAATTGGTTTGAAGTTCAGAGTTCTGAAGAACGAGGGAGCTGAGGGCGATGCCTTGGGCTCGTGTAAATAATTGTCTTTACAAGAGTGGCCTGACTCCTCAGTGAGAAAACCAAGGGGTAGCAAGCCAAAAATTTAGAAGAAAATTTTAATCTGTGCCTACTTTATTTAAAAAACAGTTTTAAGGAAGAAGGCATTATAGCCCATAATAGAAACTTAACTAGGATAAAGATAATTGAACATATTATTTCAATCCTCAATATTCAAAATGAACTATCTGGTTTTATTCAAGATCTGTGTGCATTAAGATAGTGGTAAACTCAAAACAGTACATGTATTAAAAGCTTGCTGAAGAATGCTTGCATGCAGGCTACTGCATGATATTGATGTCTTTATCTTATTATAAATATTAAAAATATTACTTTTTAAAAATTTATTTTTATTACTCTGAAGACAGACCACCAAAAGAGTTCCAGAATTTAGGGTACTCAGAACAGTACATTTCCTAGGTAAATAGGTATTGTAGATATAGACATTTTATTTGGCTAGTAATTTCTGTACTTGGTCTTGAGCTATGCAGACTCTCTAGTGTCCAATGTACTCATTCACAGCTCATTTTGCTGACAAACAGGAGGTAAAACTTAGACCAGAACATTTCTCCATAATCTAAGGCCCTGTCTGCTTTATCTTGTATGTTGGACTCTGAAATCATTGCAATGCCTCAGTGAGGGACAGTTTTCTATCATCTCCCTGGCACCATTTCACATGGATCTTGGAGTGAGAGAGAGGTCATGTAGTGGCCTAAAATGTCAGCTATCATCACTAAACTGGGAAGATGGGGAAGCACAGAACCTTGTGTTCAAAGAATGGCCTCTGAGATATCTAGACCGCTTAAAGCAGGCTGTGACCGTTCCAAAAATGATACAATTATGTTAAAACTAGTGTCTAGAAAGAAACTAATCCACTTACCCTAGTGAACCGGGATTATATTGGTGTCCCAGGTGAATTCTTGGGGTGTCTCCAGTGATACAGGTTTAATTGCACCAGTTTTACTTGTATGTGTTCAGATTCTGCTTAGTTTTTCACTGTACTGATGCTGTGACTGTGCTCCTCAAGGATGACCATGCATGTGCTGAACAACATATTATGACGGAGAAAGTCCTTTGGCAGAGGTTGTCCTTTCTAATCATTGCTAATGACACTTTCATGACACTCTCCTGCCTCTGGCAAACTGTAGTGAGTGGCTGAATCCCATGATTTGATTTCACAGGTGACTGTGTAAATATGCAGTGGAAAACTAAGCAGAATATGAACACACAAGCGGCAGACTTAATTAAAGCTGATAAAATTAGAACTGTATCACTGGAGGTACTCCTACTGTATATTGCATTCCATAGGGAAGAAAGCTGCTGGTTTGTCCATCCAGGCTGCTGTAATCAGGGCCAGGAAAAGCCATACAGAGGGAGCAGGAAACTGTGCCTTCCTAAATTACCGGACAAGCTAAGCTGGGGAGTACGGGTGAGAAATAGGAGAAGCACAAGAAACAGTGAACCGTCACACTGATAGAAACTGACAGACACCTTGCTGGGGAAAAGATGTGACATCCGGAAACAGAGCTACAGAATGCCTTAGAGCTGACTGAAATACAGGGAATCTGTAGGAAATGAGTGAGAGTTTATATAAACCCAGAAAGCCACTGAAGTCTGCTAGAAAGGAAGGACACCTCCCTTGAAAAGGTGCAGGTGAAAGGAGCAAGATCATTGTTAATCCTTTGTTTAGGATCACCCTACAACTGAGTCTCACAGTCCTGTTTAATATACTTACATATAAAGGGTTCTGCTTTTCCAGTGTGGAAGCTGTATTGTGATGAAGTATTGTGCCTATAATACAGACATACGGTAGGTTGCTGAAGTACAGAGACCGGTGATAACGCTCGCTCTAAAGAAATATGGATGGTTTCCCAAATCTGTGTGGTTTGAGGTCTTGTATTCATTACTGTCCCCAAATTTCTGGTGTGATTTGCAGAGTATGCATAGTATGGATAGTGATGTTTGATTCTTTTCAATAAGGGATTATTATTTATGAATTTGAGTAGGAAACCTTTCTTCTCACTAAAGCAACAACCTAAAACAGAAGAATGCATATAGCTAACGTCTTTGTATTTGGGCAATCACACTTCTACTTTGCTTTGTTCCTGATCCTTAATCTTCTATTACCTTTCATTTTACAAAGATGGAGCTTGTTCACATTACTACTACTCCCTCTCACTCCCCCTCCCCCCCCAGCAAATCAATTTTAGTAAGTTTTTAAGTATCTGTACTAATTCCAGCTGAACTGGGATTGTGCCTCCAATCCTTTTATTGTTGCTATTAGTGGCAATGTGGAAATCTCAGTTTCTACTTCACTTTCTGGATCCTAGTGAGCTGTTTTACTGAAAGACATATTTCTTTCTAGAGATTTCACTTTTACACAGCAAGTTCTAATTCCATACCACCTTTTCTGAAAGAATTCCTCAAAAGTTTTCATTTCTGAGCCAAAAAAAGGTTAGAAAGTATGTTATCTCCCCACCTAAGTGTTAATAATAGTCTCAATTTTCTGTCCTTGATATTTTTTATCAGATTTTTCTTTAGTTTTATATGCATCAGCTCATTCCAGATTTCTGTTATTGATTTGCTTAATCCAAGAGGCCTGTTTCTCAGCTTTCACTTGTGCAAATTTTTAAGCAGTGATAATAGATATTTTAAGATATTGCTCACCACCATGGCCAGAATCTGTTTCCTATTTCATATGGTTTCTTAACGATCTCTTTATTATCTTAAAAGCATTTTACGTCAGTCTATTCAGCTTGCAGTTTTCTGGCTTTGCATAGATTTGGCTGAACTGTGGACCTTTCTCCGCAGTGGGTTTCTTGTGTGCTGATCATGAAACTATGTTCACTGTAACATATTGGTTCTCTAATACAAGCTAATGTGAATAATAATTGTGTACTGAAAAGAAATCTTTGCTGATTTATGCAAATGTTTTCCTGTTGATGACCATGATTTACACATTTAGTAGACATTAAATTATTTAATTTTTAGTTTTCTCAGTTTTATGGTCCTGTTTGACCAGTTCTACTTTTTTCCATATCAATGTGTCTATTTTCTGGATTGTGTTATTAACTTTAGTCCCACTATCCTCTAACTCCTAAAAAATAAACTCTCAGTTAGAGACACTTCTGTTTCAACTCTGTGGATAAAACAGACATGGATACTCGCCAATTTATCCTCAAGCTGCCTCCAAGCAATAGCTGTAGATTTTTCTCATTGTTCCACCTGCGTGGAGCTCTACCTCTTAAAAACAAAGACAGAGTATATTTTCAGGTTTCCTCGTCTTATGTGATGTTTAAAGAGAGTCTACGATCCACATTGTTCTTCTAGAACAACATTTGCAATCTTCCTTGAGCTGTTTTTCTCCCCACTGTATCTTGAATAAACTGCACAATTTTCCTTTACCACTTTGACTACCACAGGTGACTGGGATAAGCTGGTAATAGTTTGCTCTCTGGTGTTGGAACAGCAAGCTATGGAACTTCTAACTGCACTTTAATGAAATGAGAGGACTGTAGTCAAAAGAGTGAAACAGCCAAGATGCTTAACTCTTTAAAGCCCTTCTTTTGTGTGGCATATACGATTTGGGAGGTGAAGACTCTGCCTCTACTCTGCCCTTGTGAGACTCCAGGTAAAGTGCTGCAGCCATCTCCAGGCTCCTCAGCACAAGAAAGATGTGTTTCTCCTTAGAGGCCCCAAAGAAGGGCCACAAAGATGATCCAAGGGCTGGAACACCTCCCTTATGAAAACAGACTGAGATAGTTGGGGTTGTTCAGCCTAGAGAAGAGAAGGTTTTGGTGATACCTCATTGTAGCCTTCAAGTACTTAAAGGGAACTAATAAGAAGGAGGGACAGCAACTTTTTACATGGACAGATAGTGAAAGGAAAAGGGAAAATGGTTTTAAACTAAAAGAGGAGTGATTTAGATTAGATGTTAGGAAGAAGTTCTTTACTCAGAGGACACTGAGGCACTGGAACAGGTTGTTCAGAGAAGCTGTGGATGCCCCATCCCTGGAAGTGTTCAAGGCCAAGCTGGATAGGGCCTTGAGCAACCTGATCTAGTGGAAGGTGTCCCTGCTCATGACTGAGGGGTTGGAATTAGGTCATCTTTAAGGTCCCTTCCAACCCAAGCCTTTCTATGACTCTTATGATTTTTGTAGTGTTTTTCTCTTAAGTTTTCTGGTGTACAGAAAATTCTGCCACTTCAAACAGACTACTGTCTTCCAAAGTCTTTTTTTGGTTTACTGTTAGTTCTCTTACCTTTGTTCCATAGTTCCCAGGCACACTGACAATCCTGCCAGATTTCTCACTCACAGTGAGGGAAATACTGTTCTCTGATCTGGCAGGATCAGAACCAGAAGAGAGGTCACAGCTCAGCACTGTGAGTGAACTGCAGGCCTGAGTATGAGGGAAACAATGTGATATAGTGGTTGTCTGAAGCTCCCTCTGTGCAACACTTGACAAATCTGTGTAGTCATGCTGGGCAGCATTTTGATGTTCCAGTAAGGAAATCAACAGCACCTGTCATTTTGAGAGAGGTAGTGGCAGAAACTTAGTAATTTGGAATTAGTTGCAGGTTACTAAGGCTATGACAGAACTGATTGGAAGAGTTCGACATAGCACAGCTTGCTATTTACATGCTTTTGTGTCCATAAGACATTAAGGTGTTTTATTTTTTAGTGGTTCTGTAACTAATTTTATACTGTTCTCTTCTACTGTCTTGTTTGTGGTAATAATGAAATTGCTAATGCAGATTTACTGTAATAAGAGTCTTATGATAAGTACTAACCTAAACACAAATTTACCTGAATTATATGGTGTGATTATTTTCTTTGGTTATCTACAGGCTAGTATGTAAATTAAATGGGACACTGTTATTTTTATAGAAAACATTTTAATTATTAAAAAATGTTTGAAATTAGGAGATGCATATCTTTTTTTAAATCACTCCACCCTTGCCATTCACTCATTTTACAAACAGCATCCTAGCAGGATGTTGTGTACCAATATATTCTATAGGGACTTCATAAAATGCAGGCTGAATCTGGCTGTTTCTTCAAAGTCTTAACAGTTGAAAGCAGCATCAGCAAATAGAATTTTTTTCTTTCCTATTACTATTTATCAGTTTTCTATTTTTCAATTGCTATTGCTGTAATAGCTATTTAACAGCTGAGTCTATTTAACAGGTTTTTCTCCTTTTCCTTTCTTTGCCTCTGACAATTTATGCTTCTTCTGTTGCCATTCAAGTGCTATAACAGAAACTTAAAAAAGGAGGTAGTGGAGCACTCTAAAAGATGTCAGATTTTAGATTGTCAAATCTCTTCAGGCAGCTCATTCCACAGCTGAGCAAACTCAAGTATGAATACTTTATCTTTTCTATTTTGTTCACGATTAAAAAGGTGCCCAATTTTATGCATAACCTTCAAGCATGTCAGTAGTCCAGCTGACTTTTAGGGACAGCAGACATGCCTGAGGTTGTATCTGTTTAAATTTCCTCTCGGAATTAGAACTTCAATTTAACGTGTGGGCATCTGTTGTATTCCAAAGAAAAAAGTTCTTACTGTGTCACAGGGAGATGAGAGTGTTGTTGCTGAGATACTTGTATTTTCCAAACACAAATAGTTGAAAACTGGACTGAAGTCTTCAGGTAGTAATAGAAGAAGATTAAAGGGAACAATTTTGTTATGGTTCATTGTGCTGAGAAGAGTGGTAATGTGCTCCATACTTGCTAAGGACTTTTCCTGAGCTCTATCATTAGCCACGGGCACAATGCATTGCAGAAAATTGTTGCTGAGTGTCAGCAGTTTTAACAGTATGACCTGACTTCTGCTTTTACTGACAGAGAGGGAAGCTGTGGCACATGAACTGTCCATGTGCCATAGCTGCTCTGCAAGGGAAGATGAGCAGCGGGGACAAGAGCCCTGGTGAGGCAGAAAGGGCAGGAGCCTCAAGGTCACACTGAAGGCACAGTTCCACTGTACCTGAGCAAGAAAAGCAGAGTGGATCTGGTGACAGTATCCAGGCTCATCCTTGAGATCTTTGGACTCATCCACAGTGGCAAGGCCAGGAGATAAAGCCAGGAAGCCAAGGAGTGATCTGAGGTCCAGTCCAGGTAAGAGAGGTGCACAGCCAGGCATGGCCGTGACAGCAGGAGCAAAGCAAGGGGTTGAGTTTAAGTGCAGCTCCTGCTGAGGGGCATGAGACCTTGCTTGTCATAGCATTTTCTTACACATCTCTATCTACGCATCTGTCTGATTCAAGGTGCCTGGCTGCACCACTGAGCCTGACCCTGAGCCTAGGCAGTCAAACCCTTGAGTGATCAGGGCCCTGATGTAGAAAACTGCAGTGGAAAAGCTACTTAATGAGTATTCTAGTTAAATCTCTGTTTGCTCTTCCTGGTATTTGGATGGTGTAATTTTAGTCTTGCTTGAATTCATACGGATAGTCTGTAAGCTTTTATTTCTAGGGTGAGATTCAGTTTAAGACACTCAACAGTCGCTTTGACAGGGCAATCTATACTGCCTGAAACTGGTAAGATTTTGTCATGTTGAGGGTGAGAAATATGCTTTCCACAGGTGATTTAGAAAGCTAAATGCTGTACAGAAATATTGCTATTACCTTTGCATGCCATTACCTTTAAATGCTGGAATGTGTCAGAGATTTCTCTTCCCTCTGAATAACACTAAGTGAAACACTGCCATTCATTCCAGAGCCAAAGAATAAAGGTCTCTTCTGAGAATAGTAATTAAATTAGTTTTATGCATTTTTCTATGACAACAGGTATTGATGGTGTTATCTACCTTTTTTTGATTTAGCCTGGCTGTTTGAGAGCTCACCCAGAACAAATTTGCAGGCTGTCCTTACCTGGGGAATTCATCCAGGGAGAGATTGATCCCTGACTTCTATCTCATGGGTCCATGTTAGAACTGTAGGGTCTCTCACTATAGCATCTTTCACTATACTCTTCCTTTGAGTCTGCACTACCTTGCAGAAAAGCATGCAAGTCATGAAGGTGAAGGAGCAAGATTCTAGCCCAGAGCTCAGGGCACTTGTCTGAGAGCCTGGATCCTAACTGTGCAGTTCCTGGTCCTTTGCTGTATATTTATACTGAGCAGCTATGGAACAAATACAAAAAGTACATCAACAAAGAGTTTTACAGGGATGACTCAAAATCACAGGAGTCCTCTGCCAGTAATTAGTGGCATCAGCGAGGATGGTTCAACAAAAAAACCCTGAAGGTTTTTTATTGGAAGGGAATTAAGCTGCAGCTTCAGTCGCCCCTACTGCTCCTTTCTCAAACTCATAGCAGTATTCTTCCTTTTACCTCAGTATCCCAGCATAAGGAGTCAGTAGCTGAAAGCAGTTCTTAATGCTAAATGGAAAAAAAATTCAGCTGTTTTTTCCCTTTGAATTCAGCTTTGTTTCTGTTATCTTTGTTAGTTAGCTTGCACGGATTTTCTTGTGTAGGCAAAATGAGAGCATTCCAGTGAGGGGAAATTATGTTTTAGTCTGGGAAAGCTGAAAGCAGATGGTTCTACAATGCCAATAAATATTCAAGTGGCATTTAGTGCATTAGAAGCTATGCATTTGCCAGTGTTGAAGTCGTATCACTGACAAATCTTGTTTTAAGTGTGGCAATAATCAGCCGTTACTGGTATGTTAGTGGCAGCATGAAAAAACTTAATACAAAGTGTATTTCCTTAAATTTGTGTACATTACTTTAAATTATCTTCTACAAATCACTGAAGATTCAAAGGCACATAAACTGATGAAAGACTGTTGTATATATTTTGCTAAAAATTTGAATTTCTTCTTGTCAGTTAACTCAAAACAAAGATCTGTAGGAAAGGGATGTCCCTAGGCAGATGCAGCTGTGAAGAACTACGGCTTTAAAATGTGCCAAGGAATTTTTGCTTGCTAATGAAGTTCTTGTCATGGACAGGTGCTATGACCAGCTTGTGATCACTCTAATGTCTCTAAAGTCACATTCTAGAACTCTCTATCCAGCTCCTGCATGACCCTCCCTCCCCACCATATTTTTGTGTGGAGCTGATCAGATTTTTTATATGTAAAGCAGAGGATTACTCTCAACAAATGTGGACAACGAAACATTCAATTTAAACATTCTCAAACAGAAATTAAATGTAGTAAATGAATTGTGAATAAATATGCTGCTTTCCACTGACTGTAAAGGAAATGCAGACATTCAGTTCAAATTTAAATTTCTATATCGTGAACAGTGAATTTTAGTTGAAGCAAATCTAATCAGAAGTTGTACTACATGATTTTAAAGCTTGTCTTTTTTTAGTTGGATAGTCAACTTAGAAGAAGACAAAAAATAACAGCACTATGAGGAACAGTTTATATTTAATCCACACTATATTCTATCTTGAATTTTGACTCAGAAATAGCAAGAGTGCTTATAGATACTTAGTTCCCATAGCACATCAGAAAGCTACACGCTGTGCTTTGTGCTCCAGAGTTGCTGATATTCACAATGAAAGGATGACGATTAGGAGCCTTTGGGAAAAAGGTGTCAGTGGGACAGTGAAGATGGGGATAGCTGGACTCAATTTTATCTCTTCTGTTAGAAGTGTATGCTATGAAATTTTCAACTTTCACATAATTTAAATACTAGAACAGATAAAACAATCAAAAGACTTTTTATTATTAGCTAAGAAAGAAACATTTCATACATTGACGCTACTCCCAGGGCTTGTACTGTTCATGTCATGCACAGCACATCAGTAAGAAGACTTATCTTCCAAAATTAAAAGGTGATCTATTAATTAGTAACAGCTGAGCTTGGTGGCTGCCTCTCATTTAATTTAGCCAAAGGCTATTGGTTCCTAACAAGAAAGTTGTTTCTTGTTGCTCTTAACAAAATTGATCAGTGATTGAGGAATTGAACAAGTTTTAAATACAAAGGTTATAATTCAGAAGAGCCTTACCCATGCAATTCTGCATCTGAAGTGACAACAGGATGTAATTAATCTAGAGAAGCATTACTATTTTTTCACGGTTTTTGTCATACAAAGTGCACTTTCCATTGTTTCATCCATGACCACCATGTTCACATCCTTTACGTAATTCTTAAATGCCCAAGATATTGATATACTAATCCAGTCATCAGAAAAGCTGAGAATTTCTTTGTATCTGAGTGAGGTGTGCTTTGAAAACATGTTAGGTGCATATGATCAAATCCTCTTTGTGAATGGACTGCACGTTTCTTTAACAATTTTTAAATACCAGTCTCCATGCTAAGCCACTGGATGTGGTGTATCAAGAGACTAGTGTTAAGATCTACATGAATGCTACACTTTTCAAGATAAAAATTGATGACAACAATTATTTTATTAAGAGGGAAATTGTGGTAATGAAAATGTCATAAACTCTGACCAAATATATAAAACTTCTCTAATTCAAATGAAACAGTGATTTTAGAAAATTATTTTAGAGATTCTTTCTAATGATATTTCCTTCTTCATATCAGGGAACAAAATTTATCTCAGTGCCTTGAACCTACATGACAAAATAAAATGAAAAAGCTTTAGTAATTTAGGACTTGATATAATGGTGGACAGAGTTGGCTTAAATACTTTGCTCTGTTTGGTAGCTGGTTTGTGTGCACTTGAGCATTTCATTTAAACCCAGATCATCAAAGAAAGGTGCTTAGCTGGATAAACTCTAATGCTTGAATACTATATGAAGTTTCATTTTTAATCTCTGTTACCTGATTTACTTGTCTGTTAAATGGTAATGGAAGCACCTCCTCACCTCACAAAAGTTTCACTGGAACATACTGTGAAGCTCTTTGTTGTTGAAGAGGGTGAACAGGTACTGTGGATTTATAAAGGAATGCAGGAGTTGTAACCAGGCAATAGATAGATGTTTTCTGGCCTAAGAGAGAACTTCTGTGTTCCTAAGGCAGAAATTGCCAATTTATCTAAGTCCAGTAGGCAGTGATCCATTTAAAAAACAAAATCCCTTCACAACTAGCAACATCCTGGGAAGACTTAGAGGAGAGAACTTGGGATAAATACCTCATCAGTGGCCTTTCCAAGGAAGCTGGGACACCTTGATAAAATCTTTTGCTGCTTCAGCTTGCTAAAATCCTGTGAACATACAAATGGGACTTCCACTTCCAAGCCTGTCAATCTGCTGTCTTTCTGAAAACTAAAGTATCATAAAAAGAAGCAGGTGTTGCTGAGCAAGAGAAATAAAAGAAATTGAATGGTGAGGTTTGTTACACCAGTTAAAACCTCACAAACTGCAGTCACAAAAGGTAAAAGAGAATGAAGAAAATAAGCCAGATACCAGAATAAAGCAATAATTGTAAAGTGAAATGAGAACTCTAAATGCAGAAGATGATAATAGTTTTTAGCTTTAAAAAATAGAAAATGAATAGGAATAAATGTGTAATCAGCACAGAGGTAAAAAGGGAATCAGACTCTGCAGAACTATGATCATCAAGTTTTTAGGAACCTAATAAGGCATAATAACATTTGGCATTATACCATGGGTATAGAAAAGTCCTTTAAATGCTGTAAGATGTGCTCTGAATCTGCTAGAAAGTCATCTCCTGTGTTGTTGGAGGTTTTTTTAAATTTTTTTTTGGTGGTAGTAGTTACAAACTTACATGGACCTAATCAGAAATTGATTTTTTTTCATTTTAGGCTATTAATTTCCTTAAAAGTGTCATAGTTCCTGTTACACCTGGAAATGCTGTTCTGAGTTGGTGAAGCAAATGAATCTGTTATTTAGGTATATAGCTGCTGTTTTAAACATTATTTCACAGTCTGCTAAATTCTGTACTGCTTCTACGTTGGAAAAGAACTGTGAAAGAGGTCTTCAAGAGTTTCTGACATTGTTTAATTCCATTCTGAATACAATTAATCAGGATATACCATCCACTTTTATTTCCAAAGCAGAGAGGGAAAAAGCAATAGGATACACTGTGTCCATGTAAAACCCAGAGAAAGAGTTAAACTGCCAAGTGAGTGATTGTGAGTAATGGGAGTCAAATTTAGTGCAGCATGTGTTGTGTGTATGAACATCAAAGGGAAATTTTTGAAAGGAAGGCTGGCCAAATGAGAAAACTTGTCTATTGAAACACATATTACATATAGCTGAAAGAAAAGAATCAACCATACATTGTAATCTAGCCCTAAACTATTCCTCAAGGAAAGGATATGGGTAATAAAAATGGACATGTGGAACTAAACCTTCAGGAGAGCATAGAAAATGTAATAGATTTGTGCTGCTGACCTCATCACCAGAGCAAATGGAGAATAATGTGTTGTGAGACATCTAAAAGAGTGAAAACTAATAGAGCAGTAATAATGAATTATTTCAATGATACTCACAATAATTTATCAAATGTCACAATAAATGTCAGGAGAAGTAGTTTCCTAATGATTTTAAACAATAAGCTGTTAGAAAAATTGGTTTTAATGTGTAGAAGTTAAGAAATTCACCTCAGCCTCTTCTCTTGCAGTTCACAGAAAATAATGTAAAAAGAAACATCTGAGGCGAAGGCTTTGACAAATACTGACCATAACATATTTAGAAAAAAACCCCTGTTCTATCTGGGGAAAAAAACCCAAAAACCCAGAATATAATCAAATACCATTCATCTTCATAAGTCACAATTAAAATGCTGCCTTTAGCAAACATACTCTATAAAAATCAAACCACAAAACTTTTTAACCCTGTAAATGAACAGATAATGAAACAACTCTTAGTATCCTACAAAGGGAGAATTGATTTTGAGCTGTGCATGTGCTTTGGTTAAAAGTGTATCTATTAACAAAATAGTATAAATCAGTGGCTGCAGGGTACATACATTCCAGAAAGATGAGCAGAGACCAACCCCCCAGTGTGATAATGCCTAATTTTAAGAAGGGCATCTGCCTAAATTAGAAAATCATGTCAAACAAGAATTAGAAGGAACAGCTAGGAGGGTATATATTTGCACATTACATGTGGACTCTTGTGCCATCATGATATAATATGATATCAGTATTTTTAAAAAGATTGAGAATCAATACATATAATAGTTAAGAACAGGGATTTCTTAGAAAGAAAATGAAGGAAGAAAAATTCCCCAATTCCCCCCATGGTTAAATGGTGGGGTAAATCCTCGAAAAAGAAAGGAAAATAAAATAAAAAAGATAGCAGATAAAATTAAATCAGTAACAAGGCTGTCAAAAGAGGTTTGTAGAAAATGATGTAGAATGCCTAAAGCTAATTTAAAAAAAAATCAAGAATATTGGGATAAGGGGAAGCCAGAGAGTATTTAGGGCAAACAAGATCAATATATATAAAATGCAGTTTGAAAAGATAAATCCATGGCAGAAAAACTAATTTTTACACATATGTTCACTGGGTTGGAGAGGGAAAACAGCATATGATGGACCTTGTTTTCATGCAAAGTGAATTTGGAGATTTTTCTAACTTGCAAATGTCAGTAAAGTCATTATACAACAAATGAAAACAATAAACAATTACAGCTGGAAAGATCTGAAGACGTCTAATGGAACTAAAGTAGGAACTAGATGAATTATAGATCATGGTATGCAAACTCTTGCATAAATTTAACTCAGTACCAGTGATTCAGAAGCTGACAATTATGATGCAAATTTCCAAAACTGTTACCTGGGAGAATTCAAACTACTGTAGACAAGGTAACTGGTACCAAATCAATTAGTCAGAGCAGTGTTATGGGGCATATGGATGAAGGAAAAGGGTTTATACCAGTTTTGCAATGGGAAGTCATCTGTTATGAATCTATGGACTTTGAATGAATGAATAAATGAACGAGCATAATTAAAGGACATGCAGATTACACATCCAGTTTTCTCCAAGGCAACGCCATTACTGAAATCTCTTAATAAAGATGTTGTGAGAAATGAAAGATGGTATTTCCATAAATAATATTTACAAGATGGGAAACAAACTGTGAGAATATGCAGCCCTTACTGTGAAGGGAAGGCACTTTTGCATTTTATGGGGATCTTTGATGTGCTCACAATATTAGATGCTGATAAACAGTTATTATGATTGTCAAGTTGTTTAGAAACACAGAAGCTGACAGTGAAGAACTGGAGAAGGACATCCCAATGCTAACTGAGTGATATAGTATCAAATAAATGGGTTAGAAAGTGAGGCATTGGGAAACAACCTATTAACATAAAGATGAGCTTTGAACTGAACATTCATTTCCAAGTACTACAGTACAGGATTGGGATTCTAGTTTTGTAATATTACAATGTTAGCTCAATGCCCAGTAATTAAAAACATAACACAAATTATTTAGGTAAAAAAACAAAGAAGAAAATGAAAATATAGTGCACAGAATATGTACACTAGTGGTGCACATCCCGAGTGGTATGTGCTGTTGGTGTCCTTCATTAAAAAAAATGTACTCACAAGATTATCAAGGTAATCAAAAATATGGTATGAACTTTCTTTAAGATACAAGAAAACCTTCTTTAAGGTGCAAGAAAAGAAAAGATGGATTTGGTGTGGTGCAGAATCCTACAGAATTGTGAGAGGCATGGGGAAGGTGAATAGGGAACAAGAGTTCTTATCTCATCTGGAACAAACAAAAGAAGTAATTGGTTTGCACATTATGTAGACAAGATGAGATGCTTGTCAGAGGATAACCTGGATGGTAAAAACTAACTGAGGTTCAAAGAACAGAAACATATACAGTGATGTGTTGTAAAAGCTGAATTCACATTTGAGAAGTTCATGAGCTATTAAGTGCTTTAAGACTGGTTCCCTCTCACTGGCCTTGTCTGTTGGCCACAGAACACTTGGTTAAAGGGGACTTTGCTTTTTCCTTTATGAACTTTCTTATGCTCTTTTATGTCCTACAGATGATTGATGCATTTTCCTGGATTCTCTGACTCAGGTCCACAGAAGTCTCTCCTGACCTGCAAGATTGAAACTGTAGTATCTCAATGGTTGCACTTCACTGGGCAAAGGGGAGTAGAAGACATGATCTCTGTAAAGTGGCACTGTGTGATGCAATGGCTTTTGTTCTAACAGTTCTGATGTCAGGCATTAAGTGTGGTTGTGGATACAGATTTACCTTGGAAAATGAGTCATGTTATTTCCGTTTCAGTAATGTGGTGAAATTGCTGTTTGTCTGGATGACTTGCTCATGACACAGAAGCAGAATGCAGGCCTTTGGGAGATTTTAGCTGTGCCAAGTGCTGTACATAGCAGGTGTACTGACATGCACGTGATTTATTCATGCTTATTCTTCTCAACTGGTATTCTCAGCTTGACCTAGAGATTAAGACTGAAATCAGGAGAATCTTAAATGAGGGGCACTTCCAAGAACAGATTTGAAGCATAGCTGGAGACGGTCCGTATAGCCAAGGAAGAAATTGAATTATCCATGTCACACATCTGTAGAGAAACTCCTTTCTATATATAGTTTTATGTAATCTTAAAATATAGTTAATTAAAACCTATTCAATAAAGAGTCTGATAGGAGGTATTTCCTAGAGTTTTGGAATTCAGGCATGACAACTGTCTTTAAGTTGCTTAAAAAAAGGGAAGAAAATTAGTCTTTTCATCAGTTAATTTGAAAATGTTCAGCGAAGAAAAGGACAAATACTATATGCAAGGATCTGGAATACTGGTTAAATGTATTGTAATACATCAACATGGCAGAAGGATACTGCTGAAAATGGCTTCTGTGAACATCAAGAAATAGCTCAAGATCATAGAAATATCCTATTCTCATAGTATTATGTTTGCATTTTTAGACAGGTAGTTGCAATTTTTCCTTCCTGTTAATGGAACTAAACTGTTGCAATTACTTATCTTTTAAAAAAAGACTTCTTTTTAAAATCTAGAATAATTACCTATCTAGAGGATTTTCCTAGAGATCTTCATTTACAGGCTTAGTGTTTTGTAAAAATAGTATTGGAACTATATTTTTAAACTAATTTTTTTATTCAAAAAAGTGCAGCATTTCAGAAGAGAACACATTTTCAGACCTATATTTTGTTCCAGGTGCAAAGCATAAATTTTAGTGGATTGTTGAAAGATTCTGCGGTAATATGTGGATTTCCATGCTTAATATTTAACAACAAATTATGTTGAATAAACACCGAATCAATAGCTCATCAACATGACAAAATAGTGATTCTAACTGTAAATTACAATCTTGCAGAACAACATAGAAAAGGTTAATCTTAAAAAAGAAAAGTAATTAGGAATTCATGTTTAACTCTAAGTGCTAGTTTCTTGCCCAATTAAGATTCATCTGCTCATAGTCTTTTTTGTGCATATCAAACATGATGTTCAAACAAAAAAAATGCCAAAGTCTTCATGCAGAGAGGAAATAACATCCTCATTAATGAGAATTGTGCATAATTTCTATTATTCAGGCAAAAAAATATAGTAATCTAATGAGCTATCTGTGCTTGTTGTAAGCCGTCTTGAAGATTAATCTTTGTTAACTACTTGTTTAATGTTATAGTTAATAATTAGGTACCCTGTAGTCCTATATCATCCATCACTTTACTGAACTGAATCAATTCTTTTTTTAACTTATAAGAGGTTGTTTATCTTTGCTTAAGGCTACTTTGGATGAAAGATATCTGAAAGGTTATACAGTTCTGATTCTGTGAGAGTTTATTCTGCATGCAAACTACAAATCGTTCTTCATAAGTTTCCAAGTTTATTGCTTTCCACAATAAAAAAGAAACTTTTATTGCCATTTTCTTCAACATAAATGGCAGCCACATAACTTTATATCCTGTTGACTCATAAATGTTTTCATACATTCTTCAGTGGAAATAGGACTCAGTGAATTAGCATAACCTGTTGTGCACTACAAATATTTTCTGAAAACTGTAAAGTTTGGCTTCTAATTTCTTTTAGTTTGGCAGAGAATTTCCCCTACTTTGGCTGTCCAGGGTCTAATAAAGATTTAGAAACAGAACATTTAATACTGGTCTTTAAGAATTAAATTTTGCTGCTTACAAGACCTTGGATGGAAGAGGTCCATATAACTTTGGCTTTTCTGCCTAGAACTGTATTTCAGTATTTGACATCTGGCTGATTTGTGAATTATCATCTGTGTTCATACTGTATAATTTTTTACCTAGTCAAGTAGGAATAATTGTAGTAAAACTAAAAAGGTAAAATGATAAATAAATAGAGAAAAATAATGCCAGAAGTTAGTCTTTATTTTCACTAAAATCAACAAATTAACAGTTACAGTTCCCACTGTGGTGATATCTCAATCCCTTGGCACATATGTTGCATTTTGGTTTTCATCACATGATATTAACTTTAATGCTTTAATACCTTTATACAAAGCAGCTGAGTTAAAATTGCTTGGGGGAATATAATTTTAAATATGTTGTCTTTTGTGTTTTGTAACACCACAGCTATAATGCCCCATTAATGTATTTTTCCCCATTTAATTACGTAAAGAATTTATTATAGTCCTCCTGGTGTGCTGCAGACTGCACTATAGAAAAATTAGCTGGATTTTCAGCTAGTGAG
Organism: Gymnorhina tibicen; assembly: GCA_013399875.1. NCBI lineage: Eukaryota > Metazoa > Chordata > Aves > Passeriformes > Artamidae > Gymnorhina > Gymnorhina tibicen. The sequence goes on from VXAZ01007544.1 coordinate 593,558, forward strand.
AAGGTTATAACTCAGGTGAAATCTTGAAGCTACAAATGTTTGCAGCAGCTGAGACTCTGTCCTGGTAGGATTAGCATGGATGGGATACAGCACATTAACATCAAGACATTGCAAGGTCTTTACTTGCCTTGCAATAGACCTTCCCTGAAATTGGAATGTTAATTCTAGTCTCTTGGGAAAGAACAGCTGCCTGATCTTGTGCTCAGTTACATGGGTGTAAATCAGAAAGGACTACCTGAATTCAGTGAAGTTATTCAAGTATGAAAAGCAGTGTGATACCCTCATCAGATCTGAAAGATATTGTCTAAGGTGACCTGAAATAAGCCTGTAGTGAAATGCAAGTGCCTATAAAGTACTTCCATTTGGTGTATAAATAAAGAACAATTTTAAATGAGCACTCTTTACATTCTCTTTAGAGACAGTCTTGGTGCAGAGAGAGCTGATAAGGTGCATTTTTTTTCTTCTTGACTTATAAATCAGAGGCTGATTAGAAGAACTTTGGAAATGATGTGGAACAAAGACTGCTTTTAACGGTAAATATTTATTGAGCTATTTATTCTTTGATTTAGTACCTTTTTTAACATCCATCACCTACTCAAATTTAAAACTAAATATTGCCAACTGAAATAAAATAATTTCAGAAATTGATATAAAATGCTGCTGTCTGGTTTTCAAGATATTGCAGTACAAGGCAATTTTGCAAAGTGGGAAGCAATGGTCCAGAAAGGCACTCTGATTTCTGCTTCCTTATTGCACATAGTGCAGCTTCCCTGGTCTGGGCTGTAACCATAGGTGGTGAGAAGGCTTGCACAATTTGTGGAAAATTTGGCTGGCCAAATTTGTCATCATCGCTGCTGTTGTAGGAAAGGAAGCTATTAATTCACTGCAGGGAAATGAGCAGGTTGTGGAAACAGCTGTCAAGAGAATCAAAGGGGCATTTGGAAACCAAATATCCAGATATAGCTGTGAACTTGGGCCATTTGATAATTTTATTTGCTGCCTAGGTTCCTGTGGCTGATGACAGAGTTGAAGCCACTTACTTTCATCCATTTCTCTACTTCCAAGAATATATGAACAAAATCCAGCTGTGGTGATTGCAAGCATAACACTGGAAATCATTAAAGTGACTGTGCATATGGAGAGGTCCTTGGTTATGTGACCTGCAAGAAAGAGTAGATGACACTTACACCTTTTCCTCCAATTTCTGTGGGGAGTTGCACGAGATGAGGTCAAAGCCCAGCAGAAAGCACTTTTTATTCTTGTTTAACTGAATCACATATCTGTAATTTATTCCCATAAGAAACAAACCCAGTTTGAGTTACAGTTAAGTTGTCCTCTGGTCTGACATATAAATTCCATCAGATTGCTTCAATAAAGCTAAAAAAAGACATTTCCTTAATACTGTTATTAGCTACTTTACCTTCAGCGTGTAATATTTTATCCAAGCAAGATTTTGCCTCTTACTTTAGAAAGCATTTTTTGCTTAGTAAGTTACTTCATACTTTCTAGAATGTAAAGCTTTATTAAATGTTCAAAGAGGTTTAAACACTGTTCTGTATAATTCAATATAAACCACAAAAGATCCTTTCAGGTAAGGATAGATCAGAACTCTATACTGCAATTAATGAATAAGATTTTTTTTTTCTTGCATAAAAGCTGTTATGATTTTTAATAAAGGACAGATTGATTCTTCTCCTCCTACAAAATAATTCCTCACTGTTATTGGGAAGTTAGGTAAATGTTTTTATTGTATGCAATTAAGGACAGGTTAAATATTCAGTGATACCAAAAGAAGATTTGTTTCATTTTACTCCTATTGGTATCATATTTCCAACCAAAAATGCTTTTTTAGGTTGTGAGCAGTCTACATTTGAATGTACCAGTGCGTGTATTAATTGGAGGATTATTGATTTATAAAGGCATTGTTTAAAAATACAGATATTTGTGTTTGTTTTTTGCCATTACTTGAAGTACAGTGTAAATTGGATGGAATCATGTCCAGATCTAAAAATCCCCTTGAAAATGTTGATATTGACAACATCCCATTGAATCCCACTTTGGTGAATCTCTATTGATGAGCTGCATAGGTAGCTATCATGTTTCCTATCTTTGAAAATCACAGAAAGTGTTGTAAATATTGGCACCTACTTTTCTAAGAATGAGCATTTGAGAGTAAAAGTGATGTACCCCGGTTGTGCAGCAAGGGCAGCTGACTCAGGGACTATATTCAGCAGTGACCAAGTCTCCACTTCATGGTGATTCCAGCATCTGTCATGGCAAGTGAGCACTTTCACCACAGCATAAACTCTGTTTTATAGGTTTAGTGTGTCTTTCATTAATTCATATGCATGTTTCTGTTTCTCACACAGACAGGCTTCATCCAGCAGAACTGTTTGTCTTTGGAGACATATTAAAACCTGCTGTCTTAAGTATCCCAGGGGAAACGTACATGTTGAATACGCAAGGGAATCATGGCACTCTTCGTGCCTTTTCCTGATGTACTCTCTGTTTCTGACTTTGGAAATGGTAGCCTGGCAAAGGCAAGACCACAGCACAACCTTCACAGAAAGCACCTGGTTTTCTTTGGTCACACAAGACTGAAAGTTATCATTACTTTAAAGTTTCCATCTAGGAAAATTAAATTAATTCTAAGATGTTGTCAACAACTTAACTTTTCACCTGCTCACAGTGTTCCAAGACTATATCTGGGCATTTTATAACCTGGGATGTTTTTTCTAAATGAACAGATTTTGATGTAGTGATTTGAGTTAGGTACATTCACTTAAACGATCAATTTATCAATTAACAATTAGGGAGTTAAAGGCCAGCTTCTCATTCAGAAGGGTAATAAGACACAGTACCAAAAGTTTAGGAGAATATTTCACTTATCTGAAACCCTTGGTTATAATTTGGCCGCTACAACTGAGATAAACTGACAGATACAATTTACCTCCAGTTTAATAACAGGGAGTCAACAACGACTTAGGTGTTTTGAGGAGAGATTGAACACCTTGCCCATAAACTAGAATTGACTAATGTTTCCTCTCTCTAGCTAGTTTTATAAGTGAGACAAAAATGTTTCATTTTAGCAGATAAAGATTGTCATCCACCTAGATCTTGTCAGTGTCTATCATCTACTCTGTAACCAAGTTAGTAGAGGTGGGAATTCTTCTGACCTAACTTCACTCACTTAAAAATTTTGAATCTTTTAACTCAGCCACTTATAACACCATGGAGATACTTCCAAAGGCAGTATGTTCCTCATCTATGCCTTTGTTTGAAATTTAAAGTCTACTTTTTTCTTTTTCCTTCTCCTTAAACTCTAATTGCTAATCATTACTTAGTATTAAGGGCTCTGTTAGTAAGTTTTATTTGTAGGAATCAAAATTATCAAGCAGGATTTCAAAGAGAAATAAGAGTAAGTTTATTGTTATTTATTTTGAGACATTGTGAAGGTAGGAGCTACCTGAGTCAAAAGATGCAATTTTCTAAAAGTGACTTTTTTTGTACTCATATGAACACAGTACTAATAAATAATAACTTTGAATAAATCAGTACCATGTAATCAAAATCCAAGCTGTTACCTCTACAGAGCCGTGAGAGGACAGATGTGGGAAAAGGAAAGATCAGATGGGTTTCATCTGCAATAAACTATGTTTGAGAAAAGTGAAAATAGCTTCACTTAGTTCTCTATTCAGTATCATGTGATGAATCAGTGTGTGAGTGAGAACTAGGTAACAGAGGACATCAGGGAACACATGTTTTCATATATGGGACTTTTGGCTGCTTTGTTATCTGAAGTTCAGGTTAGCAACTCCGTAGGGCTTGATAGACAATGACTGAAATTCTTGTCTGATGTTTTTGGGTGATGTGAAATTCCATATGTCTCCTGTTGTCCTCACGTTGAAAAGCCAGTCAGGGTTGTGGGTTGCCTGTGATACAATGCTTATAAGAAGATTATTACTGTCCTTATTTCTTATTCTCTCTGTATGTTGTTTATTATTTCTTCTTTTTACTGGATACTGAATAGGAACAAAGGATGCTTTTTCAGACTGTCACTCTTGTTTTAATTTTCCACTCTTCCCCTCAGCACGCCCTCTGTGATTATGAATACATTGCTGCAACTGCACTGAGCTGCAATGATGCAGCAGAAGTGTACGAATATATTTTGAGTGATAAATGACAGCAGAAATGCCATTACAAACCAGCACTGCTGTTACTCTTACTTTACTACATCTTGAATTTGTTGTTTTTAATCTTTTTTTTTTAATCTAATCACTCTACTCTCCTACTTTGGCAGAGGGAGACGTTGCATATTAAAAGATATTGTCTTACATTTATCTTCTCACCTTTCATGCTCAGCATCTTGTAAATTCGTAAGCTGGAAAGGAGATAGACTTTGTGTTGTATTTGCTGTCCTTGAGCAGTCAGTCATGATTTCTGCTGTCAAAATGTTCACTGATGTTTACACCAGCATATTGACTGTGCAGTATCATTAGATTAATTGGATGACACTTCATACTTGTTTAAGATATTAGAAATCCCAGAACACTTTTCTGTTTCATTTAGTTTCATTTTTTACAAAAGAAATTATCTAATTTTACGTGTATCTCCATTCATTTTCTTCATTTCCCCTCTTTCATTACTATCTCCTCTCCTTGTATTCATTACTAACTTCATTTCCCTGTTTTGTACTATACATCTTTTCATGACAACACTTCAACAGTTTTAACCCACTTTTTACAGTTCCTTGAAGTTAATTTGTGCATACAGTTTCAACCGAATTCCATGCAATTTATATCTTGTACTTTTCAGGTAGTTATTCACCCAGAAGTCCCGTTGTTGTATGTGACTCTTTATTTCATACTTGTCAAACAATATACTTACCAAACATCAAACAATGTTCCATGCAAACATCATGAGGCCCATACAAACAAATTTTGAACAATATTGTGTTCACTTTATGAATAAAATAACAGTGATAGAATTGTTCTCAATTTCTGATCAACAGCTTGCTGGATGTTACAGTTATCATGTGAAATTTTCTATTTTTTCCCTGTCTTCAGACCTCTGATTACTGTTAATTGTAGCTTCCTAGACTGTACAAAATAGGTGTGCATTCCTGGCACATGTTATAATTGTGGAATTCTCTTAGTCAAAATGTACATATGTAGTCCACTGATCTGAATTTTAGGTTCTTAAGCAAAGTCATTGATATATCCCCTAAGACCATCTTCACCTAAGAGTAAGTGATAAAGTTCAAACTCCAAAAATATCTGCAAGTTATTTTTTCACAAAAATGTTTTCAAAAATTTTTTCACAAAAATGTACTATTCCAAATTAAGAACTTCAGAGACCACGGGCTTCAAGTCATTTAAAAAGATGGCTTGGCAAGTAATTGCCCATATTTTCCAAAATTACCTAATATTCTTTTTTCCTAGCTGAAGGCTCTCTCTACTTCTCTAAAAAGGAAATATGTTTCAGTTTCCATGGCTTACTATATTCCAAACATTATTAATATGTCTTGAATATTATTTGTATGACATAGCAAGGAGAATATGAAAAATGTTTGGAAAACACTGAATGTTGTTATAGCTACTTAGGTAAAAATCTTGAAGTTTTCATGGATCTCTTCTGCCTTTTAGCCCCTCTTTGAAAAATGAGAGTCTTGAAAGTGCATTTCACATCCCCTTGAGAGCCATCAATTTCTGTAAATCTAAGATTTTGCTAAAAATTTAGTTCATAGTGTTACAGAGATGAAAGAGTAATATTTTTTTTCTGGTAGTAGTTCTTACCAGAGGCTAAACAAATCCTATGTGAATTTCAAACTGTTCCTCAGATTTGTAAGTTGAATTTTTTTTAAAATCTTGATTTTCTTTCTTTTTCTCTTTTCTTTCTCTTACAATATTCTCCATCATAGGCAGAGTTATTAAGTCAATCTGTTATTAAGGATGACTGACATTTTCTATTATAACACCTTGTTTTCAAAGGCCTGTAATTTTGACAAAGAATAACCACAGGGGGTAAAAATTTACTCACCAAACAACTGCGAAAGGTTGATTTCCTGCTTGCTTGCTTGCTTGCTTGAACAAAATCAATTCTTCCATTTCCTAACAATAGGACATAGAGAAATATTGTTTTCATATATTATAAAAATTATTGCAAACATTTTTAAAGAAGGTCTAGCACCTTCATTTGGAAAAAAAGAACTAGAAATTTACAGGAGCTGGCTTTCTGAGGAAAAAAATGGAAATATCATCCTTATAAATGTCCTCTAAGTTGGATGAAGTCTGCAAAACTTGATGAAAAATTGAAGAATTGCTTCATCATTGTGCTCAGTAAAAAAATGGTTTTGTTTGTTTATTTTTAATTTTGGCTAAATTTGCAACTCACCTAAATTTCAAATCCACCTAAACTGAACCCCCCAGAGCAAAGACAGTGTTGAAACAATGCACTGTGAGTTGCATGAGCACTCAGAAAACATAATTACCTAATAAAGAATCAGCTTTCTAAGAGAAAAAATACATTTCAACCTCTCCTTGTCCCCCACCCCCTAGCCCTTCCCCCTTCCACTTTCTCCCTTCCTTTCAGTGGAAGAGGAATTTTGCTGTTTGGGGACTCAGAGTTTCTCAGAGAAATATCATCTAAAAAAGAGAGTATCTTCTACCTGCTGCTTCAGCTAATTTTTTGGGCAAAAGGTCCTGCTCAGTGAATGCCATCCACCTTCTGCAGCTGGTTCCTGTATTTTCTCCCATCTACCTTGCCAGGAGTCCTAGAAGTACCTTTTCTTCCACTGACCACAAACCAGAAAAGGAATCCAGCTCCAGTTCTTGAAACTGTTTGTTTTCCTTTGCTCCACTGGGGCCAGTTATGGAGAGAAAAGGAAGGCAGAGCAGTGAAGTGGAGGTTTGTGGTGAGCTTTATCTCTGTCCCAGGAATCTGTGCTGATCTAGAACTGAATAGAGAGTGAGCAATAATGGGCACTATTGCAATTGACTGGCAGTAAGAGAACTTCACCCTGAGATGGGAGATCTAACCAGGCCGCTGCATCTACAGTTTTAAAATATACACTGAAAGCATAGGCTCTAATATTCTTTATAAAGGTCCTGGGTTGTTTGCTCAGTCCCTGATATGGGCTTTGCCTAAGTTAGCGATCACTCCCTGGACGATTCCGGGGAATTACCATTGGCCACAGTACATAGCTGTGTGCTGTGTCAGTGACCAAGGGAGTTTACCTGGGTAGATGCATGACACAGTGTTATTTTGCCTAAGGATTAGAAAGTGCTTCAAAGACAATATTATTTTCTAGTTTAGATGTAGACTTTATATCACACCTACACAACGTCCTGACAGAGAGAGATTGGAAATGTTTAGTTTTTAACCAGATTTAAATATGACATAAGATTACAGCTTCCTACAATCTGAGAATACACATACCTGATGTGTGTGCCAAATTCTCAAGTAGGGTAGGGAGGGGCATCAAACACTGACAAAGGTCAGCTGGCTGATCATAGTAGAAAATGCAATATTCAGTGACAAAAACAATTAGAAAATTCCTGATCTCCTTTTCTGTGCCACTTTTTTGCTCTTATTCTCCATTTTATTGTCCCCTTCACTGTACCTACAGAGTTGTCTGTGAATTCATGTTGTAAACAGTTCCATTGAGCCAATCTGTGTCAAATCTGAGAGGATTTAATCTAGGGCATTATTTTTCTTCTTTGCCACTCAGGTTCGGACAGCCAGTGCTCAGCCCTGACTTTCATTTGTATTCAAGTACCCTATGTTTTGGTTTAAATGAGGTATTCCTTCTCATGCAGCAGGACTACAGGTCACTGAGGAATGTCACAGGAGAGTGACAGCATCTCCATGGGAGATATGATTTGTGATGTCCTTGGGTATCTGAATGGTGAATATTGTGTTATCAGGTGTTATTGAGAAAGACAATGATGTGAATGTTATCTTTTTCTAAAGAAAGGGTGAATTAAATTAAGACATTAAATCAAAGATAAAACCACTTGAAGATCAGCAGAGATTCAGTTTTGTAATTAGTAGATGGGAACTTTTTCCATGATTATGATACATTTTTTTTTTCTCTTTAAAGTTATGCTGAACTGACTGGGAATTCAAGAAGTCCAGAGATACAGACAGGGCACTTACAGGTATTTAAGAAATTCTGCATCTTTGAAAAATAATTAAATACAGGATACATTGCATTGCACATTCTTACTGCCTAAAAAATATGTGGCACTTTACAGCTCTTTCATGTGCAAATTAAACAAAATGGATTATAGAGAAAGGACACGGACTTGGGTCTTATCACAAACTAACAGAACAAGAAAGTGGCAATCACAAATTTTGAAGTGGTACTCTTCTAGCTACCTGAAAGGTAGCTAACATTATATATTAACCAGCCACCAGTGGAATATCCCTGGTTGTTTGCAGGTGAGGGAAAATCAACAACCCTCCTTCTAACATTTCCTAAACACACTTTCTGTAGCACTTTCTTCTATACAAGGAAATTCTCCACATTCTGCTGGGCAAGAAATTTTTTTGAGCAGCAGGAGGGGATCGTCTTGCTCCCAGGGAGACATCAGCACAGCCTGTGTGAACAGCAGGGGGCTGGAAACTCTTATTTATTCAACTCTGTCTATTTACTGCTTTTGAGTAAAGGGTGATTTTTTGTAAAACTTGTGTCACAGCCCCACCAAGCTCTCTGCTGTGTGTCAACTCTTCTAAAGAGCCAGAACAGAAGAATGCAAATATAATAATAATAACTATAAAACCTCTTTGAAATAAAACGTGGAATGGCTGTGCTATGCAGACACAGTTTACTGACGAAGTAGTTCCCTACTTTCCTCTGTTGCATTAAATATTCCCTGTCTCCTATGCACTGACACAGGAAACTACTGTATGAACTACTGTTTCTTAAACAGGTGTCACAGTCTGAGACACACAAAATATTTTGGCATTAGAATAATTTGGTTTTGCGACTCAGAAGTTACCCCTTGACAGTTTTGCCAGCACTACATTTCAGCATTACATTGTTTTTCTTTGTACATGGATGCATGATATGTAAGGATACTATTTCAGCTTTCATATCCTTTAAAAATGTATTATTAAAAGATATTGTTATAGAAAAGGCTTGAACATAAGGCAATATAATGTCACTTTTTTTAGCTGTAATGTGGTCTTAGTGTAATTAACCTCCTCACACACTCTTCTGATATATCATTCTAGTGGTTTACTAATCAAGAATTTCTAAAAATAAAAAGCAACCAGATCTTAAAATATATTTGTTGGATAAACCACATTATTCATCAACTCTATCCTGTCTACTTCATAAAAGGAAGTTTAGGTAGATAGTTGCCTGATAAAATGCTATGTTTAGAATAGTATTTTGGAAGAGACTTTTATATAACAGTAAGTAAACATGAAATTATCTCCTGGCATTCACCAGATATGTACTCTGGCAGTAAATCAGGTCTTCTGACATAATGTTTGTGATGATACAGAACTCAAGATATGTGGCAGTATCAGACAACACTACACTGAACTTCAACATTTACTCAGCTGAAGAAAGAGACCATAAGCTATGAATAAAATATTTCACTTTAAAAATTTTTTTATTCTGCAGTTTTGTATCTCTCAAGGAATGTAATTTTTTTCTTTCTCTTGTATGAATGTTGTTTCACTTAGACCTCCTGCTTGAACTTCATAAGGTTATCCCTTGAGGAGCACCTTTGAACACAGCTGGTCAAGAGTGCTGCCCCCACAGCAGCCTCAGCTCTACAGGGGGACTAGCCTTAACCTGGCTGGCTCACTCCTCTCAGGTATGGCTCTGTTGGGCAAAGGTTCCTATTTTCAGGGAGCATTCATTGGTGTTATTCTGCAAGAAACAGTTCTTGGCAACTGCATTGGCAGAGGGTGTCTGAAAATTCCAGAAGAGATTGTGTGGTTTTCACACCGCACTGCCAAATGCCTGGCCTGATGTTACCATATAGGAAATGTGAATCCCCAGTGGTATCAGAATCCACATAAGAGAACTGTAAACCCCATTGGCATGAAAGGAAAAATGCTCATCGGACTGCTGGATTCAGTGTTGTCTCTGAGTGCTTATTTAAGAGAAGGTCACCAGGACTAGAAAACTGATGAGGTCTACAGATATATTATTAATATGAATTTTTCAGATCAAAATGAAGCTGATGCTTCTTGCCATAGCACTTCAATTGATGTTTTAAAAAACTGATATTTTAAGTTTTGTAGGTATAACATGAAAGATACTAAGGACATATTAGTTTTCTCACACCATAGTTTTGATACACATTTCCCTCAATGCCTTCTATAGTATTGCTAAATTTAGTGGGAAACATAGAAAGGGAAAAGGTTTTTCCAAGAACCAAAGGTACATTATCCTCCTAATGTCAGGCAGTTTACTTTGTCTCCACCCTGACATGTGAAACTTCTTATTTGTTGTTATAGATCCCATTCAATGTAGTGTCACCTGATCACAACCCAACCTGCTGGGTCATATGGTATTACTCTGATATGTACTTTCAGCTTCAGAGGTGAAGAGGGTATTTCCCTAGACAGAACTCACATGCAATAACATTGGAATGATACTCAAGGAAAATAAGTAATTGTGAAACACTTTTTATAGAAAAAACCCTCTATTTGTTAATAAATCTGTGTATAAAATAAAATAATTCACTAAAATAAATGTATAGTATCGTTCAAAGTATCTTCCTAACCTGATGCTGTCCTAGTTAATTTAGATTTAATTTCACAGAATTGCAGAATGGTTGAGGATGGCAGGGACCTTTGGAGACTTGTCTACTCCAAATCTCTGCTCAAAGCGGGGTCAGCCAGAACAGGTTGCTCAGAGCTGTGTCAAGTCAATTTATTAATATCTCCAAGAACAAAGACTCCATGGCTCCTTTGAGCAACCTATCCCAGAGTTTGACATCTTCAATATAAAAACTGCTTGTTTCTTTTTTTCTTATATTTAAATAGAATTTCTTGTATTTTTTCTTGAGCCCATTGCCTCTTGTTCTTTCTCTGGCCACCACTGAGAGAAGTCTGGCTCTGTCCTCTTTTCATCCCCGCTTCAGGCATTTATATACATTAATTAAGTGCACCTGGAGTCTTCTCTTCACCAGGCTAAAAAGTCCCAGGTCTCTCAGCTTTTTCTCAAAAGAGAGATGCTCCAGACCCTTAATCACCTTGGTGGCCTTTCACTGGACTCTCTCCAGCATCTCTATGGTTCTCCTGTACTGGGAAGCCTGAACCTGATCCCAGCACTCCATATGTAGCCTCACCAGTGCAGAACACAAAGGAAGGATCTCCCCTCTGGACCTGTTGGCAATACTTTTCCTCACACGGCCCAGGATGCTGTTGGCCTCCTTTGCTTCCAAGGTGCACTGCTGGCTCACAGTCAGCTCTTGGCAGCTCTCAAAACCAAACCCAGTTAATTGCACAGAAGTTTTGGAATGAAATATCATCTGAATGGGTCATTTGAACCAGTCTCTCCTTCATCTTTTTTTAGGCAGACATCCCAGATGTGTCCCAAATTAACAATTATTTATAGAAGTTGTAGTGGCTTCACAGGGAGAACTTGCAATTTGTTTCAGAGAACTGTGTGGCTTGTTAGCCTGTGATCTGGCATTAGAGCATACTGAATCATGTAAATTAGACATTAGAAAGCCAGGATCCTAAATCTGAAATAAATTTCTTGACTTGCAGTGCCATAAAAAAATTAGTGTCTCATTTTTTTCCTAATTGGAAAAGTCTGCTCTTCAACTACCTTTTTAATGAAGATTATTCTGAAGCTGTGTTTTGATAAATTGTGTCTCTTTGAGAACTAAGGAGTTCAGTAAAATTAAGAATTTGACAGCTACATTTACGTGTAAAGAAGAAATAGGTGCCATACATTTTTTTGAGAACTAAATGTCTAGATCTTTTAGAAACAGGAGTCAAAGATCTACAGTTGGAAAATTCAGTATGCTTTGTTTCATTACCTAAAATGAGTCTCTTTGTGGAAATATTCTAAAACTGAACAAATAAAAAATTATCTGTGAAAAATAAAGATTATGTTAAAGACGTCCATATTTATTTGATAATTTAAAAATAATTTAATGCTGCTGGTTGTGATTCCTTCCCTCTTGTTTGTGTTAATTCTGAGAGAAAATGGAGGTGTTCAAGCACAGACAGGTGTGTTTTGGTGATTTATTTCATTCTGCCTCTTCTCTTTGGATCTGAAACAAGTAATAATGAACTCCTTTCAATTCCATTGTAAGCTTAGGCCAGGGCTTTGTGTTCTACAGCCTACTCATCGCACATAATGATATGGGGCAATTATATGGTATAGCTTGTTGCCTATAAGGAACAAAAGGGACAATATTCACATTCTGGTTTTGATTCTCAGGCTGCATTTAAATTGTATACAAAGAAATTTCCTCCTGGTCTGATTCTTAATGAGCATAATAGCTTCTGGAATTCATGCCAGAGTACTTAAAGGTGGTAAATTTGATTACATTATAAGTATCTCCCTGGAATGCTTTTGCCCCTGCTACTTAAATATGCGTCTAATTTCACAGAAAATAATGCTTGTGGTTAGTGCTTTGGGGTATTCCTGAGTTGTGTTCCATTATTATCTTTCAGTGATATATTTGCATAGCATGTAAAACCCAGAGAGGTTAGGAGATGTGGTGTTAAAAATTCAAATTAATGTCAAGGTCAATGATCTATGAAGATTTCTTCTCATCCCATTCTATTTTGCAATACTGTAGGGCTTCAAGAACATGAGGATATGAAGGCATTTTCAATCTTCACATTGCTAATGGATCAGTTCCAGGCTTCATTTCATAAAAAAGACTCACTGTGAGACTACACTGTGAATTCCTCTACTGCCCTTCTCTTGCCTGTAAGGGAAGCCTTGATCTGAACAAAATGTACAGAGGTTAGGGACAGGTTCGGGATTCCAGGAATCCCACACTTTATGCTTACAGGCATTTCTGTCACTGTTAGCCATGTTGTCCTTGTAGTCCCCAGGGATCTGCATGTAACAAGGTTCCCAGATGCCCCATCTCAACTTTTGACAGCTGACTATGCAAGGAGGACCTCTGATGCCTTCAGAGACTTCCAACTTTTGTCATGCCCGTGAGGCCAGCATCTGTTGCTATGACACTGCACTACAGTCAGCCTTGCAGCCAGCTCAGTAGTTTCATGTCTTGCTACATAAATAGAATTAAACCATTCTCACTGAAAAATGTTTTTCTGTCCAGCTTAAATTGGACATTGTTTCGCTCCTGTGGAGGGTTCTTTGTTTTACTTCCCCATCTTGAAGGAAACCAACCTCTTATGACCACCTCTTAAGAGAGTCTAAGCACAAAAAATAGACCTTCTTAAGTCCACATTCCTTGAATGCCATTTTCTATCCACCTACATCTGTCTATGATACCACTTGGTATTTTAAAAGGGACAACTGTCTAGGGTTAAATCCTCTGTGTTCTTCTCCATTGTGTCCTCAGGGGTTCTCTAGATATGTACTTAATTGCATACCAAACCACCTGCTGCTCCACCAGCCCTGTACAGTCTAAATCCTTCTCCAGATCTTTTAGTCACTTTATCTGGCAAATGATTCCATAGCTAATTCAAACAATTTTACTAATTTTAATTTTACTAATCTTAATGTTATCTTTAACCCTGGATATCTGCTCCCTTAGAGGACATATTGAGTTATCCAAGCAGCAACAGATATTCTTCACCACTCAAGAGTTAGAAAGGACTTCAGTGATTTGGACTTGCACGCCAGCCATTGGCAAGGGAGTGAAGAAGAAAAGAATATGACTGCAATCAATCATGCCCCAGAAATCTAGTGAATTACAAGTCAATTTGTCAAATGTTTTTTTTTAAACTGGGTTTTTTTGACCTTATCGTTCTTAAAGACCTTATTTTTTTATGCAAGCCTTATAGACTCCTTGTGTGTGTAGCCCGAGTGTAGCCTAGTTCAGCCACAAATAGAGGGGCAGGGGGACTTGCCCCTCTTGAAGGGAGTTGGCAGGGGGACTGATAAAGACAGTCATGTCAATAAAACATCCTTAATAAAGAAATATCTTTTTATGCAGACGCAGTTTTTCAATCATTCTAAACAGACTTATCATTTGTCACAACATTTCAAGCTTGGTAAGGAGTGAGTAAAATTCACAGCAGTGCCAACACTCCTGTCTGTTTGACTAAGACTGATTTCTTTTCCAGTTCCTGAATGGCAATTTCTTGAGGTGTCAGACAAACACAGGTTGTGTGTCAGCTGCAAGGAATGTGGTCCTCCAAATTTCTGTACAATGACTGGTTGCATATTACAGCTGGATGGAACACGAGATGGAATTTGATCAAAAAATTTTATATAAAAAGGGACACTACAAAAGACCTAAGTCACAAAAGCACTTGAAGGAGGTTTCATGGGGACTTGACAGATTAAAAGCTGACAGCACAACTGTCACAGTCTTAGTAGAAATCCAGCTTGATCTCATTACCAACAAACTGCGAGAGACGCACAGGAACAGTAATGAAAACACATGAACAGTAATGAAAAGAAATTCAGAATACAATGGAAGTATCGTTTGTGTGCTCCTGTACGCACAGGCCAGAGACAAACCGAGAACAGGAGAAAAAGGTAGTATAACACAAAAGAAGAATGAATTAATAAAACTCAGAATTTAGTCTTTTTTTTAAAGCTTTTTGAAACAGATTTTTGCTTAATCTATATCTACAAGGGAGTTTGTGTCATAATAAATTGTATCATAATCATGGGAAGTTTCAAGAAGAAAATCCCAAATGACAAGATGGTTGAATTTAAAATGTTTTCAATTTTTAAGAGATTTTCACTCCTGTCTGTCCAACTCAGACTCAAAATGAATGAATTTTTAACATCTCCGGGTAGTATAGGTGAGATAACTTCTTAATAAACCAGCTAAAAAACCCCCTACAAATATTTGGCAAAAAGAATAGCATCTTATATATGATCATGCATGATGTAAGACTCTAAATCCTAACTACTTAATATGAAAACAACTCTCTAATTGTGTAGGGATGCTTTGTATTTTAGTTTGACAAATACCATTTGATGCTTTAGAAATAAAATATTATAGAATAATTGAGATTTTCATGTTTTTGATTTTTGTGTGTAATATACCCTTGTTTCATTCATGCCCCCAAAAAATAATGATTACTAAATTTTATTTCATTTATCAATCCTTAAATTAAATTTTAAAGAATAAACTAGAAATCAATATCTGCTAAATATTATTTGAGATAGGCAGCTCTAGAAATGGTGTCTAGTTATCTCATTTTGTCACCAAGAAAAAGAAACTGTAAAATGATGATCCCAAGTAAAATAATTGCATGTAAAAATTTGAGATTGAAAGATGAGTTAAAGATCAGGGTCTTAGTGGTTTTTTACTGCAAATAGTCCTCCTTTTGTGGTACTTTAAGACGTCATGTGGATTTACACCATTATCCTATAAAACTATAACATAAGCTTTAAATAATAGAAATAATAGTTTTTATTCTTCTCATAAAAAGGTGTTTCTGATGTTCCTAGAGTGACTCATTAAGCTTAACTGATCTTTTCTTTTTCTACAAATTTTTAAAAATATACTTCAAAGCTACACAGTTCCTGATGCAAGAAGAGAGTTGCTTCTGATCCTGCTTAGTTCTGTCCTACTCTTGCTTTAATGCTCTCCAGGCAGTGTGTGTTTCATTTGAGTAGAACTTCCTCAATAGGAACTCTTGGCTTCTTGTGTTTTTATTCCAATTACTGGGTACTTCTACTGAGCAAAGAAAAAAATATATCAAAACTATCCAGACAGCTCTTCCCTGTGCAGGTGATGGAGAGGCAGTCTTTTCTAGTCCTCTGCCTCTTGACTTCCATGGCTCAATATTTTTTTTTGCCTAAATAAAGGTGTGTAGAGTCATCTGGGGCCCTTAAGAGTATCTGACACATCCCAATGGGTCTAGTAACAGTGGCAAAAGGCCTGAGAATGACCCACTGAATGGACAGGAAAAATACAATAAGGTATCTGACAATGTGGTAGATTCGAACTGTTAGGCAACTGGACTTAGTTGCCCGAATTCCTTGTATCTTAAATGGAACATGACATTTTTCAGCAGTGTTCACAAGATTATTATATTTACTCATCTAGAATGAATAGATAGATTTTTTTTCCCCCATCACTGAACATCAGCTTTTGTGGTTCAAAGTGCCAGTCTATATTGTTTCAAGAATTACTGTTTCACAGCTCCTGGTCTCTTTAATGGACACATACAGGCAATGAAGGAAGACATGCATGTTTTAATCAAGCCTAGACTTCACAGGATGGCATCTGGGAAGTGTGCACTCAGGGAATGACTAGGATGTCTGAGGAAAAGGCTGAATGCTCTGAGAGTTACAGTGGCCTTTGTATAATGTCAAGTCTGAACCATTACTCTCTAGCAGAACCAGCCTAATTACTTGCAAAATTTTAGGTTAAAATCTTCAATACTTACCTCTGTGACCACAGACCACAGTATCAAAAGGAAGTGCCACTTTATTGTAACATAATACTACTACTGAATGCAGATTCCACGTGCATTTCCTGTTGGAGCCACGTCAGAGATCTTATTTGTTGTCAGATATCTGATTTGTTTGTTTGTTTGTTTTATTCCATCTTCATACATTTTTGTGACCTTCAAGGAGGCGATCTCTCCGGTTCCAAGAAATGTTTAAATATATTTTAATTTTCAAAGAAAAATGAGAGGGCTTCTCTATAGTCTGTCACAAATTTGTATTATATCATCACAACAAGGGTGCATGATATGCTCCATAGACCATGCCATGGAGGCACAAGTGTCATGTATGCATGCAAAGTCTAATTGATCAGTGCTGAAGAATGGGTTAGAAGAAGGTAAATTTAATATTTAATAATTTAATATTACATCCTCTCTGTAGAGGTTAGCACCTAAAGCAATCTTCTTCATTCATCTCCCAAAATAAACCTCAATTAAGGCCTAGAGCTACACCTGTATTGACTCACTGGGTGCAGCTGTAAATGGATGTTGAACACGGAGTGAAATAGTTAACAGGTCTGCTTCCTGGACTATGCAAACAAGCAACATCAGCTCCCCATTCAGCTCTTGTGACCTTTAGAGCTAGAGCTAGTAAAAGACAAGAAAAGAAGATATCTGTAATAAGAACAATGATATAAAGTAGCAGAAGATAAGCAAGTATCTGCAAAGCTTTACTGAATGTCAAAGCTATTCAGTAGCAGCACCTGTAGGGCAAAAATCGAAAAAGGCATGCTCTTTATCTCCATAGCTGTAATTTCCATAATGCTCAGAAGACTTTAGGTCAATTCTAAAAATAAAATGTGCCTGCAGTAGTTAGCCAGGATTTGTGTTTAATTCAATTCAGAGCAGTTGCAGAGGTGGAAGACATTGGACGGCTCTGACCTCCCATGGTTAAGAATCAGGACCACTGAAAGTATTTGGTTGAGCTGGTGACAGCAGTGAGATAGGGGTCAGATCAATAAAAACCTTTAGATCAAATTGTAAAGAAAAGTTGCAAAGTACTTCTTAGCAAGAATTGGCAAATCTTTTATCTGCTGACACCAACAATGCAGACCAACGTGTAAAACTATGATCTATTAATCAATCTCCAGTGGTATATTTTCAAGAATTAACAGTGTGTGGTAACTACCAAAAATGACCTTGTTACTAATGCTACTGGTCAGCTGATGTAATTGCAAGTCCTATCTTTTATATTCTGGGTTGTTTCTGCTGTACTGCAGAAATGTCATTGTGGGCAGATCTGAAAAGGGAACTGAATTTACAGCATGTATGAAGGATTAGCACCCAGCTGTACAAGTTTTCCTTATTCTGCATTAGCAGTGATACCTAAGACTGTGCTGCTGTTATAATTTAAAAGGCTATTTTAAAGTACACTGCTTTTTAAAATTTTCAGTTACTTACTGAATGAAAATGATAAGGGTCATCAACCTGCTAGTCTGCCTCTTACTGCAACACGGCAGAATTTGCAATGGAAATAAAACAGCTAATTCTAAAATGGGAAAATCCTTCGTGCTAAAGCAGAACATTGAAAAACGTCCATATCCTTCTTATAGACCTATGTTTTTTAAAACTTAGAGTAAGCAGAAAGATAGATTGTGAAATATTCATAGATTCTCACAGTCCGTGTTATTAAAAAGACACCAGATGATATTATATAGTGACTTTCGACTTAATTTTCCTTTTTAAAATACTACAAGTTATTATATTTTTAATGGATTTATTGCATATTTCTATTTCCTAATCATGATAGAATATTAAAATGATTTTTATATGAATAAACAAGTTTCCTCCCTGGTTTTGGCATACCTTTTCTTGTTCTGTAGATTTCAAGTGAGATTTACCCTCTTGTCATGTGGAAGTGAACCATCTTACTTTGAGGGGCATTACTAGGAAAGATTCAACATGGATTAGGTAGATGCAGCCCCTTTTGGGACATCTTAAGTTAAAGGTTGAAGTTAAATGAGGGCACCAACAGTTTGAGCCAGTTTCCTAGTCAGCAACACAAAATTTTGGATGCAGATTTATTAGATCAAATTTTGCTTCCAGCCATCACGAGCCTTGCACTCATAATTTTGCAGTTGTAGTTTTGCAGACAAAACTTACAGTATGTGTGGGTACAATTTTATGTCCTTCAGGTTTTTGAAGGTCTGCCTGCTCCTACATGTTTACCTGTTAGGTTTCATCTAGAGGGAAAATTTCACAGCTTAAACCTGAGATGTTAACTTACATGGATTTCTGTAATCCAGAATACCTCACTACTAGTTAAATTTATAGATCCTAATTTTGACTAGTTTAGAAAAGATATGGAATAAGCCAAAAAAAGAGAAAAGAAAATCCAAATCAAATTTAGGATGACTGAAATAAATTACAAGAGTATTGCTTTTAGGTCAGTCTAACATTAAAGAGCCTATAAGGACTTAACACTATATTGAATTATTAACATATGACTTCCATATAATCACTCATAAGCTTGAAGTTCGGCATTCCCTCAAGTGTCTGCAGAATCAAGAACTAAGTGTTCTGAATTCAGCTAGTAAATTCAAGACAAGCCTAGATTTCAGGGCTTGAAAAGTTAGCTCATCTAGCAGTAATAGAAATATATAGGCTTCATGCTTGTTTGTTTTTCTTATGTATGTGTGTATGAAATTCTCCCTTGTTACTAGTTATTTCACAGTATGAAGTGTTTTTAATTTGTCAAAATAATAAAAAAATATAAATCAGAACAATTGCAGGTGGTGAAGAGGGTTTGGGGAGTGGGAAAAGTCATGAAAATGACAATCAATATTTCATCATCATCTCTCTAGAGGCTTCTAAAGCACAGTTTAAAAAGTATAAGACATTTTAAAACAGAAAAATGTTGCATATAAATGGCATTAAAAAGTGAGCATTTGCCAATTTCTATTAAGGGAAAAGCATAGCATATGCTATGCTGAATAGCTTTATGTTTTAATAATTTAATATACCCTCAGCACACAAAAATAGTGGCTACTTTTTCTATTTTTGTTCCTTTACACAGAGATGTAGAGAAGAAACATGAAAAAACCCCACAGTCCCTGAAAGACTCAGTGGAATACGTGGTATCAAAATGGGACTTGCACTTTTCTGACCTTAGAAGTCAGGTTGTAGAACTAACATATCTACTCACCCCAAGAAGCCTGCTCTCATAAAAGGTGTCCCTGCCCATGGCAGGAGGGTTGGAATGAAATGATCTTTAAGGTCCCTTCCAACCCAAACCATTCTATGATTCTATGATTTTTGCCTGTAGGAAAGCTATAGTAATTGGATGCCCTAGAGTGAGGTGAAGCAGAAATGAAGACTATCTTACTCTAAGATAGTCTATGGCCCACTGGTGCTGCTGTGACAGGTTTATTTTATACACAACACATAAAAATGGGTATACATGCATTTTGGACAACCTAAGTATGACTTATTTATATTCATAAGGGAATGCTGCCAGTGCTGTCTTCTGTGTGGTCATAGGAGTGTGTGGATAATGCAAAGGACACCATTTTCTTGCATTTAGCTAACTAGCTGCAAATTGCTTCTTCTCTAGGGGGATTTGTAGCTGACTAATTGTGGCATCTTCTGGCTACTTCTTTCAAAGTAAATACAGTGCCAGTTTTCTGCCTTTTATGCCAGGTAGAACAGTCTAGCCACATACATACTAATAAAATATATTAGACCTCAGGCCAGGGCAATCGCATCCAAACTGATTACTGGGAATGGTATCTATCCTATGCTACCTGTTAAAACATAGCCAGAAATAGTTTGGGAGATGTGACCTTGACTGAAATTCTAAAAACCTAACACTGCAGGTAATTAGATTCCTGTTACTTCAAGTGTGTCTTTGCATTGCTTAGTTTTTTAGTGCACATGCAACTTTAGAAGGGAATTCCTCTCACTGATTTTGGGAATCAGATTCAGCTGTAGATTAGAAAACCTAAATTAATTTGTTGAGGTATAAACATCCACATGAATGCTGATTATCTACACTCCAAATACAGACAGAAAAAATCAAGTTGATAGAGTTACTGGAGCCTATCCATCTTTTTGTGAAGAGTGATTTGGCATCAGTCATTGACCACAGACTGGAGGCAGTCATAATATAGAAAATCCACACAAATAAACTAAATATGAAGGGAGCCCATGCGATGCTGAGACCTCTCTGGAACAGCAGCTGGAGGCCAAAAGGGATACACTGGGGTACTTGAAACAGCACTAGGTGCCTTTCTTAGGCAGCTGAATCTAGCTTGGTCACTTTCATAAACCATTTCATAAAATCTATTCCAGATTGTTCTTTGAGGATGGGATAAATCAGCCTCTGGAAACTTGTAATTATAAAGGGAACCTGGCATAGGCTTACCATTACTACCTGCTGGGTGACTTCAACTGAAATGATCTACAAGTAAATAAGATCAAGAATCTACCCATACAGTTGAACATCACTACTGTATTGAAAACAAATATGTTTTAATAATTTTTCTGGTAAGAGGTGAAATTTGTAATGATTCTGCTTCCATTCTAATATATATGAAGATAAGTAGTGATATGCAGAAAATGATGAGAAATGTGGTCCTGGACATATACAATGGTTAGAATTAATTTCTGACTTTTTAACAATAGGATCAACTTATACTGTGTTACTTGCAAAGATCTTCTCTGTTATCATCTCAGGAAGATCTGAGCTTCTCTCATCACCACTTACAAGAACATGAAAAGCAGACTTCGGAGTGGTATGGGTATGACTGCTGAGATGATTAAATTCTGTTCTCATTATGCCTTTTGGACAGATTCACTGCTGAATTCAAATTATAGAGGGATTATTTTTGGATGTAAATAATACATTTGTGGTTACCTTCTTCTTTTTTTTCTGTTTTATTTGGCTTCTGAACTGCATATAGATGTGAAGACTTTGGCAGTGAATTAGCTGCAGAAGTGCCCTTCATGGGAAGGGTTCAGGGGGCTACACTATGCTGGGCACAGCTAGTTCCATCTGGTTCCAGCTGACTCTGCAATGGACCCACCATAGGACACAGCTGAGCCCATCAGCAAAGCTGGTGGCACTTCTGTGAAATAGTATTTAGGGAAGGCAAAAAGGGATTGTCAGGCAGAAGAGGATGAACACAAAGACAGTGGGCAGCAGCAGAAGGGAGAGCAAGGTTACATGGAGGTGCTCCATGGAGTGAATATCCACTGCAACCTGTGGAGGAACCATGCCAGAGCAGATTAATATTTCCTGAATGAATAGCAACCTTTGGAGGACTCATGCAAAAACTGAGGGGGGTTTTTTTGAGCAGGGCTGCATTCCATGGGAAAGCTAGTGCTGGTGAAGAAAGTGTGAAAGAAGTGGCAGAGAGGAACCAATATGTATTGACCTTAATCCCCCACCCCACTCTCCCTCTGCACTGCTTGGGGCAGCAGAGAAGTCAGGAGTGAAGAAGTGAGGCTTGTTACCAAAACCTGCTAAAAATAAAACTCCTTAGCAGCCCTGTAGCACTAAGAAGCTGGCATTATTCATTCAGCCGGATGTACGGGGGATAACACCACTGAGCATACATGCTGATAATAGAAAAAGCTTCTGTTTATATACCATATCTTACATACATATTCCTTGAGTTTTCTGGAATAAACACACATAGGATAATCATTTCCCCAAAATCATTAACATACGTTCCTTCCCCTCTGTGCATGAGTTCTGTCCTGGGGGTCTCCGTGGTGCTCCCTGGTGGTCAGCACCCCAAAGTCGTAACTGACCTCCTGGTGAATTGGTAAAAGCTGCCAGAACTGGGCTGATTGCTTTCCAGTTCTTCCCACAGAAAAAGCATTGTGAGGTTCCATATGCCAGTGGTTTTTGAAGAATAAGCATTGTATTAAGCCACCAGGTGCAAACAATTTTTCATCTAGCAATAGGCTGAACCTGGAAAAGGTGGAAGGAAGGTGCTGCTTAATGTTTGTATTTGTTTCTCACAACCCGAATATTTTCTTAATTGACTATACATAAATTTTCTCCAATCTCAGTCTGCTTTGCCTGCAACAGTACTTGGTATGCAATCTCTCTGTCTTTATCACATCTCATGATCTTTCTCATTCTATTTTTCTTCCCCTTCCCCTTTGAGGAAGAGGAGGAGTGAGGGAGCAGTTGGGTGAGTTTTTGGCTGTTTGCCAGGGTTAAAGCAGCACTGTGTCAAACACCCTTGAGATTAGCATGGAATAGAATGTAGTATGTAACTGTTACTAATGACTTCTAAAAAACATCCCTGAAAGCATTACGTAAGTACTGAATTTCTTCATGACATCATAATTAACACTTTTAATGTACACTGATTATGTTGCCTAAATCAGGGCTAAAGCACAGGAGCAGCCACTATGAGCTGGACTTGTCCATACGTAGGCATCTCACACCATACAAACTATTCTGGGGGGCACCTGGCTTTTCAGAGGGGCAGGTTTCCTGTATGTTCTATTTCTTATCTGAGATGTTGCATGCACATATCTTTCATATCTTATGAAACTGAAATCACACCACATGCTAACAGTCGGTAAAATAGATATCTCTTTAGACTCTGCTAACCAAACAGACTACACTTCTTTGGACTAACCTAGCAAAACTTTAAACGTTTAAGTATGGTCACTTGTGTTAGGTAACAACATCAAATTGACTCTTACCCTTCTTACATAACCCTTTGTGCTCTGGGGTTTTTTCCTGCCTCTTTTTCTGACAAGCTTGCTTGTTGTAGATGTGAAAGATATGAGGGCAGTACTTTGTTTAGCTTGGCAGTCAAATTTTTCTTGTCCAAATTAACAAGTGGTGTTTCCAAACAGAGTTCCATTTATTGAACTAACAGAAAAATATAGTTAAAATTTGGATCAATCTCTGTTGCTTGTACACCTCAGAAAACTTATTTTCTACATTAAAATACATTCTGGAAAATTCACTCAGCCTTAGGCAGAATATTATGTACACAGATACCCTTTGTAGTTTAAAAGTTTGGGAAATATGCTTTAAGTAAGTTAGAAATAATCATCTTTAATTTAGGCTGTAGGTCTTTTCAGCATGACTCATACCCTCATCATTATCTTACCCTTACAGCATTACTAAAATACTAGTGTAATTAAGATGAGTATCTTACAAAATTTCTCCCAAGGAAATTTATTACAGAAAAAAGAATACTTTCTCTTTTTTGACAATATAACCTTCCTTTATTTTTATAAAAATTGACAATATATGAATCTACTATATGATAAGGAAGTATTCTATATGACATATTTAAATACAATGCTAATAATTGCAATGGTAATGGGTAATGGTAATGGGTAAAACTGTGTTATGAATAATATGACTTCACAGTCAGAATTAAAATGCTTAATAGAGTTGCTCCAATGTCAAGTTCTATTTTCACTCATTTCAAGTATACATTATTATCAAGGAATCTAAATGTAGCCAGTATTTTAAAAGTCATAAAAGGCAGACAGCAAGATAGAGAAGTAAGCATGCACACACACACAAGTTGAACAGCTTTTTCCCACTGTTTTACAGAAGTATTTAACACTGGTATCAAACAAACTAAATCAGGTATGCATGACATCACACACCCCTGAGACCTTTAATTGAAACTGCATTAAAAACAAAAAGATGTCTTGATGTCCACAATCGACTTCAAGGGAAAAATAAAAATTTTCATCCAGCTGCATGAAAAGTGGTAGCTTTGTTGTGTTAAAAAAGTTTTAAATCAACAATGGCAACAAGCTGCATAATCACTAGTGTGACCAGTTTGTTTTATCACCTCAAGAAGAGCAGAATTTTTATGTTAAGGTCTTCACTGTGGTTCCAGTCATAGATGAATATGTGGGATTAGTGTACCTGAGAACAAAAGTCACCACTGGATTTTTAGTGGCCATTTTATAATTTTTGTCCACTTACTAAAGGTCATTTTTTGTACCACTGTAAAGACTGAGATACCTGCATTGTCCCTACACTTGCTATCTCAGCAGATACATGCAACCGTCTTCATTACACAAGTAAACACAAAATACAAGGTTATCTTATGATCCCTGTTATGTTGTCAGCTTGTTTTGCAAACAGACATTGATGTGATTATGATTAGGTAACAAAAATGAAGAGTGACTAATGATATTCCAGCGTAACAGTTAATCCCTTAAATTTCTATTGATATTTATGTTTTGATATCTATTCTACAATGCAGTGCCCAAGGTAACAGACCAGGAAGTCCCAGAAAAATTAGAGAGGAAAAAATTAGTAAAATAAAAGCTAACACTGAGGTAGAAATTTTTGGTTTTGGAAAACCTCATGATTTTTAGAGTTAGTATTAAGGATACTCCTGACACTGACTTTTGACAAGGTTGTATTAGAAATGTAACACCCAACATCAACAGTCCAATATATAGTAGCTAGTTTTGCTTCTCAGAATGTTAGTTTTATATTGCAAGAATTAATAGATAATTTTATATTATGTGTGAGATCTATAACTAAACCCACAGATTTTCTTGTAACAGTTAGCACTTTTTGGCCTATCCCAGCAGAAATGCCAAAGTAAGGAAAAAAATTTAAGAGACATGTTCCCTGTAAAGTCACATACAGAATTTTAGTGGACTTTTAATTGCCTTTAAATAAGCTAACTTCAGTTCTTGAAATAACCTAGCAACAGGGAAAGGGATCCTCATGGGTTTCTTCACTTCAGATTTGCTGTCCTGATTTCGAAGAAATCCCAAGGAATAAATAGATGAGAAACTTGTATGAGTAGACCAATTCAGCAATTCAAAGCTGGATTTTTTTTCCCCCATATAGAAAAGTAAAACCAGTAATAGTTCCCTTGTAGAAAACTGGAGGACAAGAAATGCTTCTAACTCTAAAGATGCATCTGAAAAAAAATCCTCTGTTTTCCCTTTCAAAATGAGATTCAAACACTATACCAACATATCTGCATTGAAGACAACAAAATGGAACGGAATGTAGCAAATTTACTGACTTCACAATTTGGGGAGAGAATCTTGCTCTGTTCATCATTTCTTTGTGCAGCCTTAACCTTATGAAAGTTTTAAATCATTCAGCTCAGCTGGTCAGTGCAATGGCAGATTACAGAGGCAGCAGTTCAAAGAGTGGGATCCCTTTTCACTTTCTTTTGAAGAGACATGCTAGAATTATTCCAGCCAGTTCAAATGGCCGAGAAACAGGGAAATCAAAGCGTAACATAAAGTACAAACAAAGTGCAATGTCTGCTGGGTCCGATTCCCGCACTTCAGCCCTCACAAGTGCAGAAGGTTGATGCATCTTGTCCTTTACATTTAAAGGCCATTTCCTCACTGGCCCCCTGTAGATATGAGTCAATAGCATATGAGGGTCTGTGCCTTCCTCCTCTATGGGTTTCTCCTATCTCTGTCTCTAACAGATGTGACTTTTGTGTTCTATATCCTACTTTTTCTTAAAAAACTACATTTATGATATGGGGCCCTTTTCCAAAATAGACCCTAACCCCTCTGGCTGCTGTTCCTTTTCTAACTGGGCTGCAGTCTTCTATGTCAGCTGCTGCTAATTGGTCCCTTAGTTGCAGCTAGGGAAATAATTGGTTTATATTGGTCTCTTTGAGCTGTGATAGGGTTTTTTCATCTTATCTTATCCACAATACTCCTGAATACCCATCATACAGAAAGATTAAGAAGATAGGAGCTTTAAATATTCTAATACATTTGGTATTAAAAATTAGTCCTCAGGGTCCCAATCCTTTGGATTTAAGTAAAGTTGCCACTCTTAACTTCCATATTCTGAGATGATTGTAGATGGAGAATATACATAGAATTGTTTGAGTGGGTTCAGCAATCAAAAGATCTGCTGCTGTCTGACCTAGCAGTTACCTACTTTCCCCATAGAAATATATGTACACCCTTCATGGAAATCCTGCCAAATGAGGTAAAATTCATCTTTACAGTGGGCTGGGATCATACCAAACAAATACTTAGAGATCACAGTCAAATATCTGAAAAAAGACACTGGTAGATTATCATTCAGAGAGATGTCAGGATGTATTGTTTGTGGAAAAAAAAAAAGACTTGTGGCAACTTGCCTGCTTCCCCACGTCCTGGAGCCCAGCCAGGTACATCATTATTATGACACAAATGAATTTGTAAAGTGCATTTAATGGTATATCAACCTGTTTCATTTACCTGATAGCAGCTTTTGATCATTCTTAAGAGTTTGCAATTTATTCTGTTTGCTTTTCATTTTTCTTTGTAGTGCATCACCCATCCAAATTTTTTGGCATGAATTTCAGTGATGCTTACATTACTAGATCAGCAAATGTATGAGGATATTGCATTTTATGGGATCATTTTGATATGTTGTTTTTTCAGCATCTCTTTTTATCAGTGTCCAGCAAAAGTGTTCTCTAATTGTCCCATTTATTTTGTTGAAATAGTAATCAACCATACATCTGAAGTAATCAGCTTTAGGAAAATGAATTTTTTGATGACTTTCACCTATATTCGTTCATTGCAGCTTGCAAGGTGTGACTTCAAGCAAGTTTAGTGTGATTTTTTGGGCATACTTCCATTAAATTTCATGAGGCCATTTTAAATCAAAAATTACTTTAGCAAAATAAAGGATGGGAATTCAAAATAAAGCAAGCTATTTTCTGAGCTCTCTTCCAGCTCTCTCCGGGCACATATACTTGCACGGGGAGCAATGCAAATATAGGTTCTGATATTGCAGCAGCCTGTCCATGTTCAGCTCCATGAATTGCACATGAACTATTAAGGCCAGCAGTGAATTTGACTTCTGGGTTCACATTGCTTCTTCTAGATTCAACCTGAGTACAGGCCATGGCTTTCAAGTACTTTAGATTCTGTGTTTAGTGGGGGGCAAAGTCCCTCTGGACTCATGTGTTAATACTTCACATGAATGAAGCTTCTCATGAAGCTTACTTGTGAGATCACCTTAAACTGTACTCCTAACTTTTGAAATGTGGAGCAGAGGGAATGCTGGTGACAGAGGCCCCATGTAAGGCTGGCCCGTCTCCTCATTCTATGAGGAGTTGCCACTGCGTGATGCAGCTTCTGACATGAGCATGTCCTCTCTCTCCCTCAAGAAGAAGTGTTTGGGAGGAAGGCCATGGCCAATATTACCTATATCCTCTGATAAATCCACTCCTGAAATAGTCTTTGTCTCCATCTCCTTATCTAGCAGTGACTACACAGATATGACAAATCTTGGTTGTACCCTTCTGACAAACCCGAGCATCTTACAAAGTAAAATAAATCAATGTTACCTCATTTGGGCAAATTAATAGTTAACCGACTACTTTCGAAGGGTATTTAAAAAAGTAAAAGAAATGTTTCCATACAAGTTTGAAAACAAACCAGTGTGAGATCACAAGTCAGAATTATAATTTAAGAGGAAAATTAAAATAAATGCAACAGTACAAGAACACTGACAGAGTCAGGATACAACCTGACACCCTGTTAGTCAGGGTGGTGGTAGCAGTCCAGATTAAATGGTCCTGTTGAAGCAGCGATCCTCTAGAAAGGTCTGGTCTTCACTTGAAGGTCCAGTAGTAGCTCTTGTCCTCTGGGAATCCAGTAGATAAGGGCTGACTGTGGTATTCCAAATCGCAGATTATATCCAGGTGGGAATGCTTGGTTCCTCCCCCCTGGGCGGAGCATCTCACAACGGGATGATGTAATTTTCTGAGTCATGCTGTGGGTCCTTGATTGCCCATTAAACAGAGAGAGCTCCCGGAGGGAGTTATCAAGGATAAGTCATGGTAGGGGATAACAAACACTGCCCCACCTGCTTTAATGGCTTTAATGTGAAGATGATAATGGAATACATACTATTGGTTACATCTTACATTGTAACCTAGGACAGTTTCCTATGTTGTTTATTCTTAGTTTAAATCTATCTATCTTTTATTGTTATTTAAATAGATTGACAGGCCCCCAGAAATTCAGTATTATTCTCAACTCTGTGGTAAAGCATCCAAACAGTATGATAGTTGTATTACTGAAGCGAGAACTACATGTATAATGAGATTTCTCAGAGGAGCACTTCATGAAAAGCCATATTAGCTATTGAGGGCTACAACAAACTGTAATGAGATTTAAAGGCTGGTCTACCTATTCTTTCAGAGCTACAGAGAGATCATGTCCTTGGAGAATTTACTACAAACACAGGAATGCTAGAACCAATTTGAAAGTACAAGTGGATATTTGTACAAAAAGGAAATTTGTACTCTTTGTTAAGGTTAAGTTCCCTCCTATTCCTGAAGTATGATGCTTTAAGGATTCACTGTCATGCTATATATTAATATTTTATCCTTGCATTGAGGATATTGATCTTGAATGTAAACTGCAGCATTTGCACTATTCAGATCATAAGTTATCAAGTCAGATTGATCTGCACTTATTATAAAGGTTATTGTGAAGCTTATTTCAAATGATTCATTTTATTCAGCAAATGAGTTAGAAAAGGACAGAATTTTAGATGCTGTGACCTGAAACTATGAGTACTGAATACTGAACTCTGTATGGTTGGTTGAAATACATTTTAAAGTGGATTTTATTTATTTGGGTTTTCTCTATCTGTTGGACACAGCTTCATTCTGTTAAATTAGAAAACAATAATTACTGAGACCCTAAAGGAGAAGTTGGAAATCTTAGTACAAGAACGGTCTTTCAAGTTGTCTTTAATTCAGTGTAGCAGAACAATATAGTCAATAGCAAAGCAACTACGCTAAGCTGAACTGAAAGCTGAGAATTCTTATGCAACAAATGAAATTAACCATTTCTCACATAATGCAACAAACTTAAATAAATATGGCTCTAAGACATGAAAGGTTGCAAACAGTGAGATTGCATCTGTACTATTGCTCTATTATAACTGAAATTAAAAAGTATTCTATGTTGAAAAACACTGCCACTAAAGAGACAGAAGTATTTTAGATGTTGACTCTTCGCAACCTAAAGTGAAGAAAATGAAAGTTTAACAAGCCAAAAATGTACCCAGTGAGAAAATGTTTCATCATTCATGCACACATACTCTCATGCTCTTTGAACTGAATTTCAGAAGAGAAATAAGCTGTTCTATATCTTTAAAGCCACCTGGATAATTTAATGTACTGTCTTCAGTGCTGAGACATTTTTCGATCAGTTTGTCTCCCTAGGGATGGGTGGCACGGTTCTTCCTCTGCCATCAACAGTAATATGATCCAGGCCATCCTAGGATGGGTCAACTGGGAAGTTTCAACACAGCTGTGTAGAAGACAGAAGTTTTAGGATTGCAATAGATATTGTGCTTGTGGGGTGATCAAGTTAGGTGTAGACAAAGGAATTTAGCTAAGAATTTCTTTACTGTAGATACAACTCAGATATAATTAGCATTGGAATAATATGTAATTTGGTTTTTTGCATATATGAAATCACACGGTACAATTTTTTTAGGTTGTTAACACTGGCTTAATTATTCTCCTATGTGATCTTAGCAATAAAATGGGAAGGATATTTAATCTCTAACAGCAGAAATGAATATAATCAATGATTTATTTCAATATTCTTATCTCAAGGTTATGAGTAGCTTTTATTTTTATTTCTTATTGTAGCAAGATCTCTATGTCCCCTGAAGTAATTAGTAGCACATTACAAGATTTGACACTGTATTACTTAAACATGCTTATTTTTAGAATGTAAGAAGGAATTGCAGACTTCTGTAGTTCAAAACACAAGCTGATTAGTTTAAAATTATATCTACCAAGAACAATGTCTCTCTCAAAGCAGTCTTTTCTGTAGGTGGTGTTAAGGAAATCATGCCATATATTAGAAGGTTAATTTGAAGCATTTTTGCTTCCTGAAGTAAACTCAGAACATCATCTACTGATGATTTGTTTTGATAAATCAGTATTTTAAAGTTTAGTTCCTGAGAAAATTCTCACTTCATGCAGAGTTGGAAAAGTTAGAAAGAGTTTTCAGAGTGTTTTGCACAAGATTTATTTTTTAAATTCCACCATCTGAATAATTGCAGACAGGTTGATTTATTTTAAAATATGTTAAAAGACAGATATCTCAGTAGATTAATTAATCTTTTTTTTTCTTTTGTCTCTGAGGTAGAAAATAAGAGTTGTTCCTATCACTTTTCCAATACTTTAGATTGAATCAAAGGAGATGAGCTGTTCATACAGGATTTCAGGTATTTTGGAGCATAATCTATGTCCATTTTAGATGAGTATTTGGCTCATAATTATAATTTTGGATAATGTTGTTCACGAATCTTACTCTTCTCTTTTGTCAGACTTCTGAGAGATGCAGCAATTAAACGACACTGATTTGCAAAACTGAAGATCTGGTATTATGGATGTTGACCCATATGCTGTGTGCAGACAGGGAATACACTTCATGAAATTTTGAAGAGGAAAATTACTTCTTTCAAAATGATGGCATGAATGTAAACAAACAACTTGAACAGATCTTGAGGTAACGAAACACCTGATACAGAAAGTCATTCCAGACCCTTGAAACTAGTGTGACTCCCCATGTGGGTGTGAGAACTGGAAACTCAAGGAGGTAGTAATGAAAAACAGAGAGCAGATGGGAATTCAGTTTCTCTAATTCTTGTGTCACCTGAGCTGGCTGGTTGTATTCTAGCTTGGGTATTTTTGCATGGTGCAACAATCTTTCATGTAAATATACCTTTAAGTAACTAACTTTGTGCCTGATATTTGGTGCTGTTCTCTATGATTGCACAGTTTTCATAAAAGCTTATTGGATTTTTTTTAATATCCTTGAAAGTAAATTTTATCTTGAGATGGAAATGCACAACCCAACTGATATTTTGATTGATGTAGATAAAGAAGAACTTGAAATAGAGTGATCAAACCTTATCAAAGGTTTAAACTTAATTTTTGTGACTGTGTTCGTTACTGGAAATTTTTTCCAACAGCAAATTTACAGTATTTCACTAAAGTTGTCCTAGTAAAATTTCCAAGGTATTTGTTCCAATTTTTAATTCATTTGATGATGAGCAGACCCACAAAATTAGTTTCTTCATACAAATCTTCAAGTATTTTATACACTGTTGATTTCATTAGAACTTCTACCATCTAGAGTCTGTGAATGACAAGTTCATGCCATCCAGTGGGAACCAAACAGCATGTCACCAAAGTCAATCTGCTGCTGATGTGCCTGCAGAAGTTAGTGTCCCATAAAACAGTGAGAGTAGTTAAAAACCACAGACCATAGCAGAGGAGAATAAATGCAGGATTTACAAGGTCATAGACCTCGAAGAGAAAAACATACACTCGGATCAAGACAAAAGAGATGAAATTCATGGTAATCCCAGAGCCAGGGAGAGGCAATATGAAGATCTAGGCAGTACGGGGGAAGCTCAGGTGGTATAGTATTTCTGCAACCGAGATGAGCTCCTGCAATTTAGGGAACATCTCCTACTTCAACTGAAATGATACAAACACCAGGGAAGAAAAGCATCATCTTCTGCTTTCCTCTCCAGTACTTAAACAGAGCTGTCCGATAAGAAATGTCTTTTGAAAAAAAGGACACTTCATTTGGGTCAATTCCAGGTTGAGTAGGTCTGATGAAGTACTCAAAATATAGAGATCATTTTGGGCCTCTAATACTATCAGAAATTACAAATTAAATGATGGAAAACCAACTCAAATATTCACTTAAGTTATATAGGAAAAAATCTGTCCTCCTTTATTTTTTCCCATGACTTAACTGAATTTTTTCTCAGATTGTAATGTGTTTCAAAGAGATAACTGCAAAATCAAGCATGAATTGTATGTGTGCAAATGTCTTTTTTCTGCAAGATTGGCAGTTAAAGAGATTTCACATGAAGACCATAGGAGAAGCAGATTAAAACGTTGGCACATGGCACTTAGTTTGAGACTTTTTTTCTATACACTTGACATGAAATCACTTTTTTCCTGATATTTCTCTCCTGAAGAAAACTAAAGGAAAAAAAAAGAAGATGAAATGAGGAAGAAAAAAACTTTTAGAAGATAATGCAAAAGAGAAAAGCACCCACTTTTCCACAATGCTGTTCATTAACTTCAATATTGTCCTTGGTAGAAGGTTAGTTTTGGAAAAAAAAGTACTACATTTTAAAGAACTTTTTCTAGTTTTACTGTTACTGAACTATGTCTACCTATTATTTTGCTTCATTACTGTCATTAAAAAGAAAAACACAGACATTTATGTTTTCTGTCCTACTTTCAATTTTTAGTTTTGCTTTTTTGCATACAGAGGTCATTTGCATTAGTTTCTGTCCAGATTATAGACTATTTAGGATAGAAACAGTGCCTTATTGTACTGGTTTTGAATGGGGTAGAGTTAATTTTCTTCATAGTAACTCATACGGTGCTGTGTTTTGGATTTGTGGCCAAAACAGTGTTGATAACATACCAAAGTTTTAACTACTGATGAAAAGGGTTTATACAACATCAATGTTTCGTGAATGGGTAATTTGATAAGGAGAAATTACATTTTGAGAACCTCTCTCTGTTGAAATGTTTATATATTCATAAACTCCATTAGAGATGAAGAGGTTGAATTCGGAGGTGGGTAAGCAGGACAGTTTTCCAAATGACAAGCCTCGAATGGTCCTATTTAAATTTACATAAGGAAGCACTAAAAGATGCCCAGTGTAGTGAGAAAGAGGAAGGCCCATACCTTGTTCTTGTTTGCCAACTATTTCATTTTACTTACACTGTTTTTCAACACCACCATAGAAAATTCTTCATCTCATTCTTTTTGAAGACAGAATAGAGGAATCCAAAGTTTATCGCAAATTCTTTTCTATTGTCAGTAGACTTTCTGGCATAACATATCATTAAACAGAAATTGTCTCCTGAATTTCCCTAATCTTCATGTATATTCTATAATAATTATCTTGAAAGTCTAGATTTCAAAGTATCAAACCACATATAAGAAGTAGAGTTATAGCTCCATTCTCAGCAGTAACCTGCTTATGAATGTGTGTCACCTTCGAAAGAATGAAATGACAATCTTAAACTAATCTCATTTATCAGAGGCCTCAGAGAACAGGTAAGTTAAATGTTTGTGAAGAATAATATAGCTATAGGTGGTCTTGCCTTGAAGAGGACAAATTAGATAATCTCTTGAAATTCCTTCCAAAGCTACCTTCTGCTAACTTGTCTAAAGTTGCACTACTACTAAATTTTTATTATTTCATCCTTGACTTTTGCATATCTAAGGAATAATTTAGAATAAATATGGAGTTATTCCAAACTTTCAGTTAAAAAAAATGAATCACCTGAAAAAAACTGAAAATCTTTTCTGCTATCCATGTCATGACAATAATTTTCAGTCTTTTGCCTCAGTATCTTATAAACGGAAAAAGGAAAAAAAGTGGAGGAGGGTGAAGAGAAAAAAATTCCCAAAACAGCTGCTTAGTGGGAAGACAACCCTGGTAGATTTGAGGAAAACAATTGGTTCACTTTTAATTTAAAGTGACTACTTGTTGTTTAGAAGTAGGAATGACTGTACATTGTGAATCTGATGTAGCTCAATTCATGTATACAGTATGAGAAAAAGAATTTAATTTACGTACACTTATCTAAAGAGACATTTAATGATTTCATTTGTTCATATTTCAAACTGAAAGTGACTTTTAAGAACTTGCCACCCTTTGCACAGATGATACCCTCTCTCAAATGCAAATGCTGTAATTTCAACTGGAAGACTGTAATTAATCATAGTTTCTTACAATATGCTAATATGAGTCACTTACAACCATGCAAATTTAATAGGGTGCACTATTTTCCATATTGTAAATATTATTTTTGTAACTGTAATTGCCATAAGAAATCAGAGACTATATCAGTTTTGATATTTTCCCAATTAAAAGAATCCTGCTGTTAATGCAATATTAAAATACAAAGACTTAGCATTTATCTGAACCTAAGAGGTTCAAATGAAGTAGGTGAATCAGTTCTGTTTTCTGATTATAATAACACACTTGCGTAGTTCTTTTTAACATTGATCAATGATTCACCTCTTTCCTATTTCCTATGAATGCTAAAAATGAGGATTTTAAAATTCTCTAGGGTTTTGAGTTTGCATTTAATTATAAAGGGAAAGCTGATCAAATAGAAAGAAAAATCTCCACATTATTTTTTATATAAGTTTTTTTCAATTTGTTCTGTTATGTACTGTATTTTAAACATTTTTGAATATCTTCTAGGTATTTAGGAAATGTTCATAGATGCTGAATGAGGAATTTAAAATGAATGGTTATTTGTCCAAAATATATATAAAAATTATTTGATAATGTTATTTTCTCTAGGAAAAATGAATAATGAAAATTCACAGAAGAATTTAGAGCATTTAGAAGAATGGGAAAGCAGCATATGCAACAGAAATTGTAATGGAATATATTTTCTAAATTCTCCAAACTAAGTGCAGTTGAAGGAGAAAGGATTATAGAAAATTCCTTAGCGCTGGATGGCAAGCTTGTACAGGCAATCCCAGTGAGACTGAACCAAAACAGCAGGGGCTTGATTCAGGTTTTGATTCAAGCATCAAGTGCCATTTGATGTATTGTAGGTTGCACTTCCTGGTATCC
Organism: Gymnorhina tibicen; assembly: GCA_013399875.1. Taxonomy (NCBI): domain Eukaryota; kingdom Metazoa; phylum Chordata; class Aves; order Passeriformes; family Artamidae; genus Gymnorhina; species Gymnorhina tibicen. The sequence goes on from VXAZ01007544.1 coordinate 628,764, forward strand.
TGCTGTTGTTGAAAAGGTCAGGTGTCTCTCATGGCTTTTGTGTCATATCCACCAGCACCATATGGATTATTTTGGGATCTTATAATATTGCAAAGGACCCAGTGAATCGAGCAGCAGGTGGTTATGTGCAGCTGCTTACAAAAATGTTGGATGAATGAGGGTCCATAGCAAACAATAGAGACCTAGAAGCTTGAATTACAGTTGATGCTTATATACAGTTAATTGTCCCTACACAGACACTGAGCACCATTTAAGATAAAACCTTCTGTACAGCCTTTAGCTGAAGATCCAAAGAGATTCATGTCTCCTACAATAGTTGTATCATACGTACTAAGTTTGTGCCATCCTCTTGCACACGCAAGAGCAGTGTCTCTCTGACTTAAATGACAAATAAACACTTATTCACTGACAGATGAAAGAGACCCTAAATTTCAATATTTCATTCCTAAATTAAATCCCAACTCTACGATATAAATAGTCCAATTTCAGCCGAGAGTTGGTGATCCGATTCTTCTGCTTCCTAAATCAATCTATTTTCTTTGTCTTTTCTGCTATTGTAGATCTGGTACATTTTTCACACCTTCAACCCTCAGCCTTCCATCTGTTTTCACAAATTTGAAATCCCATTTTATTCAGAACACATTATTTCAGTAAAACATGTAGAAATATATTCTCTATGTTCACCAAAGTACTAGTTTAGCTCCATGCTTTCTAAGCCATATACATAATTCCTCAGCTTTCTTAATAAAGTATTTTCTGGTGTCCAACTTCTATTTAACTTAAACTAGTTGGATATTAGGTTCACATAATTTATTTTATTACTTAGTGCAGCTTCCAATATCTTAGATTTGGAACATTATGTAACATACAGAGAATTTGAAATGAGATAATTTCTTTAAAATTAAAAATACAAAAAAGAAAAAATGAATTCTAAACTAATTCAGTTCAATTTGAAATGCACAGTTTCCTTCATTTTCTTCCAAAAATAGAAAAGGTAACTCAGAAGTCTGTAATCTTTCACCTGATGCTCCTTGAATGATAGTGAACCAGATTTTCCATCTTTACTTGTACATGAGTAGAATGGTCGATTATGAGTAGTCTCAAAGATTTATTAAGATGGTAACCACTGGAAGTTAATGAGTTGACAAAACTGGGATATCTCAAATGTTTTCATATGGGAAGAGATAAGTTGCTGTAAAATTAACATATTAAGAATAGGATGAATGCAGAAAAGTTGTACGAAGATAACTTTCTTCTGAAGAAATTATAAGTTCCTGTATTTTTAGCCAAGTATTTTACCAAGTTGGAGTTGTTTTAGCTGATTATTTTAGTGATCATGTCTTGTCATGGTGGTGACCAACACAGTGTTTGATTTATGGCAGGGATGGAATACCTGTGTTTGAAATATGACAGGCAAAGGGTTTGGGTTCAAAGACCAGGACATAGGACTTTCCTCTCCCAAGGTGAAATTGTGTATTGATGGCAGAGTAAGCTGTGTCAGATATGATGAAAATGAGAAAAGTAACAAACTCACAAATAATAGCTACAGTTATACTATTAACTAATAATAGTGGATCACTGAAGTGCATGAAAATATCCGTGACATTAACAACTTCTCTCCACTCCCCCTTTTTCTTCTCTATAGTTATGGTTTATTTCTATGGTTAAAATAGAGTGATGTTCTACTTGAATTTTAAGTGCTAGGTCATGTTGGACATGTTTGAATAGAGGTTGGTTGAATCCAAATCTGTGTTTATATAAATTTACCTGAGGAAATGGTAGTAATAAGACTTGTCACCTGTGACAGTACTTTGAGGAGGACCAAAATGATTTTGCAGCTAAAATGAGGCTTATGCAGGATTTAGATCATTAAAATGACTTCTAAAACTCTCTCCTCCATGACTGAACCTGTTTAAGTGCATATTAGGTTCTGGATCATGCCCAGAACTAGTATTCTCCAGGATAAACTGACCCTATAAACACTTATCTCCTTCAGTTGTTTGGGTTATAATATCCAAGTGTTCTTCTGACTAAGTCTATGAATATTCCTCTATCACAACTCTCAAATTTAAATATTTTAAACAATCCATGAAAAAGAAACTATATTTGTAGGACTCCTTCACAAGTAACTTTAAGGTGCAGCATTGAATTCCTCCATATTTGCCCTTATTCTGGTGTCAAACTAATATTCCTGAGTATATGACAACAGATTCTTTCCCTTTGATATTTTGTTTCCCCTTAGGACATTCTCTCCAAAATTGGGAGCAACGGGTTCAGGCTGAAGAGTGACAAGAATTGCTTACAGTTTATCCCAATCTCAGTTTTCTTTAGGTTTGAATTAAATCTCTGGAGTGCAGATGTGTTTACCTCACCAGCAGGAATAACCTCATCCAAAGTATTTCTTGAGAGAAAATAACAGTGCCATGCCGAAAAGGGTGAAATATACTTGAATGCAGTATAGGGTCTTTTTCACTCATAGGTACTACAGAATTACTATTATTCTGATTTTGCTATAATTTCCATAATCCTGTTTGGTACTTCCTGATTATATAGATATTTATTAAATATAAAAAGCCGTGTTAAAAGCTTTAGAGAATTTGACTGTGCAATATTATGCTGCAAAATGTAATTGTGAAGATTGCTTGCACTTTTGGACCTTTGTGTGTACATTAGAGCATGCCCTTCCTCCAGGGCTTGGTCTCATTTATTGTGCAGTTAATGAACAAATATTGGTGTGGTCCCATGTTATCTTTATTACATTGAAGACAAAAGTGATAATATTCCCTACAGATTTTTTGTAGCAGTCCTTCATATAATATGCAAGTGCTTCACAAACACTGATTTATTTATTATTTTTTCTCAGCAGCTTCTAAATATGAAGAATTGTTCTTCTAATTTCACATATGGGGAATTTAGAAACAGAGGTATGACACACAGAAACATCCATTGTTTTTGGAGGCCAGTTTTAAATATCTGGATCTGATTTATGTCAGCATATATTGCATCGTGCAGCACTCTGTATTTAAATATAGTACAGCTCCTATAATTTCAATTGCAGCTGAAAATATTCAAACCAAAAATCACAGCCTTTAATTAAAAACACAGGAAATGAAGAACATGCAATTAACGATCACCTGTTAAATGTTTGAGTAGAATGATTTTTCCATTACATAGCCAGAACTCAATTCCCCAAAGCAACACTTATCTTCGTCTTTGATAAAAACATTGCTTTCCTTTCCCCAAGTACTATATATTTCCAGCTTCTGTAGTAAATAGCACAGGATGCATAAGTTTCCCTTTCCACATAGCTCTGCACAGTTCTGCTTCATCTGCAATCTAATTCTGTTCTTGTGCATTAGTGGGAAGATCTGTTACGTAATAATATAAAAATACTGTTGTGCATACAAAAATTGGTGAAATTAATCAAAACATTATCATTTGGCAAAAGCAGTATGAAAAATTACCAGCTAAATAGCTAACATTGCTAAAATTGTTGCCGGGTTATGATGGTCTCTCAGTTCTCTCCTAGACTCTCTTGAAATTTGATGTCCAAAAATTGTTGGAAGCATTGCAACCGAGGTTTAACCAGTGCTGAGGAGAGTGGAGGGACTGCTTCATGTATTCTTGGGGCTTTAGTCTTCATGCACAAAGGTGCGTTGTGTTTTTTCCAGCTGTATGACCTTGTTGGTCATTCTCACTTTGGGACTCTGGTGACTCCCATACCTTGTAACTTTGCTCCCTAACCACCAGGTTTGTATCCTGTGTTTGTGCTCATAAGCCATATCTCGTACTTGTCTCCCTGAACAGCACCCTTTTTTAATCTCAGTATATCTCCAATTTGTTAAGATTGATCAGAACTTTAATCCTGTCTTCAAAAATACCTCCAAGATTGGCACAAGGATTTAATTTTCTCTGTTTTTTCATCCATTTTATTAATTAAAATATTGAATTATTCCATATCCAGGGTCTAGGATAGATCTTTCAAGAGCTCTATTGAGAAAGTCTTTCATTTTGATAGACAGCCACTGAAAACTACACTCTAAGAATGGGTTTTGAATCATCCTTCTTTAAAAATACATGAATGTTTCATCTTCAACTATATTTATTTGGTCAAGTTGCTTATGAGAAGGATATCTGAGACACTGCCAAGAAATCATACAGCAGTCAAGATAAATGATACACGCTCTTTCTTTCCCATGCTTCCATGTTGCAGAAGTTGTTTAGATTGATTTGCAAGTTTTCCTTATAAGACTGTGTAGGGTTTTACTCATCTCCATATTATCTTGTAGGTAATTAGAATAGTTTAGCTACTCTTTACAGTATTCTTCTGTAAGTAGAAATCAACTGGTCTATACTGATCCTTTTTTGATGCATGCCGTGTTTGCTTTTTCTAGTCTTCCAGTGTATCACGTAGCCTATAGGCATGTTCAAAGTGTGTCAAGAGATGCAAAATTTTCTTAACTAGTTTTGTAACTATACAGATAAAAAGCTAAAGGGAGCTTTCTAAACTAAAAGGAATTTTAACTGTCTTCCTTTTACTCAGCTGAATTCACAGCCTTTTCTTATTACCTTACTACTAACATTAATGTTTTTATGGCTGTATGGTTATAAGCATTATTTGAGGTGAAGATATATGAACAAATTAAAGAAAAAAAGAAGTGTTAAAACACTTCAGTCTTTTACAGACCAGATCCTTCTCTCTTATTATTATTTCGAAATGTACTTGCAGAAAGATTTATTCTAGCGTTAGCAATCCTTTAAATTTCCATATTGTTGTTCTCTTGGTATTTCTGACTTTCTTAGTTACTTAAACAATTCTTCTGCACTTGTGTTCAATAAACAGGCCATAATTTAAACTTTCTATGTAAAGTTTTCCTCATTTGAAATGTTAACCTCTTCCTGTACTTTCTGTCCTTCCTCTGCAACCAACCAGTTAGTATTTGTGTCCCTTAAATCAAACTCCTGCCTTTTCTTTTTACTTTTTTTTCCTTTCTCCTTTTTTCTGACTTTCAAGATTCTTTTTTAAATGCATGTTTCTAAAACCTATTTTTTGTTCTTTTGTCTTCATTTTCCTCATATGCTTTATGTCATGAATTCCCTTCATTTGATGATCTTTTTGTCATACAAATTCTGTCTTCACTAACATTGTTGACCAGTTCCTTCTTCTGGAAATATCAGTTGACTCATATTTAGTTATTTCTCTACCTTCTGTATCAAAATATTACCTGGAAAAAATTACTTGTTTAGAAGAGAGCAAATGGAAGGACGGAATTCCTCATCACTTCATTCTATTTCTGTACTTGCTCCCTTGGTCATTTGGGATTTTTACTGTTTTAAATATTAACAATTCTAACTTTTTTACTGTAATAAAACTTGGGCAGAGAATGCACTTTAAAGGACTTTGGATTTCTTTTAGTAGTGAACCTAAGGATAAAATCAAGGCAAATCCAAACTAACTTAGCTCTGGTTAAGTTGGGTCTCATCATAACTTTTGTATTTCTCCACAATATGACCTGAGAGAAATTATAAAAGCGCTTTGATATATAAGGCAGCATTTCTTTTTCTTCTTCCCTGCGGGCAAAGGGTATATTCAGTGTGTTTTCTACAGAGATGGAAGAATATCTAGGTTAATAGAAAAGCATATGGAAAGAAGGCTAATAGAAAAACATATGGAGAGAAGATGCATAAGTACAAAGTTAGCATTGCACCAAGTAGACAGATGACTAAAAGGGAACTAGTTTATATTTAATAGCTGACTCTTTCCTGGGACACGTCTGATTTTAAGAACAAGCAGAGATTTGGCTTCATTAAAAAGACAGAACTCTCTCCTGCCACTTTCTTTAGGTGTGGTTCCTAAAAGTCAGTAAGAAATGGAGTGATTTCCATTCTGATTGATTTATCAAGAGGCCTTTGAAACTTCGAAGGAAAAGGGCAATAATTAGTAAACCACAATTAGGTTTTACCTAATCAGTCATCCTTTGTACTGTTATGCAGATATTTGGCTTTTGTCAGACTAGAAATTCTTTGGAAGGAAGAATGGGATTTCCACTTGTGTCACTATTGGTCACTTAGACTGCATGGGCATAGAAAACCCACATGAATTACTCTCAGGAACAGAAATGCTCTGGGGCATAAGGCAGCTACAGTGGGGATGGGCCAGAAGTGGTGGTTTTGTCCTCTCTGTTCTCTGACCCAGAACTCACACACTGCACGCGGCAGAAAAGCAGGGGGGTAAAGGCCTGGTTCCTGTCTACAAATTTACTTCTGAAAACGCTGATGGAGGTGACTTTAAAAGGGAGGCATTTTCTGAAGGAGCAATGACTTTTGCAAGCCTGTGTAGTTTGCAGTGCAGGGTTTGGAAAGCCATAAAAGAAATAGAACTACTCTAATGGAAAATGATAAAGAAATGGATTTCAGTCAGGCTTGCACTTCAGAAAGAAAAAATTCTGGCTACATCCCAGAAGTCGTGTTAGAGGGATTTCAAGCCAAAGAAATGTAAGGGGAAAAGGTAAATTTATAAAAGGTAATGTGTACTCTGACCTCTAAAAAGAACTTTTATTTTACAAAGTAACAATTCACCAGTTCATCTCTGTGTATTCACATTTTCTCTTATGTTCCTCCCAACTCTCTCTATCTCTATAAAGTAATTAGTTATTCATATCTTGCGCTCTTTAAGCATATTAAAATCTGGGATTTATTTCTAAATTGTACTGTTTGTATCATTACTAATGGAGCTACAGCTTTAAGTAAGGAATGTTTACTCAGGCACATCAAGTATTCACTATGAAAGCAATTAAAGGGTTTGATGTTCACAGTCAAGTATTAATATTAATGTGTGAGAAACTGCATCCAAATCATTTAGAGGTGGTTAGGAAGACCTCTGGGAGCGAGACAGCCATAGAAAGCAGTGACATGATTACAGCTGTATGGGAAAATAATGGAAACAGCTACTCTCTAAGCATCCTCAATAGGGAAGGAGGATCCTCAAAACCTAAATGAATGTGACTATAAGTGGCAGCTTTTAAGTTTGATTTGCCTGCTATAAAACATTTTACATTAGTAAGTGTCTAGAGCCTTTGCACTCAAATGTATTTTTATCACTTGTCTCCAAATCCCTTTATGGATAGTACAATTAACGGCACACATGAAACAAAATTGCATGACAATAATTTGCAGACCATTATGATCTCAGAACTGGAACTGTAATTCTCATCTTCTGTTCCTGACACCACCTACTGCCAGACTTAGGGTGAGCCATTTAACTATTGGCTTGATTTTTCCAGCTATAAAATTGATGGGAAAGTTCTAATGTATCTCAGGGTATATTTGGAAGGTTATCAACAACACTTGTAAAGTTCTCAGAATGTTGCATCAATAAGATATAAACTTAATTTGCTGAAAATGTGTTTGGAGTGACTACCAATCTACAGATACTCCATTTACTATGCAGTCTAAAAGGATAAAAAATGAGCAAAAAATTAATAAATAAAATTTGAATAAAAATTATGATCTCTGAAGGATGACAAGAAACCAGCTTTGTTACAAGTCTCTGTGACAGTCCTCCCTTTTCCCCTGCTTTGGGAGATTTGCTTTCAGATTACTGTTTCTTCATTTCTAGATAACTCCACAGGAGTTGCTTTAGGCTTGAGAATAGGATAAATCTTTTCAGTGTATCTTTTTTGGTTTTGACTGCCTTACTGGAACAGATTTGGCATTTTGACATTCAGCATGAATTTTATGCCTCTCTCTCTCTACTGTATGCATGTTGTCACGGCTGTATATGCAAAAAAGCACAAATGCATTGCTGAGGGATGTCTGTAAGTCAGTGGTTGAGGGGGAACCGTGTAATGAAGAGAAACATGACATTCCCATAGCAACAGTGGCAAAGCTCTTTATGCTGATGTTGAGTAGAAAATTGCCAGTGATCTAAAGGACAGCAGAAATAAGCTGTATGTGATTCTAAAAGAATTTCTTACTTTGCCAGAAACAAGTCAATTTAAGGTCGGTGTCAGAGCCCAGTGGCTGAGCAACATTAATATAGAGCTAAAGGAAGACATTTATGACTCACATCACCAAAGGAGAGTATATTGTCCTAGGAATTAAAACCCACAGTTTATGTAACTATTTCAGAATATTACTTGTCTTTTGTCACTCCATGAAAATGTTTTTTTTAAACAAAATGCATATTTTCCTGAATAGTCTTAATATCAAGCCTGAGATGTTCTTTTTTTTGCTGCCTTAAAGATACATTAAAGATAATATAATTTGGCAGTGTTTACCAAAATCCTGACATATTCCCCAATGGGTTTTACGTCTTGCATAGCATCCATCTATTAAATTTTACAGCTAGACATGTTCTTACTTTTATGAGACCAATATTTTTTAGGTGTAGAAACAAATTTCTAGATGCCTAAAGCAAAATAATTTTCCAGCTTGCCTTTCATGAAGATTTTTGTAAAACCCAAGATGTTTCATTGGCATCTATATTTCTATTTCTGATTAAAATTGCAAATAGAGCAATAATATTACTGAAGAATCTGTGAGTGGCAGAAGAGTCTGCAAAAATTCAGTTTTAGCTTTTCTATCAAAATCCTAGCCAGTTATAATTTTTCAAACCAGTCATTTAATGGAGTGCACCAGTGTTAATTACATCACGTTGTATCAGAACAGCTATTTAGAATTTTCTGCATGAAATTACTCTCCAACAAGGAAAATAATTTTATCTCCAGGTAAGAGCATCCGCACAACCAATTTTGAAAAGATCATATTGGAAAGACGATCTAGCAGTCAGTAACTCATAAAAATCTCAGCCATTTAACAATGATGTGCAGCCATTTATTTTCACAACCCATTGCTAGCTAACCCTTTTCCCTTTGGCTAGGTTTTATTTTAAAAATGAGATTCAAGGTACAGCATTTTGTAACTTAAAAAGTTAAAGCTACCACTTGGAGTGCTTCAGGGAGCATCACTTCATCATGGAACTACTAAATTAGAAGGATATACCTATCAGTCCAGGTTCTTAAGCATCACCCACAGGTTGCTCTATTGGTAATGCACTTGATGTTGATTCCAGCTATACCACTGCTGGTGTAAAAACAAAAAAGAAAAAGATTTTCCTTTAGAGCTCGTTGTTTCTGAGAAAAAAAATGCCAAAACAGGCATAAATTAGAAGTTGATATTGATGCCATGATGATTTTTGCTTTTTCATATACCCCTCTTATATACCCTTTTCATATACCCTTTCATACAGCTTTGCATGTATCCTTAGTGCTTTTAGCCCACATACTTGTAATTCCCCAAGTCTGATAACGAGCTTAGACCCAAAGTCCCGTTAAGCCAAGAGATCAAACATCTTGGAAACCTCGCAGTTGGGTCAGAAAGCCCCAGACACCAAGGTCCTCTCCAGAACACATTCTGTAAACCAAGATAGGCCCCCCCCAGGGGGAAGGTTCCTCGGGACGGGGGCTTCTCTTGAGCCTCTCATTGGGGAATCTTTGATAGATATGCTAATGTGCAAGGTCTATAATTGTATACATGAATCATCGGGGGGGGGACTTGTGCTTTTGTGCCTTTGAGCAGTGCAGTGCATTGTTCAGGGGGTGCACCCTGGTGCATTCTTGGGGTGGGCATCCTGGTGGGCACTTTCGGGTGTGCATTCTCGGTGTGCACTCGGGGGTGCTTTCTACCTGGATGTGATGCACCAAAGGATCCTTGAATAAATACAGAGGTAAAATAATTTTTTCCCCTCTAACCATGTTTGCCTTTTAATTCTAAGCCCAGGGAAACGCAACAATATGAAGACCTTTAGGCCTAATGATAGGATGCCTGTATTTTTTCTTTAATTATAGTGAGTTCCAGTTCTTTAATAATTCCCGTCACAATCCAAACATGGCATGTCAGGTCCTGTACCACAGTCATAAGGAATTCTTCATATGAATGTAATATTTATGGCGATATGTGTCAGAGGCTCCTGTAGAACTTGCCCATTCATTCAAATAATTTCATATGATTGTAGATATAGAACCATAGAATTATAGAATAGGCTGAATTGGAGGGAACAGATCAGTGTCATGAAGACCAACTTCTGGCTCTGTGCAGGACATCCAAGAATCCCACCATGCACTTGAACACATTGTCCAAACATTTCTTGAACTCTGTCAGGCCTTTGAACTCTGTCAGGCCTGGTGCTGTCACTGCTTCCCTGGGGAGCCTGTTCCAGTGGCCAACCACCCTCTTCCTTATGTTCAACCTAATCCCCCCNGAACAGACCAAGTGACCTCAGCCACTCCTCATACGGCTTCCCCTCAAGGCCCTTCACTATCCTGTTACCCTCTTTTGGACACTCTCTAGTAGCTTAATGTCTTTCTTATATTGTGGCACCCCAAACTGCCCCCAGCACTCGAGGTGAGGCCGCCCCAGTGCAGAGCAGAGCAGGACAATCCCCTCCCTTGCCCGGCTGGTGATGCTGTGCCTGATGCCCCCCAGGACAGGGTTGGCCCTCCTGGCTTCCAGGGCACTGCTGGCTCATGTTCAACTTGCCATCGAGCAGGACCCCCAGGTCCCCTTCCTCATGCTGCTCTGCACCCTCTCATTCCCCAGCCAGTCTGTCCATCCAGGGTTGCCCCATCTCAGGTGCAGAATCCGGCACTTTCCCTTGTTGAACTTCATATGTTTGGTGATTGCCCATCTCTCATGTGTACATTGTTTTATGAACCTCACTTTATTCTTCCAAAGTTTGAGTTTCCTCCTTGTTATCTCTGCCATTTCATTAATAAATAAATTTCCTGCCTTTTCTTTCAATGTGATCCTAGCCCCCTTTAAAGATCCTGACATTTCTTCAATCTTTCCTTCACCTATGTCTTAAGAAATTGTTTGAATAAGACCAAAACATGCTTTATATCACTGAATACTGGACCAGTTTATCAGAAATTATTATTCAGATATGTATTATGCTACCGAGTATTTTATTGTTCTTCACACTACTAGCAGGAGACTAGAATCTTTCGTTCTCTCCATCAACTCAGGAAATGCAAACCTACTGTTAGCTGCCACTTCAACACATGTTGTAACAGTGTTGGTGCAGTTTCAGTCAGTGCTATATTTACTAGTTTCTCTAAATGATTGAAGTGGAAAGTGATAAGGTATATGAGTGTACATTTATTATTATGTTAACTTTGTGAAATATGAGATTAATTGAAGGATTAGTTCCAAAGTACTCTAGTCCTGAGTTTGCAGATTGCATGTGAAGTGGACAAAAAACCTTCCTCCATTTATAGTGCAATGCTCTTATAGTCAAGCAGGTAACTTTACAGGTAGAAGATAGAAATTAGGTATTTTTATCTCAACATGGCTTGAAACACTGAACCTCCAGTTAAAATTGTATAGGTGAATTTTCTATAGATTTACTCCACAGTCCTCATTACTTCATAAATGTAAAAACACATGTGACCTGTTGATTTGCTCCACTAACTGATAAAATTGCTAAAAAGCTGTGCAGTGAGTCACTGGAACAAAATATTTAAAACAGTGGGTAGGAACAACAAACAAACTTTCACACCTATTTCCTTCTGGATTTTGGCTAAACAAGAGGATGGTAAAATGATTTGTAAGTAAATGTAAAATGCTCTAAAATGGAAATACCTGACATTTGACAAAAAAAGGCAGGAAATCTGGAGCAAAACTATTCACAGTACATTACTTGTGTTCAAAATGCCCTGGCATTTGTTCCATTATCTGCTCAGTGTTCATTTTGCAACAAAATACATTTTCCATCCACTATAGGTAAAATGATTAACAATCTTTTCAATGTTGCAAGAAATATTGTTGTCTGAAAAGGAGATTATTTGTTAGTGGAATATTTTTCCTCCATCTTTGCAGATTTTGTGGTTTGTTGTTTGAATTTTTACCCCATACAAGGTTTTCCTCGCCTTACTCTTTTGGACCTGTTGCTTTATACTAAAAAACTAATAAATCTATTTTGGAGCTCCATGTAGTCATGAAAAGAAAAGGAAAATGGTGAACTTTGATATTTTCTTTCCTCAATGCAATAATGTACAATTTCCTGTCTTACCTTCAGCACTGTTTTCATTTACATTATACTTTTTATTTTACAGCAGGGCAAGCAAAAATAAAATACATTACTAGTTTCCTATTACCTTCCTGCACATGCTAGTGGAAGAGCACAATGCTGCCTTTACATGAAAATGAAATCCCAAGCTTATCTCTTTTCAACATTAATGGCAAACTTGCTGACCAATGTATTAAAATTATATACAAGAAAAACTGCTTCCTTGGCTGTTCATATTGAGTCAATTTCATTATGATTCTATATCTGAAAGTGCAGACTGCAAAATGCAGGGTTTCAAACTCAAATAACATATTAATATTTACAGAAAATATATGTCTTTAGATATTTGGGACTAATGTTTTCCAGGATTCAGTGTTCACTGAATTCAACAGTAATCTTGCCCATGACCAATGGGAACAGAATGTCATGGTCATGTCAGCCTCTGACCCATTTCCTGATTTGTCCTGATACCTTAAGGAGATTCTTCCCTAAGAACTAGTTTCTGTTTCTATAAAGAGGTTGTGAAGGGTTGATTAGCTGCTTTTGCTGCAACATGGTGAGATGTAGAGCTATCTGAATTGGCTGTACTTCACTCTAGCTTCTTTGATGATAGACACTGTTTTAGAACTCCTTCATGAAGAATTGTGCCCTGTACATGCAATTTTGCCTACACATTTGGCCAGTAGATGATTCGGGTTTCAGATTTTATTGTTTTGTAGGATCCATAACTTCCTAAGTTCCTAAGACTAAATCCCATATAAACCTTAAGCAGTATGATATTTAGCACTACATTGTTTGCAATATAGGCACTCAGTGTTGGGAGCAGATGCCTTTGACACCCGTCTCCTGTAGAAGTTTTAGTTATGTATTGGGATTTTAAATATACAGGATGCTAAATGCTTGCATGCCTCAGTCAGTAAAAAACAAGTGTTTCAAATCCTATGCAATCTGACATATTCAGCTGGATCTGCATTTTTTTACCCAGACACAGGACCACAGACCAGCCAACTAGACCAGTCCCTATGCAGTCATTTTCGGAAAAAATTCGCTCTGGGGAAAATGTTCATACCCAGTGTGTTCTTACCAAAATTCATTTTCTCTGTGACGTAGGAGGGGAGATCTTTGGTACCTGCAGATTCAGAGCTGGTGCCTAACCTCTGAGGTTAGAACCCCAGGACTTTTTATTTTGGCGTTGTTATCTACATTTTGTCTAAGACATCATCATCAAGTAGAAAGATAATGATGGCAGTGCTTTCTAGAGTTCAGCCATCGTAAGTGTTAGATTAAGTTGCATACCTAAAATTCACACAACACTTGTGTTGTAATTTACTTTTTTCCCACCTGCATCTTCTGGTGCTTAAAAACCCAGCATCAGCATACAAGGTATGGGTCACCTTCTTCCTTTAAAGTGGGAGTTGTGAATCCTTCAGCTTAAGGATTCACAAATGATTCAAATTGAAGATTATCCAGATATTTTGTTTCTGGAATCAGGACTTCAAGATTTGGAGAAAGAGGACATTGGAATATTGTATTAAAACCACAAAAGGGTACCATCATTGGAAGTGTCTCTGACTGACACTTTTTATGTTAAGTTTTTATGTTTTTAACTTCATAATGATAAAGCCAGATATCTCATTTAGATACTTCATAAACATGAGATGAGTTATCTTCTTGGGAAGTAACTTTACAATCACTATAAGGGGAGCTTAGTGTGATTGGCTTCAGATATAGAAACTATATTCTTTATATCTAAAGTTTGATAGTTTTTGGGTTTTGCTTTCTATTTTAAGATATGATGCATCACATGACTGAACCTGGCCAGACTCAGGTACACCTAACAAGAACTCTGTGCCAGCTTGTGATTTGTACTGACAACCCTCAGCTCTGCAAGGATTGTCAAAAAGGCTGCCTGCAAAGCTGGCAGTCCTCCAATCTGTCCCTCTGTTTGTGATAAAGATTAAGGTATGCCTGGAGACCTCTGATAGCTGTATGCAAGTAAAAAGCATATTATCAGGTCTGACAGAAGAGCAAAAAAAGGTAGAACTACAAAGAGAAAATGGAACCCCCTCAAGCATGAACTGAAAAGTTGAGGCTGATGGGTAGAAACCTCGCAGATTTGTAAATGATAGCAAAGAAGTGTCTGAAATCATAGTCCCCACAAGCTTAGTGCTTCTCAGTCTGTAATCAGAACAAGCCTCAGGCTTATAGGTTTGGACAGACATTTGTTGCAGGACTGTCTTTAATTGCCTGCACCTGATTCAATAGTTTCTTCAGTCATCATTGTGCATCATTCATCACTGCCCCCAAAGAAATAACCTCCAGCAACAGAGATCAGTGGTTTGAAAGTAAAAAGTTTTGATGTACATTTAAACAATTGAAGGTTTTTCAGCTTTTTATTTGCACTCCATCTGTAACAACTACCTTCTTTATGAGCAAGAGTGTTATTGCAGACAATTATACTTTAAACAAAGCTAAAGGGGATGAAATTGAATATGAGTGTTCAAGAACCAAGTATCCCACTTTATGTTCTTGTTTTGCTAAAGATAACTGGATCAACACTTCCACAAGTTGCATGCTCAGGTGCCCTCTTGAGAGATTATCTTATTTTGCATACGTATACGTGTATATCAAGACTATAAGATGTTTTTCCTTGGTACCCTTTTAGGCTTGACTTTAACAATAGGTAAATAAGTATGTACTGTACAACTCTAATTGTAATTATTTTTAATTCAGGAAAATATATAAAACCATATCAGAAGTTAGCATCTTATTTTGCTAAGTGCTGCATAAAAACTCTAGGAAAGCAGTTTCAGTGCAGAAGTTTATAAATTAAATCACTTCATGCAAATCTGTTATTCAGAGCTCAAGGGAATCAGAAATGATTTGTAGGATCAAACAGGGCAGAGACCCTGTTGGTAAACAGAACTTCAGTTCTGGAAAATGTATAAGCAGTCCCAAATGAACTCTTTTATCTTGTTTCAATTTGGTTTATATTTCTCCACCGTGAACTCTGTAGTCCAGATAGGTTTTTCTCCCTCTTATTTGTTGAGCTGACCACAGCTGTCAGGAAGGAAAGCTTCTCAGCTACAGATAAATCCTAGTTAGTCTGGAAAAAAATGCACTGGAGAACAGGTACCACGCAAGGTAGTCCAGGAACCTGTTATAATTTTAAAACTTCATGAACTCCTAACTCAATAACTGTTATTGACAATATCTGCAATCACATGTTTCAAGTAAAACATCGTTGGCCAAACCAAGATTGGGTTTCACAGGTGATGTGAATGTAGATAACAAGTAGAATCATGGAATCATGGAATTGTGTAGGTTGGAAAAGACCTTTAAGATCATCTGGTGCAACCATTAACATGACACTTCCAAACTTTGCCATGTCTCTAAGTGCTACATCTACCACACATCTTTTAAATATCTCCAGAGATGGTGACTCCACCACTTCCCTGACCAGCCTGCTGCAATATTTGACAACCCTTTCCGTGAAGAAATTTTTCATGATATCCAAACTAAACCTCCTCTGGTGCAACTTGAAGCCTTTTCCTCTTGTACTATTCCTTGTTAAGTGGGAGAAGAGCCCGAACCCTAACGGGATACAATCTTTTTTCAGGCAGTTGCAGAGAGCAATAAGGTCTTCCCTGAGCTGCTTTTTCTCCAGGGTAAACAACCCTTAGCTGCTCCTCATCAGAGCTATGCCTGGGTTGGGCCTGAAGAGCATCCTGCAGTGAGGAACCCCCCTGCAGTGAGGAACCTCCCTGCAGTAAGCTGGAATAAGTACTGGTTTGGCAGTGACCTCATGTTGAAAATGCATTTCTTTACCCTCATCATAATCACTACTGAATGCAGACAGCATCGATCTCCTTTGCTGGTTCCCCACCCCACATAGAAGAACAGTCTTGCTGAAGCTGTGTTCTCTGCCTGATAGTTTACTTACTCAAGTGCAGGCCTGTAATCTTCCCTGTACCAGCCCCTTTTTTTGCCCATCTTTCACCACGTACAATAAGTTTCTACAAGCAAGATCCATGTAACTTGCTAATGCGTGGCAAGTTTTTTTCTGCTAATAACAGATTGCAAGGATTGTCATCTTACTGACATTAATATGTTCCCCACTCCCACTGAGCCACCCAATGAGGCCCTGACAGCTGGCAGGAAACAGCCAGTTGGAGTAGACTCAACCTCCATTATTCCTTGGGACAATTCCTCCTTGAACTTGTTTTTTTTTTTCTGATTCACTATTATTTTCTGTCCTTGGGTTTTATATCTTTCTTATAGTCTTATTTTGAATCCTCTAGTTGATAACCATGAGTCTTTCAGTATTCTTTCTGTGTTTTTGCTTTTCTTATCTTGCATAGCTTTACCTTATATTCTGTCCTACAGTTTAGGCAACACATTTCTTTGTAAAATTGAGCCAATATGGCACAACTGTGAGTCACAAAATGGAATTCTCCATTACAGAGAGGTGACCCTCAAGGCTGTGGGTTAGCAGCTATTTGGAGTCCCTGTGTAGTAGTTTCTCTGGTATAGTCTTGACATTTGAAGAGGGTGTCATGCAGAAGAATGTTTTGAAAATATACAGGTTACTACCAGAATTGCAGTTGGTGTGTGAAGAATCATTTTGAGAGAAAGCACTGCAAAATGCCCATGCATCCCTGATGTTAGGAGCATGTTACTGTACTTGTAGGTGTCTGATCATAAGTGGCATGGGGCCCAAAATACAGAGGAGCTTGTAAAACTGTTGAGGGACTATGCACAGGTTGCTAATCTGCCTTCAGATTTCCTTGATCTCTCCAAATCTCTTTCCCCTTTTCTTGTTTGTTTTAAGCAGGCAGCTGGCTCATATTCCCAGGTCTGCTGAAGCTGCCATTTCAGCTCTCTGGTCAGGTTTGCCCTAAAACTAACAACTCCTCAACTGCTGAAATGGACAAAGAATGCTAGAGCCTCCAATTCATCTTGTACTTTTCATTGTCTTTCATAGTCATGACTACAGGATGGAAAGGGACACCTTGCTGAGAAACACTCTGCTGTCAGAGCAATTTAAATTTTGCATCCCTTTGTCTTGGTGCTGGCTGTTCAAAAGATCTGGTAATAGCACACGTTCTTTCCAGGAACTTTGCATGAACACCTGAAGAGATGTCCCTGAAGAAGGAGATGTAGAAGACACCGTGAGCTCTTACACTTCTTTAGTCAAGTTATCAGGATAGAAATACTCTGGGGGAATCTTTGGGGTATAATCACGGCCAAACAGAGGCAAAAAGACCATCTTGTTGTTTTCTTTCTTTTTTGCATTCATGGAGTCCCAGAGCCCAGCTTACACTGGCATATGCTATAAACTGAGGGGTTTGGAGCACTTCTAAATACCTAGTCCTGAGTGAGTATTCTGGCCACTTCCAATCCTACAGTGGAGCTATTCCATTCCGTGTGAAGTGGAAACAAAGGTCTAGAAACTGTACCTGCCCATCCACAGTTCTCTCCTCCTCTTCAGCCTTCCTCATATATTTTACTTTCTGTAAGAAGAAATCTTGGAATTGTGGGCTATAATGTAGTTGCAGAATGACCAGAGCTGCCTAGACTTTTCCAGGCGACAGAGTTTAATTTTTTTTCTACTTCTGCCTTTTGTGTGGCTGCTAGATGACTAAACAGTGTCAGATTAATGGAGGTAGTATTCATCAGAGTAAGCAGCTGGGCAGTGTATTCTTTGCACACACCTGGTGTGAAAGGAGAGAATTAGTCCCATAAGAGATATAATAGTAACATTTATTTTTGTCCACTCTGTGTAGGTGTTGTAGGATTTCTGTCCCAACTTTTTCTCTAAAAATGAATCTGGTGTCATATTCTCTCTGTTCTTGCAAACAGAACTACTTGAAAAGTTAAAATAATTTCTATTTGTCACAAAATTTCTAGCTCCCTGGAGGTTTCACCCTGTTAGATTTAGAAGATGCTAACTTTGGTCTGTTTATAAAATATTTTGCTTAAATTAATATCTTTTTTACTGATGGCAAAAATGTGGGTTTTTAAAAATATTTTAAACATCTGACCAAAACTGATTCATTAATATTATGAGCAGAAAAACCTTCGCCATGCTCTTTTAAGATTGTCCAAAAAATGAGTCTAAATATATTGTTGTCATTAAATAAGACTTAATCTTGAGATGACAATGAGTTGGATTTTTCTATTTATTTCGAATTCAGTAACTCATCACCTTCATATGGAATTAGAGTTGTAAAGAATGTCTGACAAACAAGCTCTGCTTTTCTGTTTAGAATAGGCTGCCTATTGATCTAAATTTTTTAAATTTGGTTTGATTTTTTGTCATAGAGTCTGGGTATTCTTCAACCCTGCTGAGTATCACCTCTCCAGGAATACGACAAAGAAAAGAGGAATATCAGATGGATACACTTGCAAAGCTACCATCATTTCACTCTAATGAAGTGAGGTTGAGCAGTAGTAGAGGGTCAGTAATTTCCTGAAGTGAAGAATAAAATATTTCATAACCTGTAGCTTTCACAGTATGTGATACATACATATAGTGTGCTGAATGTTACAGATGTGCTCTGAGCCTTCCTGGGAGTTTGTTGTACATTTTTTATGCCTTTTTTTGTGTGTAATGGCACAATTCCACATTACTGGTCTGTCGTCTTCAGGATGGTGGCATCCATTTCACAGTCTGACAGAAGTTACTTCCCATCTCCTGGTCTAAAAGTTCCTCTCCTTATGGGAAAGCTTTACTTCTCTCTCTCTTACATTAACACTGGGAACACTGTAGTTTTATTGGTTCCTCTGTTTTCTAGTGTTCATTTTTTATGTAGGCTATTTCAAAGCCTACAAAGTTCAAAGATAAGTCTAGAAACTGTACAACTTTCACAGTTCCACCAAATTTCAACAGCTCATAGCTATTTAGCTTATTTATAACTGTCTGGTAGACTGTTTTATGTTACTTTTACTTCAGGCTTTCACAGTTCCCAAGACAAATACTGCTGTTTATTGAAATGACCAGCAGAAGCACAGAGTAGCTTTAAAGATATTCATTTATTTATTTCATTTTTCTTCTATGAACTGGGTGTTCTTTCCAAACTGTTATTCATGTGAAAACCTCGATACAGTTCCTGAGAGAACTTTTTGAAGGTCAGCTAAGTACATATGAAGAATTAATAGGAAAGATTCACTTTTTGGTCATTTTTAGCAAATGAGCTTCTAGAAAAGGTGAGGTTGTTATCATGTGCTCAACAATACAAGTGACATTTTGAAGGAACTTTACTTTCCCCTATGAAGAGAAATTCTTCAGGAACCACCAAAGGTAGTTTTCACTGGTATGACCATGACAATTCTTTCCTGTATTACACTGCAAGATATTCCATGTAAGCTGACTGCCAGGAAACATGGTTATTTATCTGCTGAGATAGGGGAAGGTCATTGACTTATGAATCAGTTTGAAGTTTAAGGAATGGGTACTGGACTAGAGAAACAGTTTGGCGCATAGAATGAAATCTCACTGAGACAGACAGTAGAAATATCTCCACGATTATCAGAGATACAAGGGGACATAGCAATATAACTTGTTGAAATCTTTGTTATCTGTGCAATCTTACACGAAAAAGACAAAGAGAAATCTTAATGTTGATATACACAAACTGAAAATATAAAAACAGCCCTCTGGCATCACTTAGGTTTAGTGAGATAACGTCTGGACTGGAATGTTAGTATAGAGTCTGATCAGCAAAGATGTCAAGGAGAAAACATTGTATATAGAGCACTCCAGAGATATGAGATGGGAAGCACAGTGAGATTTTTCTTGGAAGGAAACAGATGTTGTAGGAGAAGTCTATCCTAGAACCTTGCACTACCAGGTAGATTATGTTTTTCTTTGACCACAGGATAAATATA
This sequence comes from Gymnorhina tibicen, assembly GCA_013399875.1. Taxonomy (NCBI): domain Eukaryota; kingdom Metazoa; phylum Chordata; class Aves; order Passeriformes; family Artamidae; genus Gymnorhina; species Gymnorhina tibicen. Next base: position 648,721 of record VXAZ01007544.1, read on the forward strand.
TTGGTAACAGCAACAAACATTCATTCCTTGATTACTATTTGGAGAAACATTACAGAAACATTGGAAGTGTCTCTTGTTTTTAAAAAAATGTGATCCGGTTAAAGTGCAGAAGTAATAAAGGAAATAAAAAGGTAACACAGATCAGTTATATTACATTTGATTCTAATTTGATTTTGACTAAGTCCCAAAGACTGATTTAAAAATTGAGATGGAGGGAAGATAATTTATGCAAAAGTGATCATGAAATTATAGTATTCGTGTTACTAAAGAGAAGAAACAACAGAATAATGGCAATGGGCTTTGAAAAGCCCAACAAAACAAAACAGACCTCAGACTCAGGTTCTGTGGGTCAGCCCTGACATGAGAGTGTTTTCATGAGACAAGGACAGTTGTCAGCTTCTAAAAGAGAGAATGTTAAAAAAAAACCTTCTGAATACACGGTCCATTAAACATAAAGGTGCAAATACCTTGAACCACTACCTCAAGAAAACTTTGTGCTGAATATTACTGAAACTGCAGATTAAACATGCTTTCTCAGTGCCTCTACCACTGTCTGTTATGAGATGGATCTTTCCTCTGAACCAGTGTGACAATTCTTCTATTCTCTTGATAGTGATTTACCTGCCTCAAAGAAAGTGAAGAATTATGTAGACGATAATCTAGCTGCCTATTCCAAGCACATAATCTAGATATTGTAACATTTAAAAAGGGCACATGGCCAACACAGGGTGATTCGAATCAACTTTTTTTTCCCACATTGTCACTGGTCCTTGAGTTCTGTGATAATGCAAATGCCATTTTTTTAAACTTCACCTTGAATTTACCATGCAATCCATTAGGTCAGAAATCCATTAGGGCTATCAAGTCCCTTTCTCTAATGGCAGGAGTGGTTTTAACTCATTTTACTCATTCCCTGATAGGAAAACAAACCTACTAAGAAAACCCCCAGATTAGCTTTATTTATCATTGTAATATTCTTTTTAGTGCTAATTTTAGTGCTTCATTTTTTTAAAAATAATTTTCCTTTATTTTACTTACATCCAAACATTTCTATACTTTGTCTTTAATTCTTATGTAGTCAATATGAATAATTGAATCCTGCCCTCTTCATATTAGTACAATTACTTGCAGAAAGATATTGTGTCTTCTCTTGACATGTTTCTCTCATAAAAACCTCTCTGGTTTTCTCTTTTTTTTTTAATCCTGTCCCTGACTTTAGCTCTTTGTATTTTCCATTACATTTATTACCATGCAGCTATGCTCTGAATTCTGTCTTTGTACCACTTTGTGTGAACTGCTGCAGAGGAGAAAAGGATTGCTTAAATCCATCCTAACACTTCAAGATCATGAACATAGCTTTGATTGTTCTGGCAGTTCTCTTGAGATTAGTTTTAGGGGTTTTTTTAGAAATAATTTCAAAAATTAATGCTACTTCCTTTCTCCCACTAGGGTGGCTCTGTTGGCCTACTGCTCCATGGTTCAGTCTTGTACATCTCTTCAAGATGTACAGTTCAGCAGGTCAGTATATCTTGATTGGCTGGTCAAAGCTTAAAAGCCTTATTTCTGAGAGTACAAAACTGCAGAGGATCCAGAGGTACAAAATTATTCACTGACGGCAAAATCCACCCATGCCCTATTATACCGAAAACATTCAATTTCATAGGTGTTGCAGCTGATAGAAAATTACGGTGGCCTTTACTATGGGAAGGGCATCTTCAGCATTCAAAGCCAAATCACAAGACAGTTTTTAACATGAAGTGTTGGAAGACTTTGTCATTTTTATAGCAAGGTTTTTCTGACTGCGGTTCTCACATAAGATCTGGTTTGATAAAACATCACTGTTCCTTGAGTAAAGTCACAGAGACACTCCACCAATTCTTTAACCCTTCTCATGAACCATTTTCATGAACCTTAAAAACTATCAATTTTAATATAGACACATAAGAAAATAGAACATTAGTTTATAAACATTTATACTCAGAAGAAAATAAAATTCACAGTGTACTGAAAAAAGTGTGAGGACCTAACACTTGTGGACTCAGTATGCAGTCATCAGACTCTCTTTATTAACCATGAGGGCTGCTAGGAAAGATACTCTTACTGGGTTTTGTGAATCAGCACTTCAAAGCGTAACGTTAATTGTCTGATGTGTTTTATGACGTCTTGATGCACACCTCAAGCAGTTCTGGTATCATATTCTTATTAAAGATTTATTTAACCCTCTGTATTGCTCAGGCTTTAAACAGGAGTCAAGGGAGCTGATAATTTGAGGTCTCCTCAGCCCATATGGTGCTAGCCCTTCCGCCAGTAGTAACACAGAAGGTTTTGTTGCAGGCACAAGGAAGTAAGCTTCTCCAGGAGATATGAATAAGGTTGGGCTTCTTAACAGTGGGTAGTCAAAGGGCAAATGATGTTTATTTGAACATGTCAGTAAAATCATGTCAGTAGGGAAAAGAACAAATCAGATGGTGCTCAAGTGGAGGAGAGTCATGACCACCAGCTCGCTCTGCAATCAGCCAGAGTGGGAACCCCTGAGCGAGCAGCCATTTCTGCCTATTACCTGAATGTAGGCACAGCAGGCAAGTCATTTGTTCTGTACTCGGGCTTTTACACTGGAAAACCTCTATCCAATAATCCTATTACAGCATTTCTGTTAAATTGTGCAGCCTACATGCCAGTCAGTGGGTTGTGCAAATACTCTTTTGTAGTTTTAGTTTTTTATTTTAATATTCAGATTCAGATTTGCATGAATTCCCATGGTAAATTTGAATACACTAAATCTGAACAGGCTTTTTTATTATTATTATTTTACTGGAAATTTTTCCTGTCTCTGAAAATTTACTCTAAATGCATCAAAGCCTCTGAAAAACAACAACAACAAGAAAACCAACCAACCAGCTAACCAACTGTGATGGTTTAGGCCAAATTCAGGGAAACGTCCAAAAGGAACGTCTCCTCGAAGGAAGGCAGGTTACAAACCACCCCTTCCCCCACTTGGGTTCGGGAAAAAAACAAATTTTCCTCAGAGGAAAGTGAAGGAGAAAATAAAACTATTTATTTAGCAAACACACAGGAAAACAATACTAATAATACTAAATAATAAAATCTCTCACTCTGGAGAGAAAACCTGAAAGATTTTAGAGTCCTTCTGTGGGTGTGGTCTCTCTTCTCCTCCTCGGAGCTGGGTTGGCGTGGGGGGCCCCCCCTTCCAGGCCGGTGGAAGGTCCCCCAGTGGGGTTCTGATGTTCTGGTGTTCTGAACGAGTCCAGAAGAGAAGAAGGGAAAAAAAACGAAGTCCCAAGAGGAAAAAAAAACCTCAACTCTCCGTCCCTCTCCGAAGAAACAGAGCTGAAGAAAACTGACCGAAAAGACAGAAAAAAAGTGCTTCCCCTGCCCGCCGCAGAAGTAGCTAATCTCTGTGTCCTTGAAGCACAAACTGTTTTGAAAAGTTCGCTCAGTTTTTTTTTCCTCTGTCTCTTGCATCCAGTTTTAAAGGCATAGAAAGGCTCAGGAATCATGTCTGGGCATAGAGCAATGGTAGGGGATACAACAGCACAGTCACCCCAAGACACCAACGAAAGAAAACCCCCAAATTTTGATAATCAAGTGTATCTCTATGGTAATTATATTTAATTATGTTTATAGCTTTTATAGCTAATTGGTAATTTTAAAAATTATTATTCCCAGGTAATTTTAACTGAAATTTTAATATATGGAAAGTGTAGAAGAACTGTTAGGGCAATGAAGAAATTTAGTGTTAATATAAAATATTCTTTAAATTTTTTCCTCATTTCTTTCATCTTGTGGATCAGGGTGGGGAAAGGCATTTCAGACTAAAACTTAACATTAGGCACTGCCAGTACAGGTGTAAAATTACTGCCAGTTTAACAGATTTTCAGTATTAGAAGTCCGTATCAATGACAAGTTTCTTGCAAGAGAGATAATCCACTCTACCCTTGATAAACTGAAACAGTACAAGTTGCAGTCTGTGCTGGTTTTTTTTTAATAGCTAGTTAATCATAGAAGAATCTATTTTTCCTGAAGGTTCATCAGGCTAATAGGATGCATAGGAGAGAACAGCAATCCTACTCTATTGTGCACAAAAAGGGACCACTTCTACCTCCTACAAGTAGGGTGAGTTAGAAAGAAAAAGCAATATAAGATGACTAGAGTTAATTATAGTTTCTATGTGCTACCTGATTGAATTAATAACTTGACAAAAATCAGCTTTCTGGAAGACTGTTAAAGCAATTAAAACCCAGTTTTATTTCTTCCATTTCTTCATTATCAAAGATATCTTTTAACAAATTAAGTCTCAATCCATCACTGACTCTACACAAGGGTGGCTTTTGATCCACGTGCTCACAGTTTTACACAGTTTTACATGTATGTTGGAGGCTACTTTTGAGGTGTGAGAAAGAGAAGAAGAGGGCTTCTGCTATTGCACTGGTAGGTGGTGGGGTTTTCCTTCCTGAGCTAAATCTTTACTTTTGTATCTTGAAAAAGTGTGGAGCTAAGGGCTAAAGCCCATTGCAAAGCAATTTCCTTGATGTTCCCATTTCCTGCGATTCCTTTCAAGGGAATGACATTGTAGAGAGCTATGAATCAAGTATCACTTACCTTGAAGCCAGACATTCATCTATTTAGATGAGTTAAAAATCAACATTTGAGAAAACTGGGCTAGCTGCAAATGGCAATAAAAACTAAACTCTGTTTTCAAAGCATTCAAAACTAACTGCAGTTAAGCAAGCTGATGAACTGGTGACCCATCACTGAAATGTCAGGGATCAGCAACTGGGAAAAGCTACGCTCTTTGATGGAGTTCAGTCTTGAAGTGCGTGAAGGGCGGAATGGTCTTATTTTAGTTGATATGTTTGCGCAGCAAATATTCCTGAACCTCAGGGATTTTGAGCAATTTTTTTATACCCCGATAAGCTACAAGAAATTGAGTGCTCAAATCTATTAAAACAAAATTGTCCTATCTGTTCTCGCTTCTTTACTGTTCTTCTTCCAGGGGGCTGAGGTACCTGCACAAAACATTAGATTACTCATTTGGATGGCTCTCCTCTTGAATAGATATATTTAAACAAAATTAATTCAAGCTCTTAAATATTCATGGCATTCCCATTTCACGATCATGTGATAAATATTAACAGGAGGAAACTTAAATTACCTAAATATCCTCCAAAAAGACTCTAATTGAAAGAGGCATCAGACTTTGATTACTTACAATTTATCATTGGCATTGTAACTACTGACAATACCTAGAACACATTCAAGGCAAAATATCAACACAAAGTTTTGAAAACAGATATGAAATTGTCAAAGATTCATCCAGAGATCCTGAAGAGAGAAAGCAGGAGAAGAAAATAATGGATTTTTTTTTGTTTAGGAATACGGTATGATTTTGTAAAAAAAAAGATAATAAAAATAGAAAAGTGGAACCGGTTTATTCATTTTTTTTTTGAATGTACTTTAAGGAGCAGAACAGTAGATTCTTAAAAAAACAATAAAAAATAGGAAATTGAGGAAAACATAATTAACATTCTTTGAAAAGCTTAATGTAGAATAACTGAAATGCAAAGAGTATACACTGTAATGCCTCTGTTTTTTCTTTCCTCTGCTAGTACTCCTGTTATATTATCATAATGTGCATTCAAGTAAAATTATTTGAGTAAAATTATTTGATTTTAAGCTCTAGGAGAGGGCAAGTTGCACTTCCTGCTTAAATGCATGCCCCTTTTAAATATTTATATCATGTCTGGAAGTTACGAAGATGAGCTTATCATTAGGCATTAACCAGATCTTTGTAGTAATAATAAAAATATTTTGACCATCTGTAAAGTCCTTTGTCCATAGATCACAGATGCAGTCCTCAAATGTCTAAATCTTGTCATTGTGAGTACTTGAGGTTCATGTGAAATGTCAGTATGTTCAGTTGAACTTCCTGTCTGAGTAAGAACAAGTCACAGAATAACCCACTTTAAGTAAGACATCCAAAATGCCTTTTTTAGGTAACTGGAGTTCGCACAGTTTCAAGAGAAGGAAAAGTAGTAATTCATTGGCTGGAAGATACCTACTCTTTAAAAGAAGAAACATGACTGGAAATAAAATACAGATTTTTTTTTAGTAGATTTCAGATTTAAATGATACCTTTGTTTCAAGTATTGATGATGACATTCAACACGAGGTTATAAATTATGGGGTTTTTAAATGGCAATAAATCAACTATCTTTTTTATGTGTTTGAGGAAGGATGAGAAAAGGTAGCCAGGAAGGTCCTTGCACGGTTTCTGCAATGATGAAAGGAGGACTCACTTGTAATGACAAGGACAATAGGAATGCAGGGGAAATATCTACTTAAGTAGATAATAACCTTGCATGTTCTATGTGTAGGGGGTTGGGGTTTCTTTCTTTTTCTTTTCTTTGCTTTTCCTTTTTTTTTTTCCTTGTGGATTAGCTCCTGCAGGAAAACCATACCTGGCTAAGGACAGCAGGTCACCTTGCCTAATCCTTACTTTGTTACCATACAAGTCAAAAAAAGGGTGACTTAGATTAAGCTAGAGACATTCTCAATTGTAAGAGTTATGAATGGCTACCAGGAATCTTTCTTTTTAACAAAGAAAATCTTTTATATTTTATTTTATTTTATTTTATTTTATTTTATTTTATTGAAACTTAAGTTTCTTCTGAAACATATTCTCTGTGGTTTCACATAAAACTTGGGTTTTACTGTGGAATTAGAACACTGTATCACTTTGCTGACTTTGCTACCCCTGCAAAATGCTTAAAATACTAATTAAAAGCATTAAGGGGAAATAGGTCTCAAGTAACATGAAAGAGCAGTAGGATAGAAGCAGCGAGGAGGAAGGTTTAACATTGTCCAGCTGTAAGTACAGAAGAGAGAATAGTGCCGGAGTTTAGAAAGTGTTTTCTTTACAGTCTTACATGATAATTTTCTGTAACTAATAGATTATAATCTCTAGAAGTTACCAAACCACTATATGTGTATTTTCCAATGGACTAATATATCTGTATAATAACACTCAGTTCCTTTAGGACAAAGGTCATTAATGTTTACACTGTGCTCGCTATTGCCCCCAAAAGTTCCAAACATACACACAAATCAAACAGATGTGCTGGCATCTACTTCAGAACTGGGGGTGCAGAATTGATTGCTCTGGCATCCTCTCTATGTCTACATGAGTGTGTGCACCTTATTTTAGTATCATAAAAAGGGAAACACACCTAATGCTGTTAGGTCTTGTAGCCTGTTCCTTATTACTTATTCTCATTGGTCCTGATCTGTTCAGCACTGCACCCTTGAGCTTTTGTTATAACTTGAATGCCAAACCACTATTTTTGAGCTCAGGGGTACACAGAAAGGTAACATAATACCATTGCTGCTTTATTGTCTGCATAAATAATGGACTTCTTTTGAAGAGCTAGAAAAAATTTGGAGAAAAGCTCTCCCTCCTTTTAATTCATCAAAGCCAAATGATGCTATAACTCTTTAATACTACTAAAGTGAGTGCAACTGTATTTTCCAAGGGACATTTACACATCTAGAGTAGAGAAATATGTGGACTACTGTGGGAAACTTTGATACTTGCAACATTTTAAAGAAGATTACAATTACCAATGCTAAAAATGGTGTTCCAACTTACAAACGCTTTGTCATAAAATGTGTTTCTGAAAAGAGCTATACAGCATAAGGAACTGTAAGAAGGAAAACAGATTACTGGTTCTATAATGGAAGTTAATTTCATCGAGAGAAAAGCATATATTCTAAAGTGAAAATGAGTGTTGTGTTGACCAAGACTACATCAACTGTCTACAACAGTGGGAAAAACTTGTTCCAAGGATGCAGGAAAAATTTACTCTGTAAAAACCCCACATGTATAAAAAAACTTCCAAAAATACCACCATGTAAAAATTATCTTTACACTCTGCTACAGAACTTTATAAATCAAGAGATTCAGGGGAGATTCATGTCTTGTTCTGACAATTTATTATCACCACTGAAGAGCAAGTGTTGCTGTTGTGTTTGACAACTGGGAATAAATACTGTTTAGGAGACCAGAAAAAAAATTAATTGTCAGCAAAAAGCTGCATATGCTCCTTGAATTTTTCTAGTTGTGTCTCTTTGTACTTGAAACTCATTTGCACAATGACTCCTGGAACAAAATCTTTCTAGTGTAAATAGCATGCAGCAATGCTACTGCTTCTTTCTACAGTAAGCATTCATGCTTTCATAATATAGTGCATGCATTTTCACAAGTACACTGAGAAATGGAAAGTTTCTAGAAATTATTCAAGTTTCCTAATTAATATATATTCTTGCCTTACACCATATGTTTCTGCATAAATATACAGATTTGTTATTTAATATAGATTATAGTAACATATATAAATCATAACAGTAGCATGTTTAAGCACAGAAGTCCAATTCTATTGATAAATACTTAAAAATATAATACATGTCTATAACCATGGAATAACTTTATAAACACAGTCTTTTCTAAAGCTGTAGTAGCTGAAGGAGCTGGAGAGAATTCATTTTGTTGGCCTTGTGCATTTGAAGCACTTCACATCTGACTGAAGTGGTTTTAGGCCCAGCTGGAGATGGAACACCAACTGTCCCCTTCCCTTCCCTCCAACACGGGTCAGACGTGGAGGAGAATGGTGCTGGGTTGAACCTGAGTTGATGGACAGTCGTTTAGACCAATAACGCTTCTCGAAATTTACATATTTAAATCACGTGGAGACGCGGGAACTTCCTTTTTTTGTTCGAGCCTCCTGCGGGGAGGGAGGGAAAATGGGCCCCGGGCTCCGTCTCTGGGAGCAGCTGGGCCTCCCCTTCCCCGGCCCCGGGGCACGGGCCCCGGGTGGCTGTGGGAGAACCCCTCAGAGCCGCGGGCAGCTGAGGAGGCACCGTGGGCTGCTGCATGGCCGATACCGCCCGGCACGGCTTCTAGAGGACTTCTCTCCTTCCACGCGTCCCTGCGCGGACCCGGCGGGAGATGATAGAGCTTTCTGCAACCAACGCAGCCTATATCGAACTGAAAAAATACCACCAAGCAGCCAGCCGCATAAAGGGAAAGAGGCTTTTTTCTCCAACATAAAGCCAAAGAAAATGAGTTCTTCAACATGGAGGTTTCAAGGTCAGAGAGAAAGAGAGTCATGTGAGACGAAGCTGAAAATGGCAACGGGAAAAGAGGGCGGAGTCGCGCCCAGCGCGAAGCTTAAAAATAATTCTTGCAGGCCGTGGTAAAAACTGTAATATCACCAACTGTTCTTTCCTCTTTAATCCATTTAAAAAGATGTGGGGGGATGAGAATCTTGTGTGCAGCATGTGGAAAAAGAAAAGTGGCCACACCAGGTCACCTAGGAGTTGTAAGAGACTTTTAGGGATTTTGTGAAGAAGAGGGACGTTGCTTTTCAGGCTGGAACTTGCTTATCCTTAAAAAAAAGAAACACGCCATGTGTGGCCCATGCTGGCAGTTGTGGGAAGACTGCAAGATTAATGGGAGAGATGTTTTTCATGGCAGCAGAATTCTGGGCAGGTCTGTTGCTTTTTGGGCAGTTTGGAAACCACATGAAGCAAAAGAAACCTTTTTTCCTTAAATATTGGAGAGACTTTTAAGAACTGTAATACTGACCAAAATCATGGTTTGTTATACTTTGTGCAAGTTAGGTAAAAGGGGCAGGTGCTGGAGGAAAAGGAGGTTTTTGCTTTAATTTCTTATTATTTCTTTTTACTTTTAATTCTGTTAATAATAAACTTCATGTTCTTTAAAGTTTTAAGCGTGCTTTGCATTTCTCCAAATCCCTTATCTCACAGAAGGTAGGAAATGTGAACAAAACCCCTACAAGAATTGAAGTAACAGTTGTCTGTTGAGATAAAAACAGTTTAATAAAAATAAAGTAAAATACAATAACAGTGGATAATAATAAGTAGTAGTAGTAGTAGTAGTAGTAGCAATAATAATGATGATGATAATAATAATAATAATAATGGTGATGCACAATGCAATTGCTCACCACATGCTGACAGATGCCAGACCCCCCTCCCCCCTTCCCAAACCCACAGTGGCTCCCTTCTAGGTAACTCCCCCCAGAGTTAGATACTGGGCATGTGGATATCCCTTTGGTCAGTTCAGGTCACCTGTCTCAGCTAAGCTTCCTCCCAGTTTGGTTTTTTCTATGTACCTCCTCACTGGCAGAGCATGAGAAAAGGAAAAAACTTCCTTAGGAAAAACATGACTTAGCAAGAACCAAAATATCACTGTGTTATCAACATTCCTTGGTAGTTCTGTGCAGGTGAGATAAAAGCCCTTGATATCTGTGGAAGCAAATGCAACTTTTTTTTCCTTACGTGATAGATAACATTTTTAGGGATGTTTTTCATGTTTCTACTTCAGATGTTTCAGTAGGAGCATTTTAAAGAGTATTCAAGTAGACCAAATTATCCATATACTATTTAAAGTAAAATCAGCATTGTACTAAAAGTGCTTGGTTTTAAAATCTGATGTGCAAGAAGAAGTGGTCATTAAAGTTTGTGTGTCATTTTCGTAACACTCTTAGTGTTCCTTTGTAAAAGGACTTAGGCTTTCTTTTATGAGGAAAAGTAACAAAAATGCTTACAAAATACAGGTTAGGGTTTTGTATTGTATATATAAGCATAGCGATTTACATAATAAAAATGAAACTGGAAATAACTTGTTATTTGTGTATTGAGGAAACAGCCCCTCTACACATGTACTATGCCTTCTGAGCATTAAAACATGAATGATTAATAAAGATACAAACCAGAGCAACTTGACATTTAAAACAATTCCCTGTTGTCGTTGTCACTTCCCATGCATGGGGTTTAAAAATAAACAAATTACTAGCTAGTTAGATAAATTAATGGAAATGTTTAATATGTCTTCTAAAAGTCCTTCTAATTGCTTTTGAGAATTTCCCTGTGTAGTTGAATACAATTTGAGGAAACCCTCACAATATTCCACAATTACTTTCAATTCCCACCCTGCTACAGTGTAGATGAAAAAAAACCCCTGCAAATAATGATGTCTGTCAGTTTAATAAAGTGAGTTACTCAAGATTTTCAAAACTGTGCTTTTCATTTATGTCCCTATTAAAAAGTCAGATAAATAATGGACAGTTTTTAAAGAACTGACTTGGCTCCACTGGCTACACAGGGATGATGGTCTTTTAGCTATCTCAGGAGTGCTCTTTCATCAGACAGTTAAAATTACCTGAGGCAGACTGACATCAAGCATCAATCTTTTTCCTAGGGAACATAAGTGATAAGAAGAACAAGATAAGCTTTTAATAGTTTCCCAACACTAAGATGCAGATTTCAGAGCAATTGACATCAGCAATTGCTGTCAAGTTTTTTTAAGATCTTGGGTCCATTTAAGAGAAATAGACCTAAATTAAATTCTTAACTTCAGAAGAAGTTAGACAGATTTTCAAACCCCCCAAAATGGGAAAACCAGTGGGAGCTGTGGTTAGCTGTGTCACTTAGATGTTGAAACAGGAAGACTGACATGCAAAATAGTTTCTGAAATACAGCATGAAAATTTTATTTTCCACCAACTTCATTTCATAAAGATTCCATTGCTGACAAGAGTTGTGCCTGTTCAGGCTCAAGAAGAGACGACTGAGAGACCTCATTAAGGTCTATCAGTATTTGAAGGGAGGGTCTCAAGAGGATGGACCGGGCTCTGCTTGCTGGTGCCCAGAAGTAGGACGAGAGGCAACGTGCAGAAATTGATGCACAGGAAGTTCCACCTGAACATGAGGAAGAAATTCTTTACTGTGCAGGTGACCACACACTGGGATAGATCATCCAGAGAAGCTGTGGAGTGTCCTTCACTGGAGATACTCCAGAAAAATCTGGACAAAATCCTGTGGCATGTGTTTTGGGGTGACCTTGCTTGAGCAGGGAGGTTGGACCAGATGACCCACTGTGGTCCCTTTCAACCTGACCCATTCTGTGGTTCTGTAAATTGAACCTTTATGTGACTTTTTGGCACTGAGAGAGCAGAGAGTATCTGTGGGAGTGCCCACATAGTTATGTGACCACACCAGGTAAGGCCCCACACAGATATATGAAGACCAATGAGAAGAGGTGGATATTTGAGGAGACCTCCAGAGAAAGATCCTGACTGCAAATTTCAGCAGCAGAAATGAAGCGGGCAGCACCTCTTCCCTGAGACCTCTGTGACATTTTACCTAATTCCATCGACAGTGTACAAAATGCTTTTAAGCAACTCTGACTAGATACTTAAAATTTAGGCATAGCTACTTCCTTGATTCAAGTTTTAACTCTTTCTTACAGAGAAAGCAGTATTGTCATACCTTTACCCCTCCCTTGAGGCACTGTAGAGACAACCACCTAAACAAAAAATATTTGAATAAAGCATCTGCTCAAAAACTAAGTACAGTTTTTATCCCGATGCCCATATACAGCTACAAAGGCCAAGTCATAATTATTTGGGTCACACTGCTGTGGATATTTATGTACATATTTATGTCTGTCACAATGGATGTCTTGTGTTAATTTTATAAATTGTATGTGGGTATATGTTTGTAGGCTTATGTGCCCCGCTTTGAAAAGGCAGACAGGAATTTCCCTTTTCCAGTACAAATCTAAAAGATCTATCCGTAATTAAGTGACTCTGGACCATGGAAGCATACAATAATTTGATAAAAAGATGTGTAACTTAAAAAGTGGCATTATATGAACTAAAACCAAATTCTGACTTGTAAGATTCCTTGTTCAGACATGAAGATAGAAGTAAAATCTTAATTTTTTCATAACAGATTGTGTTTCATCTTCTGGTTAAGTTAGTGTCAAAGAAGTCCAATAAATTTTATGATGCTCTAATTAGCAGTCTCACAAGCTGTTAACATTTGTACTTGCAGTCAAGTGGCATTCAGAGAAGTGTGAAATTTTCTGCCTTTGAAAATATTTAGGAAAACAGTTCTGAAATGGAGAAGTCCACTTTAAAACTCTGTAATACATCAATGGAAACTGGAACTGATTCTCAGCGAGGCACTTTGGATGTCTACTGTTGAATGAATTAACGAAAAATACTCCCTAAACTGTAGTTCTCTCTGTACACCTACTTCTTATGTAAACTGTTAGTTTATTTGCATTAATGTTTGCAATCTTTGAAATTATAATGTCAATCACATGCTTGTCAGTTACAATGACAATTATAAAGAAATGTAACTTCATTTCCTATGGGTTCATGTCTCTTAGTCAGTTGATCTTTAAGTCCAATGATGATAATATCTTTGACTATCTGTGCCTGTATTTAAAGTCTTCTCACAATGAATTTTGGAAGACAAGATGCCATATTTGATTTTCAATACTATATTCTAGAAACAGGATTGAGAGTTATTGGGAGAAAACGTAAACATTTTCAAACTTGATATCTCCTTTACCCAGTTTATGATTTTTAGGGGATGCTCGAGGGGTGCTCTAGTCTTGATTGAAATTGGACAGCAGGTTCAAAAGTAGCCAGAGGGATATACAGACATACACAAAGACTGTGTGATTACATGAACTGTTATCAGCAGAAACAAATGAAAAAAGAATCACAAACTACTCCTTTCAGTATTGTTCAAGGTGATGCGAGAATAACTGGCAATGAGACGATCTAGTCTCAAGAGGGGAACTCAGACTGCTAAAAGAACACACGCACACTCAAACATTCTTTAGATTTGTTTAAAAGAGGAAAACTTTGGAGGTCAGACCGATGAAATAACATAGATAACAGCAGCACCTGAACTACTTGTAGTAGTTTGAAAACAAACCAGTGGGAGACACCAAGTCAGAATGACAGTTTAATAGGAAAATTAAAAATAAAGGCAGAAAACATTGGTTTAAACTGACAGAGTCAGGATACAACCTGACACCCTGTTAGTCAGGGGGGTGGTAGCAGTCTGATAAAATGTTGGCTGCAGTCCTCCTGAAGTGATGGATGTGGTTCTGTTGAAGCGGTGATCCTATAGAAGGGTCTGGTCTTCCTCTGAAGGTCCAGTGGTGGCTATGTAGCTCTTGTCCTCTGGGAATCCAGTGGAAAAGGCTGTGTGTGGTGTTCCAAACCTCCGAGTATATACAGATGGGAACGCTCAGTTCCTCCTCCTGGGCGGAGCATCTCACACTGGGATGGTGAGTCATGGGGCAAGGCACTGATGGGCCCATTAACAGGAGATAGTCCGGAGGGAGGCGGCAAGGAACACTGCCCCACCTGGTTTCAACAGCTCATGAAGATGGTAATAGAATACACTGCAACCCAGGACACTACTCCAACTATTTTTTTTCCCTTCCAACCTAAGAAGGCTGCTAAAACCCACTTCTATTGTAGGTTTCCTGTCTCATCTGAGCCCCTGACAACAGAACCTTATAAAATCACTTTTGACCACAATTGTGTTCTAGAAGCAGAAGAGATGAGTAATGAGACAGCATCTCCATCTATCAGCTTCTGACCTCCTCTCTTTACTCCATACTGTAGCCACCCATTAGGGCTCCCTCATTTGGTCTGCTAACCGCTAAGATCAAAAGCACCTAAACTGGCCAATCGTTACCTTCAATACTTTAAGTTGAATCACTTAAAGATCTAAGATTAAGAGAATAGAATTGGGGTTGTTCAGCCTGGGGAAGATTTTGGGGTAGATCTAAGATTAAGAGAATAGAATTGGGATTGTTCAGCCTGGAGAAGATTTTGGGGTAACCTCCTTGCAGCCTTCCAGTATGTGAAGGGAGCGTACAAGAAAAATGGAACAAGACTTTTTACAAGACCATGTAGGGACAAGACAAGGAGGAATGGATTTAAACTAAAAGAATGAAGTTTTAGATTAGATGTTAGAAAGAAATTCTTTACTGGGAGGATGGCGAGGCACTGGGACAGGCTGGCCTGTGAGAAGCTGTGTTTGCCCTGTACCTGGGATTGTTTCATGGCCAGGTTAGATGTGGCTATGAGCAAACTGGTCTAGTGGAAGGTGTTCCTGCCTATGGCAGGGGGATTGGAACAAGATGGTTCTTGGGTTCCAACCCAAGACAGGCTATGTTTCTATGGTTGTATGATCTGCTTTGAATATAATGGAGATTTAAACACCTGCTACGTATGTTGACAGCTACAGTGTACAATATTTTATTTATTTATCGTAATAAATGCCACCATTAGGGTTTCATTCAGTTCCCTAAACTCAGGTAATAGCGTAGAACACAGGAAAAAAATTCTAATGATATTTGAGTTGTAAAAGGCTATCTAGGATATCTTCATTCAGTTACATGATCAAGGGGTTTTTTACTCTGTGGTTTAACTCTGTGTTTACCCAGTTGAAGCAGTTCAAACCTTTGACATATGATATTGCAATTCTGTTTCAGTAAAAAATTTCCCACCTCAGGCTTCTGTGAACATCTGCCACTGTGCAATACAGACATGAACCTGGACACCTTGCAGAGATATGAGGTCCAGCTCTTGATTCTATGGTCTCAGAACTCTCACTGTAACACTTCTGAATGCTACCTTACACAGACTGAGGCTGTGACTTTTGAAGGTGACAAAATTTGTTGTGGGCATCCATTAGGCCAGGATGAAGGGATTGAAGACTTGTCTGTGAAAGATCTTTCTCTTCTCCCTGAAATGTATGATTTGAACCAAGAACTTCAGATTACTTCTTTTGCACAAGCCTTCAGAAGGGTCATAATTAGTTAGTAGGTAGATAGGTAGTTTTGTCCAATGAGACTTTATTTAAAGTCTCTTTTTCCATGGGTATTTCATCTTGAACCAAAAAGTAAAAATTAAGTGCAGAAAAGGCTTGAATTAAACTATTTTGGTACACAGCTGATCAGTCTTCCTCCTAGACTATCTCAGTAAGGCTTTTTCTTATTTTGCTTTTATATAGAAATAATTACCTCATTTTAGATATTGAAATCCAATTGAGACTCTGGATCAGGTCCATCTTTCCAAATAGATATATCTACAGTTAAAGCATTTGCATATGAACTAATTTTGTAAACGCTATCCTTAGAGCCAATTATAAATAAATGACTGTATGACAGCATGAATAATTTTATTCTAAAACAAAGATTTCATATCAGTCTGATGAAGTGTCTTTCTCTCTTATTTACTAGAAAATCTCAGTTGCAGCCATCAAAAATAGGTGAGATATATCTCACTGTCTGGGAGTCTTAGGAGGAAGGCAGGTCTTTCCAAGTTCATGAGAGCTCTACTCTCTATTCTCAGCAGTTTCCTGAGCCAGAGGGTTGATTTAAGCAATTCAAAGTATCTAAAAATGTGTGCAACATGGAACTCATAATTTCTTTTGTAATGAAACCTGGACATTAGATCACTTTTTCCCTCCTCTAGGTACTTGTTTTAGAAGATCATTTATCTCTAGATTGAATTTTCTTTATGTTTAACTTTTAAGGAAATGTTGTAGTGTCATAGCTACAGTGCAAATGGAACAATTTGTCACATGTGGCTCTGGGATTATTCTTAGTGGTGACGCAGCTACCCAACTCTTCAAGGTTGATTGAAAGTACATTGACATCAAAAATGTCAGAGTTCAGCTTCACAGAACCATTCATTCATGACATTGTAACTGAAACCTCCAGTGGTGAAATAGTGAGAAAAAATTCTGCAGAAATACAGTGTACCTCAAGAAAACAATGTGATTATTTTCAAATTTAGGGTGAGGGGTAATCAGGAGGCAGCTGGTGTCCTGAGCACATTCTTAAGGTGTATGTTATTATAGCACCCTGTTTCTGCTATTTTGCACTTTAGTTGTCATTTTCAGCAGAGAACTTAAAATTTCCTATTTCCTTGACACATGGTCCTTCTAACTCAGATATAACCACATTTTCAGGCAGTAGGGGAAGCCAGCACAACTGCTTCTCCTCTTTGTCATTCTGGACAGAAAGAAGAGGTTTGGGATTTGTTTCTTGTTTCCAAAGTCTCAGTGTTTGTAAGAATATATGCCTTACTATTGCTATTTTAATGTAACAGTGTTTAGCTTCTGATGTAATAATTTGATAGGATAAGCCTCAGGTACCAAAGAATGCTAACATCAAATAATTAGGGATCTAACTATGTTTGTAAATTAAATCACTTTGACACTAATTTTAGCACACTCCCCCCAATGGTTTTTTGGAGAGGAGGTTTTTATACACTTTTACAAAATAAAAGAGAGATGAAAAGAGAAGTCAGATGACTTCAAATACAATTTTCATCTGTTGAATAGGCAGAAAGATTTTTTAATTAACAGTTACAGTAGCAATGTAGATTCTGTGACAGTAATTAAATAAAAATAGTAGAAGAGCTACGTCACCATGAAAAAGGGAAAAAAAAACAGTGAAAGAAGGATAACAAAATCAAAACAATCTGACATCTTTGAGTAACTCCTCCACGTGGACTAGAGACAGGGCAATGAATCAACACACCATTGTCATCTTGGTAGCAGAAGACCTCCCAAAATGAGTAATGGAGAAAAGCAAACAAAACTGACAGAGGTGACAACAATGGAATTCATAGCTTTTGGGCTGAAAGCAGCTTAGCTTGAAGATTTTCAGAGACATAAGGGGCACATGGGTGCAGAAATAAAGTATAAAGCTCTGCTGCATTCCACATATCTTTTTAGTAGAGATATGTTAATTATATCTTGATAACAGAGAAGCAATTCTATTGTATGCACATACTTTCCTCTTTTCAACAGTTTCGACCAAAGACTGGAAGTCAGTGCACCCTCCAGTCCACACCTCAGGCCTCTAGTTATCAGTGGCAGGAAGGCAAAACTTATTTAATTTGCTTACTGTAATAGCAGCAACAGACGGCAACACTTACTGATATAGAATGAAGACAAGAAAACAGGATTAGTTCTGAGATCTGATATCTTTCAGCTCCCCAGGCCTGGCATGAGTTCTAAGAGCCATGGCAAGTAATGAGATACCAGAAGTTAAAACTACATTATCTTTATTTATCAGATATTTTCCTCTCAGCACTTTGCTCTGCTTAAGGACCCCTGAAGCAGAGATTACTCCTGTATACACCAACAGAAAGCTTGGGGTCACAGTTCTGAAGCTCTGCATATCAGTTCCTAACTCAGTATCAGACTTAAAACTTTTATTAGTTCCTCACACTTACAGCCTATTGGTGTTTCTTTTCTTGCTACTGCACTGTAAGCAGAAAAAATGCTTCTGAACCAAGCCATAAGCAATAGCTTTTGAGTGCAAGGCTATACCATGAACCATGAAAAAATCCTATAGAGACTGTTCCTGCTGTATGCAACCTGCAAGTGCCCAGACCTCCAGCTAAAACATTCCCCAAATGCCAGCAGATTGTGCCTGAGGCTGGAAAAGCACATGCTTTTTATAAATTCACATTAGCAGTGACTTCATCATGGAAGAACCTGGGAGGGGACTTTTAACTACCAGTGAAATGACAGCTGGAGACATATAAATAGTTAGAAACCTGGAGGAAAAGAAAAATGCAAATTTACAATTGCTTTTGATTGGTGCAAGTCTACCAAAGCAAAAGGAACACTGTCTTCTTCATGTATGAAATAAATTTGTTGAAGAAGACATTAGGTATTTATAGTTCACCAATTCAAAAAGGAATCCTAGTGGAAATTTGGGGATGTTGCAAAGAACTGTTGCTTGATTAAAAAACCTGCTAGACACATAACGTTCTCAGGACACCTTAGAGCATGATAAAAGTTGATAGGAAATTCACAATATATTGAATAATCTGTAAAGAAACATGGATAAGATTATTGTTTTAATTTTACTTTTCAGTGTAGGTGTTAACTTCTGTGAGTGAATGATGTCTGGCCCTCATTTATACGAAGAATTTTTATGAGATAAATGAAGTGTTAAATTAAATTATTTTGGAATTATTTAATGCCTTACAATATAAATAAACAACTTAAAAAGAACAGAAATGAAGCTACTTGAATGACTGTAAAAGTCACATGGTTTATTTTAATAATTTCTGAGGAAAGAGCCTAAAAATGATCTATGATAAAATTTTTCATGTTTATTTACATAGCTCTTCTATTCTATGTTTTGTTGCCATCACTGGATTGCATCTGTGTGTGCAATTACATTTGTTCATACAGCTGGCAGATGGTATGCAACAAGAAACTCATCTCATAATACCAAAAGGATGGGAAGAAGATTGATTCTGTGAATTATTATGTATTTATTATGTATTGCATCTTCCTGTCTTTCATTTCCAATGAGATTATGAGGCTGCTTCTATGCATAATATTACTGGCAAAGATGAAGAATCAGTGTTTTGTCTTTGAGGGTTTCCTGATCACATTTATGAAGAAACCTTTTCTTTGTGGTGAACTTACAGTTTCCTAGGCCAAACTGAAGCTAGTTTACATCACAGATTCATTACTGTCAGGTAGTTTTGCGGACTGAGGTTCCTCTAACTTGTACAGCAGAGATGATCTGGCATCTTTCATTCTATACATCACTTTTAAATAAAAGGCCTTTTTGAACCACTGCACTTCATCTCTTAACTGTAAAGAAAATTACATTAGGTATAGACTAAGTGGAATGAGACTAGGGGAGATATTATTTCCTAAAAAAGTACTCCAATTACTCCCTTAGAAATGGTGGCATATATAAAAAATATGCTTTATCGTTTGTCCTTTGCTGTGAGATGTAATCTATCCCTCCCATGAAGTACAAAGAGGCAAAAGGAACCGAATCAACCAGAAGATACATATTTGTCAACAAATGGGGAACTGCCTCAAGCAACAGCATGAAGGAATAAGCAGCACAAGCCAAAATAGGAACTAGAAGTATTCAGTAGATTTAGGATTAGAAATAATAACCAAAAAAAAGGGGCATGATAACAGATGGATCTTTCTGGGAATGGAACCTTGTGAGATAAAAACCAGAGTGAGCATGTGGAAAGAAAAGAGACACTTCAGCTTCTAGTTCTGTTGCAGGGCATACACAGGGCTTTGCAGCATAAACTTCATAAACTTGTCCACTGTGACACTTGCTTATGGGAGTTCTAATTCTATCCTTACTCTCAGCTGGTTTTCAGACACATATCTTCTGTGTACTCCTTCTTTTCCTCCTTGACCACCCTTTTCTTAGGAGTGTTACTTGCAAGATTCAGTAAGTCAACATGTATCTATTTTTCTGTATTCCCTGCTGACCACATGGCACATTTCTATCCTCGTTTAGCCAGATGGATCCAAATCTTACTGTCATATGATGGTGGTAAACCATGAGCACCTAACAAGCGAAACATGAGTTCCTTGCTGCGTGGGGTGGTTATTTTTGTGACAGCCAGTTCAGATAAGCTTTCTTAGCCTTAGTGTTCACTGCTTCAGTCTTCCAGGCCTGTGTGCTTGAAGACGTGGTTCAAGGAGTTCTCATGGTTCTAGAAGTGTCATTAAGCCCCACTGATTTGTACAGCTTTAGAACTAAGCTACCATTAAAGCTGCCTAAAATCTTCCCCTGTGCAGTTCCAGAAAAGGAGATTAAACTCTGTATTGGTTCTGCAATGAGTACCATGGCAATGCAAATTCACTTAAACTGCTCTCCACAAACCATTTACTCCATAGGAACCATGAAATATCAATGTGACATGTATTAGGGGAAGAAAAAGAAGTGTTTTTAAAACTTCTGAACTGGCAGAGATGTGTAAATCTCCATCCCGTATTGTAAGATACTCACTTTTAATACTTTATTATTACCAAGGCTCATAGATTACAAGTGGAATTTTACACAGCCATACTGATATTAGTCACAAACATGACTTTCATTAATATTTTTTCTTCAGTTAATTATGTACTGAAATAGTATGAAATTGTAAAAGCTTGAGACAAGGTCAATCTAATTTCTTAGTGATGTAGAAAATAGTCATTTCTCATAAGGTTTCCTGGGCTTGAGATCTCAGAGTTTGATCATTTAGCTAATTACGCCATTAATTTACGTGCAACAGTTCCTTGTCAAGGCCTGTCTGATGTTAGATTTTTTTCATTGATATTTCCCTGTATAACATTTAACCCTACAGAAGCACTATCAAATTTTTGTAACACAAAATTTGACAGGGAAAAAAATACATTTTTGTATGAACTAATTTGCATTCTGTGAGCTCACATTAATACTTCCTTTTTCTTCCATGTCCACAGATACTATAATAGGTTATTTATAGTATTAAATACCACTGAAAGCACTCAGCTGTGATCTTTTTGCATGCCTACTAAGAGGATTTGAAGAAGTCTTTTATTCCTGTTGTGTTCGTAAACAAGATTTTTGAGATAAGATATAAATAATACATTTACTACTGTTACAGTATTAAAATATGAAATTTAGTTTGGGATATTATATTAAGACACTGGTGGAAACCTTCGCTGTAACAGCTTCCATTGCACATTCTTAATTCTTTCATGAAATATGGGGGGATAAGAGGGGAAAGGAAAGAATTAAGTTAAATATTTGTGACTTAAGAAAACCTTTTTTTTTTTTTTTTGAGGGTGGGGGATTAACTATATTAATTACTCACTTTCCTTTTAGCAGGAGGTGATTCTTTTGTCTGGTAGTTTTGATTTCATATTGACCCTCTTTTATTGGAATGAAAACAGACCCAATCTTGTTCTACTGTCGAACCTCTAAAAGAAAGCAGAATGATCTTCAATAAAATACCAGCAGGAATCATATAAGAGACAGAAAATGGAAAATTTTATTTTTTATTTGAACCTTACTGATGGATATTACTGACACAGCATAAGGTTTTAGCAGCCAGTCTAAAGTTGAAAAAACTTCTTCCAGTGTCAGTCTATTTAAATCATTGCTTTGTGTTTGCTCTTCTAGTCATACATTCCCATCAGTAAGAGAAGAAATGGAATTGACTTGGCAGTCTTAGCTAGGCTATTAGGCAGGAATAAGAAAGAAAAAGGCTAGGAAAGAAGAATAAGCTCAGTGGAGAATGGTGCACTGGTGAGGGGAAAACAGCAGAGCACTGAGCATCATATCCTAAATAAAATTTAGGATTTAGCCAAAGCTATTTTCCACCCTCTAAAAAAACATGTTGTATAATAAGACCTGGAAGAGTTAGTAGAGAGCTAATTCTTTTTTAAGTTGTTTTTTTAAAGATTAAGCATTTAGTATCCTTGTTATTCAGGGAACAAACTTCAAATCCTGAAATTCACTAGAAAAAAAAGGGAGTTTAACCCTGATTATGAGGCAGGTCACACATCTGATGTCTCAGTCCCATGGGCAATGGTGGTGTCCCTCCTGAAGCAGCCTAAATGCCAGGAGTAGAGACATAGAGGTCTGTGAGATCAGACTTCTGATGAGCTGTGAGGGAACCTGAAGTTCCTGGTTCCTTCCTAGTGAAGCAGGCAGGCAGCCAAATGGAGATAAACTTAGCAACACCACTCTCCCTTCAGTATCTTGGACAGGCTGCTTGAGAAAAGTGAATGAGATTAAGAAATATGAGTAAGATTTGATGCATGTTTGATGTGAGCACAACTGGAAGATGAAAAATTAAACTGTCTCTGGTTTTGATTTTGATGGTAACAACAACAACAAAAAAGGGTAGATTTTCATTGTTAATTTCAACAGCGGTGATGAAACTGCCTAATATAAGAATAAAAACGAAACCTGGAGCCTGAGGTACTGCAGCACAAAGGCAGAAGTGTCCCAGATCTCAGTTCCTAACATTGCCTTGTTCTTTGGGAGATTAACAAAAATGGGCATATCTAGGCTTTTATAACCAAACATATTTACTGTTTATTGTTATTAATTATTCTTATTTTTAAAACTTCCAGTAGGTGTGGAAACCCATAATGTTCCAAAATTTTAATTGTTCATTCTATCATAGAGGAATAATTACTGAAATAAGTGACATTGAAATGACAGTAGAAAGTCAGACATTCCTAAAAATATTCTCCAAGTAACTAGCTGTTTAGCAATTATAAGCACTATCATGTGATGATGCACATGGGCATTGGATAACTGGGACAAAATATTTCTTAAGGAATGAAGCACTCTTTCTGGGAGAAAGACTCAGCACAACCTGGGCATGAATAATAATTGACAGAATTGTTCCTAAAAAGAGTGAAGAGGAAGGATGATGCTGATTATTCAGAACTCTGAAATTTTAATCCTATGTACTTCATGCAGTGGATGCTCTAGCAAGTGAGATTCACCCCTCTATCTTTAAACAAATTATCTTTAAAAGTTCACCTTTACACTTAGTGCATGTAAATGAGAAGCCTATATAGCCTTGATTCCTGCTATAGTCAAGAGAGAAATGTTGTATCCAAAAAGGCAGTTCATATCTTGGTAAGATAACAGCCCCTGGAGATACCTTTTATCTGCACTGCCTGCAGAAGAGACCTGGTGCAATGGTGTTCCTGAAAGTGGTGGCTTGATTAAATGACCAACCTCAGCTGGCATGAGCATATTTCTGAAAATATGAGTGTGTAACCCTGAGCTGGCTGAAACAAAAATAAACACAGTCACCCCTCATCCCTCCCTCCATGTGTATTTCCCACCATAATTCTGTTGGGAGGTTACTCCATATGTATGTTAAGATGTTGCTTCATACGTAGATAACCTGCTTTTGGGACAGGGAACTAACATTTCCTAATAATTTTCAATCATAATGAGTTAGGTTAGTCAAAGCAGCCTTCAATAACTGTTAATCACCTCTTTTTGTTCCACACATGAACAAGTGATGAGGATATATCCAAAGAGGAATCAGTGTTTGGAGCAGCAGTCAACTCCTCATATCTTAGAAGTTCAGTCCCTGTGGTATAGGAGCAGTGCAGTGAGTTCAGCTGGCTGCCAGCTTAGTTCAGCTTTAAAGATCTTTAGAGATTCTTCCTTTCCTATTTGCAGGTGAGTGTGATTTTTTCATACTGATCACCTATATTTCTGAAAATGTTTAATGCAAGATTTTGACTTATTCCCTAGGTTTGATAGTTTTGAACAATGGGAACCTAAGCAGACTGAATCTCTGCTGAATTGCTGTCTGGACTTTTTTATTTTTTAGCTAAATTTGTGGTGCAAACACAAAAAACCAGTAAAGATACAGATCGGTTCCATGCTTGATCAGGCAGAAATCTGCATTTTTTAAGCAGGCTTCTGTTCTGCACCAGGGAAGGAGGTAGGGTGAGACAGATGATGCAGGGTAGTTTCTGGATCACAATAAGAAAGTGCCCAACAAGAAATAGCTTAATAAAAGAGTTGTTTTAATAAGATAGACTGAAAAGAGGAATACAGACAGCAAGTAACTTTCCTGTCCTTTAAGATTCTGGGCACCCTGCACTTGTGGAGTGTCAAAAGGCTCCCAGGTGGATTTTCCCACAGCAAGTTGTGCAGTTGCCTTCTGTGGCAGAAACTTGCCATTTCTGGTCCTTTGAGCTATTATATAATTTTCTTACAGGAAAACAACTCTGTTCATTAACTCAATCAAGAACTTGATTCAGTTTTAGACAAGGGCAAAGAGAGGTAGCAGAACTGCAGTTGCCAAGTGGAAGCTGCCTGCAGCTTCCTCTGTTGCAATGAGTTGGCTCTTGTCTCCAAGGCCTTTGTGCAGCACAGCAAGTCCTGAAGGTCATGCTGAACATGCAGCAGAGCGCAGCCCAGCACAGACCCGGCCCTGCTAAGGTTCACTGTCATATGGATCACTCACACCTTGATATTCACTGCTGTCAGGATCACTAAATTTCTGTGGTCCACCTACAGTTCACCTTTCTCCAAGATGTTTTAAATTACAGGTTATATTAGTAAACTGTTTGTCTAAGAGAAAGTTTATTGACAGGTTGGACTGTTATTTCTGTTATGAAATCCCTGTAACGTGCAGCACAGCCAGGCATGGGGCACTCCAGGAGGTTCTCATACAGTGGCTACTCATGATAACTTAATGGACTTCTCAAGCCCTAAGAAGGCTCAAAAAAGCAGACCTAACCTGCTTAAAAGCATTAACTCTTCCTCAAGTACAATATCTTCTCCAAAGTTCCCAATATAGATTCTAATTTTATGTAGACAGAGTCATTGAATCTTAATTTTCTGCAAAAGAATTTCATGGTAAAGGAACTATGATCAGAACAATCCCATTTCACATAGCCTCTGTGGTCATGAAAGGCTTGGAATTCAGGAGAACCAACGTGAGCCACAGCAAGGTAGGGTGAACATCATGGTGTCAGTGATCCATAACCACTATGTAGCACCAAAATGTAACATTTATTCTACTGCATTAGCGACAGGGGAAAAGCTATGAAACACGGATCTTCAACTATATGTATCAGCTGGCTGATCTCTTCAGTCTTTCAGGAGTGCATAAATCCTGGGTAGCTATGGCAACCTCAAAACTGCCTAGGTCAGGATTGAGGAGTGGGAGTCTAAATGTCTTGAGCACTTCCAGCAGAAGGAAGTGTCAGCAGAATGAAGCATAAAATCCACGCTATCATTAATGGATATAGTAGAAGATAGAAAATAATTGCTTTGGAAAATAAGATATGGAATTTGATGTTGCGAATAACTCAGTCTAAAAGTTTTATGAGAATGGATGCTGTGAAAAGCCACCACTTTTTTCAGTCTACACACTTAATTTATTTTCTGTTTTGCAATCTCCTCCCTCTTCTTGGAAGTGTTGCGCCATAAGGAGCACAACCAGCTTGTTGGAGCTCCCAGAATGAATATTTTACTATTCATTGGGAGTTTTCTCTGATCTACACAATCTTTGAGCGATAAGAGAGGGTGATTCCTTAATGACATTGATCTCATCACTCTTAAATGCATCCTCACTGGTTCTATGGACTTGTTCTTATTTTCATTTTAAGTAACTAGTTTCTAACTTGATCCTCCTCCATCATGAGTAGCATCTCTGACCCCTGAACTTTGCTAATAGTCATGAATGTCTGGGAGGTGAGGGAAGACAGCGGCAAAATGTCTCTCAGTGTTTTCTCTCCTTTGTCACTATGTGACTCGACCCCGTCAGGAACAACTATCATCAGCATTTTCCTTGATCATTTTGCTGCTGATGTAACCTTAGGTAGCTTTCATGTTGCACTTGATCTGACTCAACCTTTGACCGCATCTAACCTGTCTTTCCTAATTTTATCTTTGCATGTCCAGGTGTTTCTCTTGGATAGCCCCTCCTCACTTTCACTTTGCAAATACTTAATTGAATTTGTGCTTTATCTAATTTCTACTCTATTTTCTGCAACCAAAACAAACTATTCTTGTTCTATCAGGAGGCTGCCCCTGAAGAACACCCTGGCTCACCTGGGCTCCCTCAGAGCCAACTTCCATGGGATCCTGTCCATCAGATCCCTGACAAAAAAGGAAAGTCTGTTTTCCTGCAGTTCAAGTCCTATAACTTCCCTTCTTTAAGGATCTGGAACCTCCATCACTGCAGTCACTACCAGTCACTGCAATCAAACCTGTCAGTGACTATCACACTCCATAGAGTTCTTTATCTGCAAGTTACAGCTCCAGCTGAGCACATCCCCTGGGCTCAGAAGTGATTGCCCACTATGATGTGTCCCTTACTACCCTCCTTCTAAAAATCTTGAGCAATTCTCTTCCCATCCCGTATCAGATCTCCATGTATTTAAACTATTCCTTTTCGTAGATAACACCCCCATCTTCTTGCCTGTCTTTTCCTAAGATTCTGCATCCATGGAAACACTCTAGCCATACAAACTATCCCACCTCATTTGTATAATCTGAATGGTGTCAGGTCTGTGACTGCACATTAAGATACAGTTCCTTCCATATGTTTTCCAGGCTGCATTCATTTGTATACAGGCTGCTTAAATGGATCTTCTATTTCTTCACTTTCTCGAGGAAACTGTGAAAGCCTCCTCCTTTGCCATGCACTATCACGGTGGTGGTGTCAGTGGACCAATGCTGTGTTTTTTCCACAGGGTCCCTCATGGAGACGCTTTGGCGGCACTCTGCCAGCACCCACGCGTGCACACGATCTCACCCCCGCAGGTGAACGCAAGCAGCCACTCACACACACAGTCTGTGCGTGTACTGGAGACAAAGAGGCAGGAGGGATTCTTTGCATGCAATTCCGAGGCATTTATTGGATCCACACCACAGACCGGAAACAAATGCACTCGAA
Organism: Gymnorhina tibicen; assembly: GCA_013399875.1. Lineage (NCBI taxonomy): Eukaryota > Metazoa > Chordata > Aves > Passeriformes > Artamidae > Gymnorhina > Gymnorhina tibicen. The sequence goes on from VXAZ01007544.1 coordinate 675,857, forward strand.
GGGGAACAGAGGCAAAGAACCAAGAACAAAAGCCTGCACGTGGTTTTATCCTGAAGGGTCCCAGGAGCGGGCAGAGCATCAAAAACCAACAGTCTGAGGGCTAGGGGGTAGAGGCAAGGTTGAGTGACACAACAGGGGCCAATGGGAGAAGGGAGGGGAGGGGGGAGAGGACCAGGGGCCAGTGGGGTCCCGACAAAGGGAGAACTTTCTGGCCCAGTGGTGTGGGGAGAGACCACTTCATAGTAACACGGCGGGTGTAATGTGGACTTAGCCACCGCAACAAGGCACTGTCCGTTTTTCTACTTTATTTCATCTTTCTCTATTTTTCTTTGAGTTTTGGCCTTCATTCCCTGCAAAACCTAATCTAAAGCTTTCCTGAAGCCTGGGAAAGCTTGCTTGCAAAGAGGCTCCAGGTCCACTTTGTCATCTAAGTCATGTCTCTCACCAGCAGTCAGTCTCTGGATCGTGATAACTAAAGGCTTCTGGTGGAAGCAGCCCTGTGGCAGGTGTTTATCTGTGGAGTGCCTCTGTCCTGCCCTAGTCCATCCGCTGGACTGGGAGGAGGATGGGGAAGGACCGTAGTTGGACTCCTGCTCCTTTCAGCCTAGCTGCCAGAGTCATTCTGGATCCACTCAATGCTCCCTAAATGTGCAGAGTCATTGGTGCATCCACAGAGTAACAACCAGAGGTTGTAAGGTGCTGCTTGGAACAGCCACAGCACTCTCTCCATGATGCCCTTGCAATGGAAATCACATTGCAATAATCAAAAAACCTGCAGAAATAGGTGTCATCAGACTATAGTGTGAATTTCTATTTTCTATTGTTTAAAAATTGTCGAATTGATGATTACCAAATGCTAAGAAAACAATAAGAATGAAAATGAAAGCAAGCAGAAAATCCCTAAAAACTGTAGTTCCATAACCAGAACAAAAGACATTCATCTATGCAGACAAAATTGTAGAGCCAGGACCACTGCTGTGCAAATAATATTCTGTTTTATTGACAAAATTAATAAATTGTGCACGTTTAAAATTCAAACTGGTATAAGTGTATTTTGTTTCTTGTCCAAACAGCCTTTCCCTCCAGGAATCCCTCCTCTGCAAAACAAATCAAATCAAATCAAAACAAAGCAATGAACAAAATCCAGCAGCATTTTGGGAAAAAAAAAATTTCTTGTTATTTTTGTTCAACTCTACAAAAGAATTTTATACATTTAAAAGAACTTCATCCAAATCAGCATGTTTCATGTAGGAACAAAGTACTTTGCCTTTTTCCAGGGCTTTTTTCCTAATTTTTCTTTATCAAAACTATCCTTTAGTTTTGTATGAATTTGTGAAGCATTTCATTAAATCTCAAAAGTGTGTTACTGGAAAAAAAAATTATTGAAAAGTGGCTTAACTTTCCTCACGACAATGACGACATACAAGTTACATCACTGACAGTCATTAAAAGACCCATCCCCAAGAAACTGAGCATTAAATCTGGATATTTGAATTTTAACTGGAATGTGTTAATGGCAACTTGAGCTGTCAAGTTGACATTTTAGAGCGGTTTTGGACTGAAATGTGTTGTATAATGCTGGATTTAAGAGTCTCTCAAGAAATGATACAGAGCCAAACCAACTCAAAGGAATGGTTTTGCAGACCCCAACATACAAATGAAGCATTAGGAACAAAGAGCTACTTTGAAAATAGATCTGGGCTGATCATTGGTCATATCATGGTCCTTGTCATACAATGAGGGTGGTAAAACACTGGCACAGGTCTTCCAGAGAAGTTACAGATGTCTCATCCTGGGAAACATTCAAGGTCAAGCTGGATGAGGCTCTGAGCAATCTGTTAAGATGTCCCTGCTCGCTGCTGGGCATTGGACAAGAGGACCTTTAAATGTCCCTTCCAACCCAAATGGTTCTATGATCCTGTTTATGGGTTTCAGTGTAGAAGAGAGGAGAGGATGTCGATCCATCTGTGCTTATATCTGTTTAGTCTGGATCCTGTCAAATAGGTTCTATACACAATAAGTAATCCAAGATGGGCTACTGCCACTGGCAATGCATATAAAATCTGTGATCCAATATTCCAGATAAAAGCAGTTACAAAATTAGTATAACCTGAAAAGCTATTTTTATTTCTGGTTATGTTTCTTTACAAACATATAGACATAGATGTTTTCAGAGACATGAATATAAATATATATATAAATTACATCTATGTTTATATATATATGTATAAGTATATGTGTATATATATACATAAAAGTTCTGTTCATAAAAATTTTTTCTGTCTAGTCTTAAATATCATATAAAGGAGCTTTCTGTTTTTTTTGTTTTGGAGTTTGGTGTTTGTTTTGCTTTGTTTTCCCTGTAACTTGAGAAGTAAATTCTTCAAAAAATATCTGAGGGAGGCATTCAGCTGATTTTAACAGCCAGGTGATTTAAACATGTGTTTCCCACAACTTGTAAAGGCCTGGTTGTAGCTTTAAAAATACCAGCCTACCTTGTATTTCAACATCTCCTTCTATGCCTGGGGGGCATGGTGGTCTGTGCATCTGGATAGCACTGGGAGTTGTGTTTAGGTTGCCTGCTATAAATTTGGTGCTGTGGTGAGAGGTTCTGGCTGCCTTTTAGGCAGATCTCCCTCTGTGCTCTTTACACATGGTGGAAAAAACTATGTTTAAATTGGGCAGACTGTTGATGATGAGGCTTATCTATGGTAGTAAATTAAGCAGCGGGTGGCCTGCTCTTGTCCTTGAGATCAGGTGGCATGATCTGGCCCCTTCAGTATTTTCTATGCTCTTAAACATCAAACCAGGATTGTCATGACCATATTGTGACTGCATATTGGGAGCTCTGGGAACTTTCTCTGCCCCATGCTAGCCCTTGGGAGTAGTCTGGAAAGAGAGTTATAGTGGATATAGGCTGAAACCATGCCAAGTACACTTCTGCCTGTTTGTAAGTGTAAGGAATAGTGTGCTGGAGCTCAGAAACATTCCCAGGCATGGTTCAATTTATGTAACATATCCACATTTGATAAGTTAGATGTCATGACTCCTCTTCAGTGACTTTAAATGTCAGGCAGTATTAAATAGTAGGCAATCTAAATTGCCCATAACTCTTTGGCTTTAAGAACTATCATCATTAAAATGTCTAGGTAGCTGCTATAATAGATAGTGTGAGTATATCCTTACATGGCTTCCTGGTGATTGCCTGGGAAGTGTGTATTTCCACTGTACTCTGAGCACTCAGTGAATCACTGGAGATGGGGTGGGCCAGATGCCCACCTGCCAGAGAAAACTTACTAGGGCAAGATTCACTCTTGTTAAACAAGGAGCGGGTAGAGTTGATCCACACCTGTGGATCTCAGGATATCTGTCCACTACTCTCAGGGTCCCTTGAGCAGCTGTTTTCTCATATAATGCCTTGGAGGAGTGGTAATCTCATACTCTCCAACATTATGAATGCAGGAGGGGAGTTACTCCTGGGCAGCTCAGAGTGACTAACATTTTCATATGGAAACATATCTTATCAGAAAATCCACTGTGAAGCGTGGCTTCTCCAATTAAAAGAACTACTGCAGCTAAGAATGAGAACAACAAACCTTTATTCCAAATATTGATGCCACTGTTCCACGCAGAAGTAGGGATGTTGCAGTCTTCCTTTGTTTTCCCATTTCAGTCCTGTTTAATCCTTCATGCTGGCTAGCAGAGGATACCTTAAGCCGTCCCCTAATGCTCAGCTGACTGATTGCATGAGTGATGATTAGCAAACAGAAGCATATTTTTCCTGGTCTTTCAGAGAAAAAAGAAAAAGGCAAACCCCCAAATACCACCATGCTGGTTTTTTTTCAAAACAAAACATCAGTGAAAAACAATGTCAGTAATTTAATTATCTTTTAGGCTGACAGCTTTAGTTGTATTTAAAAATTACCAAGCGAGGGTTTTACATTAAACCTGCCAAAAAGGGAACAGCAACTAGCATATGTGCTTTACTTTTCTTGGGCTCATCACCAGTGAGGTGCAGCTGCTGCTTTGACTTTCTCTTTTGTGGCTTGCTTTGAAATGTTGTCCTTTTTTATCACTATACACTAGTTTTATTACCTTGTTTTTTCTCAAACCTAACATTTTTTTTGACAACGTCATGCTGATGAGTCGCAAGAAGGATGCTCCGTAGATCTATCTTGTGGTACGTTAAAATTGTGCTTGTGGTGCAGAGAACGGCAATATAGATATGTCTACAGGATGCAGCAGAGTGATGCTCATTTTTAATTAATGGGACACTTCTCAATGAAAAGATGGCAGTTGTTTTATAACCAAGGCAGGAATATCAGCTGGAACACACTGAGTGTGTTTGTTCACCTTGGAAGAGAAATTGGATTACTGCATTTGTTTTATTTAAACTGTGTTTAGGAGTATAAAGTGATGGCAGCACTGGGAAAGAGATTTGGATGGCAAGATTATTAAAGTGAACAATCCTCAGCTTGACATTATTCATATTTGAATAGAGTAGATTAGACACAGAATTTTCACTGTTCTACCTCTTAACACATCTGGTAATTACAACAGTATAAAATACAGAAGTAATTTTTTTGTCCAGGAACACAGAGGACTGTGAAAACATGCTGGAGGACAACTACTTAGGGAATAAATAAGCTACTGGAGAACTTTTGCAAAGGACTCAAAAGGTGGGGTTTTTTTTGTTCTGTGGAATTTTTTGTAAAATGCTGTCAAATATTTAAACTGTACAGAACAGCTTCAGACTAAATTAGGTATTTTTATCTGGAAAGAAGAACATTTTATGGGTAATGAAAGTAGTAATTACAATTAGCTGAGATGCTGCCATCCAAAGGGCTAGAATTGCTATTTCATTTTACATCCTTAGCAAAAATGTACTAACTTGATTCTCAGCCAGAAAATGTTAGTCTCATGGTGAGAACTAAGTGTGAAATTGAACAGTGGTCACAGCTTTGAGTTAGAGCGGGTGGCAGGAATGAACAAGAGGAGTCCGAGGGAGCTACAAGCAGGGAGGAAGGACAAAAAAGTTGGTACAGATATTGAAAGCTGTGAGCATATTCCTACTCTTTTCTTCCATACACACTGTCTGATCCTATCTGTGGTGTAGAAGCAGCACCACAATTCTTCTGGGCAATCTGAACCTGTGTCTCGCCAGCCTCACAGTAGACATTTTCTTCCTAAAATCTAATCAAAATCTCCTCTGTTTCAAATTAAAGCCATTCCCCCTTGTTCTATCACTCCACGCCCTCGTAAAAAGGTCCTCTCCAGTTCTCTTCCAGGCCCCCTTTAGATACTGGAAGGTGCTCTACAGTCATGCTGGAGCTTTCTTTTCTCCAGGCTGAACAACCCAAACTCCCTCAGCCTGTCTCCACAGGATAGGTGTTCCAGCCCTCTGATCATCTTCATGGTCTCCTCTTGATTTGCTTCAGCAGGTTCATGTCCTTCTTATGTTGGAGGCTCCAGAGCTGTACACGTACTACAGTTGTGATAGAATATTGTGATAGTGTTTTGCATTTGGCATTGACCCAAGAAATAACCTATGAAAGATGAAAAAGACAACAGATCACACAGTGTGTCCTCAGTGTTACTTCCTCTGTACTGTTTGCTTACTCCAGGCCACTTTACCAAATCTAAATAACACATCTTTCCAGTTCTGTCCCTCCAAGGTTAGTCAAATCTCCATGGCTTTTAGAAGTTAATTATGAAATTTAAATTTTCTTTTGTTTTAACAAATAACTGGTCTTTATTACAGGTCATTGCCTTTATGAAGACTTTAAATAACATTATCATGGCAAATATAGATAACTGCAGATTTTAAAGCCAGATGTTGCAAATCCATGCTCATAAAAACTGTGTTTCAATGGCAATATTCACCTCATTAAGAAACACAGCATGAGTATGAGATCTGAATATTTCTGTGTTCAATTTTTAAAATACTGGCATCTAGTAGAAAACAGTCTTAAATACAATGCAGAAGATGCCTTCTAGCAACACAGAAGAATTATATCTAGAACCACCTCACTGAACTTTAACACTTTAAGTGAACAACAGAAAGTGCAGCTGTGGGAGGGGTGGGGAAAGGGAGGGTGCAATGCCTAACTCTTGCTGCTTTTAGACAAAGAAACCACCACAGGCTCTTCCTTTAGCTGTACCCTTTAATGTGTGAACCTGCTGGTACGATTTCACATGCTGACTCACTTTCCCATAGGTGTTCAACCTGGGACTAGTTGGAACCAATCTGAGATTGTCTCATACTGCTTTCTTCAATAGTTCCTAATGACTACCTACTGTAACTTACTATAGTAACTACTGTGAATTCCTGTTTCAGATGTCTAGCTCCCCACTCATCAGGCATAAAATGTAGATACTTACAAATGGCTCATTTCAGAACTACAGGAATACAGATAAGTTTCCAGCATTGCAATTATTGAGTGTTATTACACTGACAATCCTCTCTGGATCACTGAGATTTGAATTTGTCTTATTTAATTTTATTGCATTGAAGCTTTATTCTACTGTGGACATAACTGATTGTGAAAATACATATTTTTCAGTTGTGTTGCATGATGGCAACACTGCTTGGAAGAGGAAAACATACAAGAACATCTACCATACATAGCAATAGATTTCTTATCTCATATTAAATACTACATCATTAATTAGTTAGTCTAAATGAAGCATTGTCACTTAAGAACTTAGTAGGCCTATTTGGTCACATTTTCTGCCTGTTGAACTATGACAAGCAGATTTCAGTTTTGCCATAAATAATTTGTGAATAGAATTAGATATGCAGTAGATGTATACACCTAGAAACTATGAGGCTTCATCTTGGTTATTTATTATGGCTACTCAGTACTTAATCTTTGATTTTTGACATGAGCTAGAATGATTTTGACTGTACCTTTTTGACTGTTGATATTTCACGTAATAACTAGGTGAGATTAAGATTTACAGCTTAATCCCTCAATCCCTCAAGCACATGCAAATTATCATTCTCAAAAGAATATAGTTAAGCGAAGAATTAGGAAAAAGGATGACAAAAGCTGCAAACATTGACATCTTCTGAAAAATAAAAATAATCTGATTGTGCTTTTATCTTTTTTTTTTTAATAAAAAGCACAACACTAGCACTAAGAGAAAACATTTTAGCTTGGTTATCACTCTCAGAGAACTGCTTTTTCTCTCTGGATGGACTGTAGTAAAATCCACAGCAATTTTATTTTGGCACAGATGTATGCAGTAGAGCAGGAAAAGTGATTAAGCAGGAACTTATTTGGCTTGTTTTGTTGCTTCTGTGCAGGATCTTGGTCAGTGTTTCCATCCAACATGTCATTCAGGGCATTCTTTAAAAAACACCATTTCTTTTAAGCTTACACAATTCATTCTTGGACAGCACATATGCCTCAAGGGTTTGAATGGTGGGTTGAGAAAAGAAAGGGCTTGAACTGATCTCAGCTACATGCTTTAAAATCTAGTTGTCTGATTCCGCAAAACATCTCCCAAAAAGAGGTATATTTATGGGCAATAAGAGATTTAAATGCAGTGCAGATAGGTCAGTCACAATCCATGCTAGTTTCTCAAATATTTATCTTTTACAATACCGGCCTTTGGTTTGCACCTTGAACTGTTTCCTCACTTTTCTTCATACCTTTCCTAGCTTTCCTCCTCACCTGAGGCTCCAGTGACACATAGAAACTCTTAATGACCTCTCTCCAAGGCATGGCCCACCTAGTCACCCACGTCACTGTGTGACCTGCCTCTGCTGCTTTGACTGCTGATGCCTCTGAGCAGATCATCACCACTGGGTGCCATTCGCACACCAGGCTGGTGCTAGGGAAAAAAATGCAGGAATGAAGACAATTTCTCCCTACCACAGATACAATCCTAGAACTCTTGTCATTCCTATCCAAGCAATGCTACCACTAGCCTACTCTGGTCTCCATTGCCTTCACCCATTTAACCTCTAACTATTTTAATCACAAATGCAAAACATAGCACAGTACAGGATACTATGAGGAAAACAAAATCTATTGCAGCCAAAACCAGTACATAAACACGCCTTTCTACCCCCCTGCATTTCTCCTGAAGTTGTATGTAAAGGAATTTGGATATAAACTCATGTGAATAGGGCCTGAGAAGGTTTTCCACCATTTATCCTAACTAGTATTTACCATACACTTGATATAAATTAGCTTGGGAATAATTTTTAAACATAAAAAGAAAAGTTCCTGAACCTGGATGAAGAACAAAAACAAAAAGAAAACCAAGCATGAGGTGAACCTAACAGGAATACTTTATAAACCTGTCCTGGGTTACAACGTATTCTATTACCACGAGCTGTTGAGACCAGGTATAGCAATGTTCCTTGCCTCCTCCCTCTGGACTATCTCCTGTTAATGGGCCCAACAATGCCTTGCTGTATGACTCAGAGGTAACCCGAACCTGGGCTATCTCCTGTTAATGGGCCCATCAGTGCCTTGCCCTATGACTGACCATCCCATTGTGAGATGCTCCGCCCAGGGGGGAAGGAACCAAGCATTCCCACCAGGATAAAATCTGGGGCCTGGAACAGCAGAGGCAGACTTACCTACTGGGATCCCAGAGGACAAGAGCTACACCACTGGATTTTCCGAGGAAGACCAGACCCTCCTACAACACTGCTGGACCTTCAGAGGAAGACCAGACCCTTCAACAGAACCATCACTCCAGGAGGACTGCAGTCACCATCTAATTGGACTGTTACCAACCCCCCGATTATCAGGGGGTCAGGTTTGTGCTCTGACCTTGTAGGTGGGTTGTTTTTTTGCGCTACTGCATTTATTTTATTTTTCCTATTAAATTGTATTTCTGACTTGGACTCTCTCACTAGTTTGTTTTCAAACTAGTACAAAACCTTAAGGTGGAATTTTCCTAAATAGCACAACTGCAATGTGGCATATAGTACAGATGGATAACATCACGAGTATGCTTTTATAACTGGCAAACAGGTGTCTGGGTTTATTTAACAATCTAGCTAGCATAAACCAGATTTTTATTTATGATTGGAATAACTGGCACATATGATATTGTTTCAAGGAATCAGGGAAGCCAAATCTCTGTGAAATATTTGCAGATTGATTTAAGATGTTCCTGCAGATAGGGTTTCATCTTCCACAATTTTTCAAAAGGGCTGTTTTCATCTCCTATTAGAGTATACAGCATCCATTCACTCTCTATAGTAATACCCTAAGCCTATGATGTCTGCATCCCTGAGATACAAACAGGATTTGCCCTTTTGCATGTGTAAATATGTGTATGTGTGAGAGAAAAACACATTCTTCTTTTTTTTTTAAATATAATATGAACCTAATTTTTGTTTGTGTACAAACAAAATTCAGTACTCACATAGATAATTCTTCTCTCCAGGTAAGCTTTTCATGATTATATGCTACAGTATTGTTAGACGTACACAGCTGGTTCCTGTGCCAGGATGACCAACTGAGAGGGTTTACACATATCTTGAGCAACCCTATTAGTGAGTGTTGAGACTTGAACATGATGGAGATGATAAGGCTCAGGACACCAGCCCCTATTCATGCAAGCACTTAAAAATGTTATTCATCTAAGGACAGTGTGCTGGTTTGGGTCAAATTCAGGGAAATGTCCAAAAGGAACCTCTCCTCAAAGAAAGGCGGGTTATAGCCGCCCCTCCCCCACCAGGTTCGGGATAAAAAAAATTTTTCCTCAGAGGAATGTGAAAGAGAAAATAAAAACTATTTATTTAACAAACACACAGGAAAAGAATAATAATGCTAAAATAATAAAATCTCTTGCTGTGGAGAGAAAACCTGAAAGATTTTAGAGTCCTTCTGTGGGTATGGCCTCTCTCCTCCTCCTTGGAGCTGGGTCAGCGTGGGACCCCTCCGGGACTAAGGTGGAAATTTTCCCAGTGTGTTCTGGTATTCTGATGTTCTGAACAAGTCCAGAAGAGAAGAAGGGAAAAGCTGAAGTCCCAGAAAGAATCTTAACTCTCAGTCTCTCTCTCTCTCCAGAGAAACAGAGCCGAAAAGCCAAGAGAAGCAGAAAGGGTGCTTCCTTCTCTCCTCAGCAGCAGCAGCAGCTGATCTCCGTGTCCCTGAAGCACAAACTGTTTTGAAAAGTGCGCTCAGTTTTTTTCTCTCTCTTGCACCCAGTTTTAAAGGCACAGAAAGGCTCAGGATCATATTTGGGCATAGAGTGGTGATAGGGGATACAACAGCATAAAGTCACCCCAAGACAGACAGGCTCCATATGGAGTAACAAGCTGAGGAGGAGCAGGTATGGTTTTGCTGACTGGCCAGCAGCACTCTGCAATGAATAATTGTTAACATGGTCCCTGTTCTGGCTTTGTCTCAGGCCAAAGATCACTCTTCCAAGCATCGCCTAATTTAGGTTAGCATTAGCCAGGCATAGCTCCAGTAGGAAATACAGAGAAGCTACTCTGAGCAGGTAGAAAAGAGAGTTCAATAGTTTGTGTGCTGCTCCCAGCCAGAAACCCGGCTGAGTGTACAGATGGAACCCAAAGTCTCACACATCTAAGTTCATCTGAGTGTTGCATTGGATACATGAATGGACAAAGAAGTGCCTCAGCTCTCCTGCAGTTCTGATCATAAGTGCAAAATTAGGCAGAAAAATGCTGATAACTACTACCCTCATGGACATGCAGTCGTATGGAAAAAGACAGATGATGGCTAATTGCTGAAAACAGATACACTTAGATACCATGTGAGAATGTTTAGAGCCACTGGAGCAAATCATTAATATAAAAGGTAGGTTTTTCTCTTCCTAGTATCTTCAGATGAAAACATTTATGAAAAAGCCGTGTTAGTCAAAAACAAAATGTGGGGCTGAGAACAAAACATAACAGGTTGAAAATGAAGAATCTGTGGTGCACAGGGTCTAAAACTACAGGTCTGAGTAGTGCTTTAAATAAACCTTATAAATACAGTAGTGAAAAAACCACCAGTATTATTCTTAATTTACCCATGGGGAAAATAAGCTGTGTTAAAGTTGTCTATCTGACATGACACAGGTCAATAGCAGAGTTTGAAATGATGTGAAGGGGTCTCTGAAATCTAGTAGCAGGCACCCTGTTCCAACATTCATTTTCTGTCCTACTGGAAAAGAGCTGCAGGACAAAAGCAACTTGTGAGTTAAAGACATTTTGATTTATTCCAATAAAAAAAGGGATTTTTCCCCATGCACTTCCTGAAGATTATAGACTGCATTATTCCCTTTAGCAGTGCACAGGTTCATGAATGATTAATGATGCTTTAAGTCAAAAATCACTGAGTAGTGGTATATTGCAAGTTTTACAGTCTGATCTGTTACCATCAAATGTATCTTTTGGTGTTTCATTTATTGGATATACCGTTCTGTGAACTGGATAATCCTTCCAATTTTCCCCCTTTCTCAAAATTAACTGTTAGGTGGGAGTGAGAACAAAATTTCACTGCATAAAATGGGTATTGTTGTTAAGCATCTTGTTCCTTCTTTGTATTCTTGGTAAGTGAAGAGTGGGGGAAAGGATTTAGCTCTAATTTTCTGGCATTTTTCTTCTAGTAGTAAGGTATAATTAGCATAGTTTATCACTGCAGCTTTTTCAGCTGCTTTATTTGTGGCTGTTTTAAGGCAGCTAGCAATACTCATCTAAGTAGCTTTGTTTGGAAACCCTTGCCATGGTTGAGTTTTAGAAACTGAAAGAAAAGGGTGAGTCACTGCAAGCTTCAGAATGTGAGTGATCCTGCAGTAAAGCTGACTGGAAGAGTACAGGGGTTAATAAAAAGAATTGGGGTTTTTTTTTGGTTCTTTTTTTTTTTCGAGACTATAACCCTGCTTATAAGAAGGTAATAAATCATAGAATCAAAGGAAGAATACCTGGTTGGAAGGGGCTTCAAGCATCATCTGGTCCAACCTTTCCTGGCAAAAGCATGACTCAGACAAGATGGCCCTGTCCAGCTGAATCTTAAAAGTGGCCAGTGTTTGAGAATCTACCACTTCCCTGTGGAGATTATTCCAGTGGCTGATTGTTCGTATAGTGAAAAATTTTGCCCTTGTGTCCAATTGGAATCTTACATCTAATCTTTTCCACATGACTTGTTTTTATACAAGGAGTCTCCATCTTCTTTGTAGCCATCCCTCAAACACCAGAACATGGTGATGAGGTCTCCCCTAAACCTTCTCTACTCAGGGCAGAACAAACCCAGTCCTCCCAGCCTTTCCTCATGTGTCAGGCTTCCTGGTCCTTTGAACATCTTTATGGTCCTTTTCTGGACCCTCTCCAACCTGTCCATGGTTTTTTTTTTTTTGTAATGGGGACCAAAACTGAACACCTGGCCTCAGGTATGGCCTGAAAAACACTGAATGGAGTTGGATAATGACTTCTTTAGCTCTGCTGGCAATGTCCCTGTTGACCACACTGTGTTGGTTTTCCTTGCCACAGCAGCACAATGTTCACTGGCCAACTTCAGTTTGGGCTGTGTTCTTGCTTTTCTAGTTCCATTTTTGCACCTGCTGGCAACACCCTCGTAGTTCTCAATTCATCCTCTTTTCCATCTCTGGTTTGCTTCTCTTTTTGTTTTAAGCAGTGTCAGCACTTAATGGATCACAACTAAGACAAAGGGGTTTCTTGCTCCACCTACTTCCTTTCCCTTTAAAGGGGATGTACTGTTTTTGTGTTTCCAGGAGTGTGTTTTTTAAAAACCCCCAGCACTTGCTAGCTCCTTTATTCTCCACGGAAACTTCCCATGGAACCCACCCCAACTGAGCTCTGAGTGAGCAGAAGTTTTCTTTTCTAAAATGAAGTCCTAACAATAAGAGAAACACTGTTTCCCAATTTTCAGCAAAACAGATGGTTTTATCTGTGATTTTTTAATGTGTTAGCTGTAGACTACCACAACTTCTCCTAATTTTAAGTAACAATGACTGGAATAAGGCTATGAGAGCAACTCAGATGGGATGGAATGAAAACATCTTCAAAGTAATGACTTTCTTTGATTAGATTAAACAAAATAGATTACATTTATTTTTGAACTATACTGCTCATGGATGAACACCACATCTGCTTCAGCTCATGTAGCTGTGTGTGCTGCTGTGCTTTTGTTTTTGCAGGTAGAAGAGTCAAGAGGGCAGAAGGGGAGTTCAGGAATGGCAACACAGCAAAGTCTGGTGTGAGAAGAATGGGAAAAAATGTAGTCACTGCAAATTAATGAAAAAATTGGCCAAGTTCAGAGACTCATTAATGACTAAAGTAAAGCAGAAGTTAATTATAATATTTAACTGAGTTTTCGCAAAATAAGTGATTTCTGAACTAGAGAATTAGGTTAAATAATGCTTATACAAAGCATGCATGGCATATCTTGACAAAGTATGAATGTATGTTTTAAACTTAATGTTTTTACTTTGTTCTTCATCTTTTCAGCCCCATTACAACCCAACTGAAAACTACCTGGGAACCTGAAGAAAAACAAAACACACAAAAAAAGCAAGCCAAAAAACCACCTAAACCCCCCCCCGCCACCTAAGCCCTGTCCCAGTTTGAGACAAATTAGGAGGAAACATCCTAATGAACATCCTCTAATAGAAGGCAGGTTTCAGCAGCCCCTCCCCCACCAGGTTTGGAAAGAAATTTCTTGGAGGAAAGTGAAAAAAAAGCTGTTTATTTAACAAGCAGCGTGCATGCAGGCATGAGAGCATGAATAATGTTAAATAATACAACCTCTTGCTGTGGAAAAGACCTGGTAGATTCAGAGTCCTTTCTGTAGGTGTGGCTCTGCTCTCTCTGGAGCTGGGGTGCGGCATGGGCCCTTCCGGGCCGCAGTGTGGGGCCTCCTGGTGATGGTGTTCCAGACTGGAGCTGAACAGTTCCAGGAGAAAAAGAAGAAAAAGCCACAGTCCCAGGAAAACTTTCTTGCCTCAGCTAGCAGGCTAGCTAAAAAGCAAAGAATTTTAACTCTCCATCTCTCTCCTGAGAAACAGAGCCGAGAGCTGGCTAACAGCAGAAAGGCACTCCCTCCGCTCTGCCGCAGTGAGAACGTGGGGGAGTGTGTGTGTCCTTGAACACAAACTGTGCTGAAGAATTCGCTCGGCTTCCCCCCACTTTCTCTCGGACCCAGTTTAAAGGCTCAGAAAGGCACAGGATTCATGTCCGGGCAATAAGCAGGTGATAGGGGATAAAGCATCATAAAGTCACCCCCAGACACGCCCCCTTAATTAATATGTGTTTAATAGCCAAAAATGGTACTACACATTAGAGAAAATAGGAAAAGAGGAATCACAAGCATTAATCTGGTTGGTGTTTTAGACAGTTCCAGTGGGGAAAAATAGGGTGAAGGGAAAAGAATTGTTAAAATTGTAATTTAGGATGTCACATGGCACATAAAAAATTAGAAGCAGGAATTAATTTTTATGTGTAACTCTAAAATTTAATGTTACAAACTTCACCAGTCTGGTAGAGAATGGATTCCTTTGAGGAAAATCATTGTTATCAAATTCCATAAATAATACTTTGGGTTTGGTTTTTTTTTTTTCAGGAATATATACTCTCTGGGGGAAGGATCGTCCGTCCTTAAACTCCATTTAATGATGATCTAAAAAGTTTTCAATAAAAATATCACGTGATTTCTAGACAATCCTTTTTTTTTGTAGGCAAAAAACCAAAAGACAATTTTTGACTATTTAAAGATTAAGGTATTTTAGGTTTGCAAAAATAATCTAAATTAATGCTTGTTTTGAATGTAACAGTCTAGATAAAACAGTAAGTCCCTTCTGCTTCAGGTTTGCGATTTGGAGATACCAAAATACAATCAACCCTCAGCCCAGTACAGGTGAAACCATTTTGTGAAATATTTCACGGTCAGGTCAATGCAGAAGTTATAGCAAGCTGTCTGATTGAAAGCATATGGAGGTATTCTACAAATACTCAGGTAGCCCTGAAGTGGTTTAATGAAAAATGTTTAGAACATTTCATTATGAGATTTGTACATGCTTGTTTCTCATTACAACAACAAAAAAAAAACACTGGCGCCAAAAAAAAAAAGAAAAAAAGTAAAACAAAACCTAAATCTGTGTCTGTCAGGAAAAAGTCATTTATAGATAACTGCTGAGAGTTATTCTGTACTGAATACCATCCTTCAAACTGTGTGATTTTTCGCTCTACAGCTGTACAAAAAAGGTCACTGTTATTTTCTTTTGCCACCACAGTAATGGATAATTTGTATTTTCTTATTTTTATCTCCCCTCAAAACAATCACAGTATTTTATTGAAACTTCTCAAAAAACCCTTTATACTTTGGCAAACACCAAGACTGGGGAACACTAATATAAATAATAAAAAACTCAAAAAACCTACAACCCTCCAGAAACAAACACTTAGCTCAAAATGAGTGACCATCACGGGTATCTACCTTTATTTTTTTGTTAATACTAATTTATGTTTTAACTAAGGCATGAGGGCATGACAATGTCAAGAAACTGTTGAACTTATATTTTCTTAAATCCTGTCTTAAATGAGGATGAAGAACCCAAATTCTGCTTAAACATCAGCACATATTTTCCCACACTGGCCATATAAAGAAATAAATAAACTTTGCTTTTATGGATAGCCTGAAGTTTTACTTGATGCTTGGCTACAGATACAAAAGCATGGGTAGAAGTGCCCTAAATTGTAATGAAATAAATGCATTTAAAAGGAAAGTCTTTTGTGGTCTTGACCATTGTGGAATATGGGGTTACATTTGTTAAAATAGTTAAGGCTTGTGCTCACCAGAAGCCCTGTGGGAAAGGCACGGCTGAGGGCTGCACGGCTGGAAGTTGGCTGAGGGGTGAGAAGCAGTTGAGTGACAGCTGGAAGTGAGATTGTGATTGGCTGGAGGAACACGTGGACGGCACATGAACGGGAAGCTGATTGGGTGATGGGACGCGTGGACAGCAGCACTGCAGCTGTGCCAGCCAATGGGTGCCCTTCTGCTGTTAAGTCCTGTTAGGCTTCAGCTTGGTTTCAGTTGTGTTCGGTTGAGATTAAGGGTATAAAGAGGGGGCGATTTTGGGCAATAAACGGCTCTTCTTTGGACATACATGGGGGTCTGTCATCCTTGTTCCCCATTGCTACACACCATGATCTGTAATATTGCTATAAGAACCAAGAGGACAGATGTGAGGCTGGTGACAGATTACTGAAGAGCTTGTTACACCACATATTTACCCAAGAAGAGATGTTTGGCCTGAGGAGAATTAAATTCATATAACTACAAAAGAGTTCTTTTTGAGCCCAGGAGAGTTCTCTTAGTGCTAAGCCGCTGGAGAAACATTTTTACAAGTGAAGTATGCTTGAAGTTTATGCATTTAAGTGCACAGGATACATGAAAGTAAGTACATAAGAAGAACTTGAAGAGATCAGGGTGCAAAGATGGTTCTTGCCACTTCGTAGTTACTATTTTGATTACTGTTCCTGCAACTGAGTTTGTTTATTTTTATTGCTTTAATCCAGTAAAAAACTAGTATAAAAGGCTCAGTTGAGGGAAACACATTTTTTTACACCCATTTCCTTTTAAGCATGCCCATTTCTTTAGTGGAAATCTGGTTTATGACACCTGGTGCCTTTCAGGAAGATTATGGATCTTGCAACCTTGTAGCTGAGCTACAAATTGTTTAGTGAAAAGCATGATCTAGAAATTCTAGAACACAAGGAGGGGAAGAGGAGGGGCAGGCACTGATCTCTGCCCTCTGATGGCCTGAGGGAATGGCCTGAAGTTGTGTTTGGGAGGTTTAGGTTGGATATCAGGAGTGTGGTTGGGCACTGGAACAGGCTCCCCAGGGAAGTGGTGACAGCACCAGCCTGACAGAGCTCAAGAAGCATTTGGGCAATGCTCTCAGGCACAGGGTGTGACTCTTGGGGACGATCTTGTGCAGGGCCAGGAGTTGGACTCAATGATCCTTGTGAGTCCCTTCCAACTCAGCATATTCTGTGATTCTGTGATTAAGTACTTTCTTAGGAAGTGGAAGCAATAAAATCAAACCTGCTTAGAGTGAGAATATTATGAAATTACAGTTCTTTCATTCCTGGCAAGTACTGCAAACAGTAGGCTACTGTAGAACAGTGGGACTATGTTTTCTACGCATCATCTTCTTTTCATTAGATTCAACTTTACTAGGTGTTGACTTTAAGAAAAGCATTGGACAGAATGGCTGCAAAGCTTAGGTGGAGGATGCCTGATATTTCCTCCTGATCTCTTATACACTTGTTGAAAAGTGGCAGAATTAAATTTATGTTTTTCTCTTTTTTTTTTTCTTTTTTAGCTTAGCTTTTTCTTCCCTCTAAAATAAAAAATTAAACTGACATGCAAAATGTAAAATCTGATCTACTTTACCGGAAAGTTTAAGAAAAGTTTCTGTTTTATTCAACTAGATTCTTCTGTTCTCAGGACCTGTGTTTCACTTGTTCAAAACTTCAGTACTGTGCCTTTTTTTTTTTTTTAATAGTTTGGGAGTGTTTGTGTGATTTCCTAGAGAAAATGAGTTAGATACAGTTGCTGGGTTTCATAGCGCCTCATTTCTGATGTGCAGCATGTAAACTTCCATGGCTGAACTAATCGCCTTAAATCCACTTTATGATGAGTGGAAAGAAATAATAAATTCTAGCACATGATTCATTAGGTCTGTTTTGCATAGCCACTTTGGAAAATACTGAATTGTACCTAAAATTTCCCATTTTTCTTCATTAACTTCAGAGCTTTAGTGGACGTCTGTCATCACCTGTACTGCATATAGACATGAATATTTAGATAAATGAATTCTTTCCAACTTACCTTTGAAGTTATGCTGTACTTGGGCAAGTGTTCCTAAACAATGCACATTTTTTTCATTATCTGCACTAAGATTTTAATGCACATAAATGTTAACTAAATTGAATGTTTAAAGTTCAGCAAATAAAATACTTTGCCTATTTAACTATTTAAAGAAGGTCAGATTACTCTGTATTCTAACAGGATAGCCAGGGATGTGGGTTCTGGCCTAATCATTCACTTTGGAGTGGACATCAGAAGGTCATCTAATCCAGCCTTCTGCTCAATGTTGATTTTGGACCAGGATGCTCAGACCTTTGTCCAGTCAGGTCTTCAAGATCTCTCCAGACTCTTTGGATTACCTGTTCCACTGTTTGACTATCCTCAAGAGGAAAACCTTTCTTCTTACCTCTGGATGGAATCTTTCCTGATTCAGTTTAAGATGTTATCACTCACCCTTCCACCATACCCAGTTACAAAGGCCACAGTTCTATCTTCTTGATGACCCTCTCATAGACACTGTGAAGCTGCTGTTAGGTTCCTTGAAAGTCAGCTCTGCTCCAAACTGAACAAGCCCCATTCCCTCAGCCCCTCTCACAGTGCTCCAGCCCCACAACCATCCAATGATCACTGGCCTGTTAATACAACCCAATACACTGGGATGCCCTGCTGAATCTTATTTACACTGTTGTCCATCTTCGCAGTGGAGGTGCTCCCCACTCAGCCCATTCCCAGACTTTATCAGCATGAGTTTCTTCCTCCCCAGGTGCAGAATATTACCTGAATTCTTGCTGAATTTCATGAGTCCATTCCTCCAGCCTATCTAGGTCTCTTCGAAGGGCAGCTCTTCCCTTAATTGCCTAACCCTCAAGCTACTATATTTTGTGTATTATATTATCACAATTTAAATTCATATATTTAAATTCATATTAAATTATATTTAAATTCATATCTCTTAGAAGAAAAGAAGGATGTTAGGAGGAAGCAAGCAAGATATTCTAGATCTTAAACCTGAGAAAAGTAGTCTTTCAAGCTGTGGAGAATTTGAACACGATATGACCATATTCTTTCAGTGCTTATCAACAGTGGGTCTGACCTAAGATTCAGGGTACTGCTTATCTTTCTGTTCCTCATTATTATCTTCTCAATAACATTTATTAAAAAAAAGCCACGAGCATCTAGTAAAGATTCCTAGCACCCACTTTAGAAGTAGACCATCTCCTGCCTGTTAAAAATCTCATATCAAACATTGAAATCCAGGTTTAAATTCCAAGACTGAGGGTAGATTGACTCTATAGACTGTAACATGGTATTTGAATATTTGTGCTTGCTTAGACAACAAAACAAGCTGTAGGTGCACAAAGTTCCAAGCAGTCTAGATATTCTAGGTCATGTCATGCAGATTTCCATACTCATTGAAGAAGATATTTGATGTCAGAATTTCCTCTGATGCCTTGACTATATTACTATAGCATCAGGTGGACAAATTAAGGATTAAGATGCCTACTAATCGTAGCGTGACAGCTCTAAGTCTGTTCTGAAATCTACCCTTTTCTTTCTTAAATGTATCTTAGGAAAAAAATCTTTCAACATATGTAGAACAAAACCACATTTCACAATATGTTGGGGTTTTTTTTTTAATGAAACAGATTTTCTGCTTTGTAGTCAGGTCTACCATAAATATTGCTACATAGTTTCCATTAGTTTAGCTCTTCAATTCCTTCTGTTTCCCAGACTGCCTGCCAAAATGATGTGGTGTATATACCACAGAACAGAAAATAATTGATATAATCTGACTGATATTATTTTAGCTGATTTTGCAAAGCAGCACATATTAATTTACTGTGATTATTTCTAGTAAAATAGATTAAATAGATTAATCTCTTTTCTCCTAACACCTAATTTCCCTGAAGAGACCATCTGGGACTGAGAAAATAATTTAACATTTTTAAAGAGATGTTCAAATGACTGTATTATTTATTTCTCCTCCATTGTGTTAATGAACTGTTTCTTATGTAAATGTAAGATGCTGGAGAGACATTGGAAACTCTCTAAATCTTTGTCTTTCCTTTGGATGTAGGAAGTGAGGGATTTTGCTATTTCTTCAGAGATTTGGTTCATGGATTTCTTGCAATGCAAGACAGATGGTGATCTTAACTCTGGTGCAAATGCACATAGACTTCCTGCCAAGGCTTAACAGAACGTTGCTCTCTGATAGTTCTACAAGTTGCAAGCTACTGGACTTGAGGGAGAAAGAGAAGTCTGAGAGAAACATGCATGAAAGGTGAAATTCTGTACCAGTCACAAGTCCTGCTATGCTGACTGAGAAACTCTGCATAGAAATATACCAGCATCCACTTTTAATCCAGCAAAATGTAGGGCTACTGGTACTGACAAACCCATGGCTTTGAGCTTAGCCATCAGGAAATGTTTAATAAATACCCTCAGGAAAGTATTTGGAGTTTATGATTGTGATTTGAACTTACAGAGTGCTCAATATTACAAATAGCTGGAAATACCTGGAAAATTAAATCACCTTAAAATAGAAAGTTACTTTTTAAATTACTGAGGGTGACTGAGTAAACCATAGCCATAATTCCTTTCTACCCGTATAAACATCTGCTGAGCCATGAACAGCACGACTTGTGGCCAGCTTAAACCTATGGATTCACTTACAGATGTTCTCATTGGCCATTTAGCTACTGACAAAGCAAATGTGGATTGGCTGAGCTCTGCCTGAGCTGCCCTCAGAAGGCACAGTCCACTCATTGTGAAAATCAATGAAATTACATGAAGGTGCAACAGGAAACAGAGACACAAGTCAGTGTAATAGTGGTCCATTTCCTGAGAACACCCCTGCTTCCTCAGTAACTGATAGAAGCTACTTTAAGTTTTAAAAGCAGTGCAGACAAAACTGAATTTTGCCACCTCAAGGATGAAGAGCTGTCATAGGTAAATGTAGGGGGCTGAAGAGGGATAAAACATCCTGGTGTAGGTCCAAGGAAGGAAAATCCTACAGATTCAGATTGTTTCCGTCAGTAGCTAGATTAAAATACTCTGTTTACCTGAGCACTTTCTGATTTCACCCTCAGCTGTTGTAAGACATTGATCGGTGACAGATCTGATTCCCAGTATGGTTGCATTGCCTTGCAGGAGCTCAAACTTTGTTCACTAAAATTGAGTTTTGCATGTCTGAAGAACAAAACAGATTAGAGAAGTCACTGTGATTAGTATAGTTTTGGGTTTTGTCTTTTGCTGCAAAATTTCACACTGCCACTGTTTCATATTCCTTTTTAACTTAAATTAGATATTATTTTTAGAGGAAAGCATTTGCTTAATTGAAGTTTTACAAATTCTGCTAGGACTCCCTCTTTTTTTCTATTTTCCAAGGTACAACTAGAGGAATGGCACTGCCATGATGACCCTAAGTTTACACCATGTTCATCATGACACACTGTATTAGCTTGCATGGTACAATTAATGCAACATGACCTTATGCCATACTGAATGTCACAGAAACATTTTTTCCCCCCTTCATTCCGGGAATACCTGTCAGAAATAATTTTTTATTGTGTCAGCCACTCAAACACTTACATACACAATAGTATGTTTTATAAACCATCTTCTCTTCAAACACTCTGGCACTTGACTCTGGGACTATTTTCTCTAACCTTTAGATGCTTGCAGTGTTTTCCCAAATGGCAGCATTCAGTGCCAGTAACAAGCTCCCCTGATTATTTAACCAGTCTGTATCATACACTAGACTTCTATGTTGTGTTTCAGTTTTTTCCTGGCCAGTCCAGAAGGTCTGGAATATTGTTTCCTGGCAGATCATGATTTCAGGATGCTTGTTCTCCAGATCAAGAGAATGTTTAAAAGCAAATTTCTTTTTTGGTATCCATATGGCTGATTTGTTTTGGCATCTGGGAAATTGTTGACAACCCTGTGAAGTCCTAAGTGGATAAGAAGAGCAGTACATGAACTCAAGAGCAACCCTACAAGTCTCCAAGAAGAATTTGAATGAAACCTGATTAAAGCCATGGAGGAAAAAGCCTGCCATTTAAAAGTAAAACTTTCACTGAAAGAAGTTTTGTGGGTTTTTTGTCAGATATTAGTATGAATTATTATAGTTAGTGAAACTTCAGTGGTTTGTGTCCCCAGAATATCTGTTGTACTGAGCTCAAGCAAACTGCTCACATGAATATTAGACAGCTGATGATTACCTAATTTTTGTGCTGCAAAGAATTTCTTTTCCACCAACTGATGATACGTCAAGTACTTGCTGCAAATATTTGGCTTTCATCACTCCACGGACATAGTGCTCCCCACTGCAAAAATATTCCTATTTTGGGACCCACGGTAACTCCCATTAGAGCCATTTATTGAATTAGAGGAGAACTTAAGTAATATTCTCATGGTGACCTTTTGCTCTGGAGTACATTGAGTTTATGTCTGTCACTTTTCAATGAATTTATTGCTAAGATGGTCCTGTTGAGTTTGCTTCAGTGTTTTTAGTATAAAAGAGCTTGCAGTTTACTTAGGAATCAGTCCATTCAGAATATAAGTAATTTATCCCTTCACTGTATGAGTGAACCAGATTGGAAAGCTTAAGAACGTATTTGGTTGTTTTCTGACCTAGGAAAGAAAAAAATTTTTTTTTCTTAATTAAAATGATTAAAATTGGTGTTAACAAGTTCATCTTTGATATAAAGAAAGGTGAAGGGATTTCACCATGCTGCCCAACTTTGGAAACCTTGAATTATCTGCCTTAGTTAGGACAAGAGTCTGCTCAGTCTGTCTGCATAGTCACAGGAGAAAGATGGATTCCCCCTTTAGTATGATTTGTGAATTATTATTTTCCATGTTTTCAGTCAGCCTTTGGATGAACCCTTCATTCTTTTTCACTTGACACTGCTAATGACCCCACCAAAAAAAAAAAAAAAGAAAAAAAAGAAAAAAAAAAGTTTAAGAAATACTGGAAGCAGTCCAGCTCCTTGCAGTAGAGGTTTAGGTATTTCCTGAAGTGTTTTTTTCATGTGGCCCACTAAAAGACTTTGAAATAGTTATATACATTGGTTTTGCTTTCTTATTTATTTATTTATTTATCTTTGTTAGTTTTTTTAGTGTTGGTCTATCATTTAAGAAATAGTGTATACGGGGCTCAGGATGCAGCTGCACGCAGTGGAAATATCAAGTTTTCTGTTTTGCTTACAATTTCTTTGTTAATAATTTCTTACCTTTATATTTCCTTTTTGACTTCTGTTAAGCAGGCATTTCCTTCAGAAATATCTACAATGACTCCAAAAATCTATCCTCTAACTGATAATAGCTCATTTAGAGCTTATCATTTTATATAATTTCCCCATGTTTATTACTTTGCATTTGTCAACACTGAATCTTTTACACCTTTTATTACCCATTCACTTCTCTTACTCTGTAATCAGCATTAGCATTGACTTTCTTGAATAGCTATGTATCATCAGCAAACTTTGTCACCTCACTGTTCATGTCCATAGTGGAATTATTTTTATAAGTTTTACTTTTATTGATACAATGAATCCATGTCCTGATTCCAGTACCTTCCTCCTGTGTGATTTTTTGTTTGTTTTCTTGAATGTATTTTCTTATTTTAAACAGTTACTTATCTGTAACTGAAACCTGGTTTTGACCAATGATAATTCATTTTTCTAAGAACCCTTTTTAATAAGAATGTTGTGAAAAGCTTGTAAGAGCCTTGTGTATAAAAGTCTGAATGGATTACCCATGTTCATGTGCTATTTCACTTCATCACAAACTTAGTAGCCCTGTGAGGCATAGCTTTCCTCTGCAACAAAACCATTTAATTATTGATATTGAACTCTGTATGTCATATTTATCCATATATATATATATCTTCCTACTTGCTCAACTGTCTGTCCCTGCACTAGCCCACGAACCTTTCCGTAAAGGTCATTCTCTTATTCTGTTACCAAATTCAGCTATCAGCAAGTAATAGTTACCAATCACCATTAAAGCTTTACATGTCTAAATATGAAGTATTTAATCATAATTAAGTTAATTTAGAACTCTTGAGTGATTCCACGTGGTCCTTGAAACTTGTTTATCCTCAATTTATTAATTGATTCTGAATTCAGCTCTACACTCATTTCTGCCTACGTATAAACAAATTCCAATCTGTCAAATTCTCTTAGCTATTTTTAGCGCATACTGATCTGAAAATATCTGTATATTTAATTTTACCGTAAGATCTAGTGAATGCTTTTTCTATTCTTGATCCCCTATTTGTGCTACAGACTCTATATCAGGCTTCATATTTTGTTATTAAATTCTAAGTC